>PVJX010000522.1:0-245005 GCA_004027295.1 Dolichotis patagonum | reverse complement strand
TCCCTTTTTTAGACAATTCCTCCCCTTTCACGCCCATAGGGTGCACTGCTTGTTTTGGGTCCCACTGCCTCCCTATATAGAGCATCTCAATGGACCCTATCTCCTGATCTACTCTGCCTGTGTTTCTCTCTGTTAATATTTCAAGGCCATCTATACTAGAGATTACAGCCAATCTTCTCTGCCTTATTTCTGCTATTCTATTTTTCTGCCATTGGTTGTCTATTTTTCTGTTCCACTCCACTGTCCGCCCCATTCACTGAGGCCTCTCTGCCATTGTTCCTGAAATGCTCGTATTCTTGTTCTCTCTCTCTCTAAAATGTCCTTCAGTATTTTTTGTAGGGTTGGATTGGTGGTCACAAATTCTCCAAGTTCCTCTTTGTCATGGAAGCATCTCGTTTCTCCATTAATTTCTAGAGAGAGTTTTGCAGGGTACATGAATCTGGGCTGGAGGTTGTTCTCCTTCAGGGCTTGAATTACTTCACTCCAAGCTCTTCTTGACCTGATGGTCTGTGTTGAAAAGTCTTCCTTGATTTTGATGGGTTTTCCTTTATAGGTGATCTGTTTCTTTTCTCTGATGGCTTTTAATATTCTGTTTTTATATTAAATTTCTGGGATCTTGATTATTATGTGTCTAGGTGTAGCTCTGTTTTGGTTGTAGGTGGCTGGAGTTCTGTATGCTTCATACATCTGCATATCATTTCCTTTTTCTATGCTTGGGAAATTTTCCTTAATGATTTCTATGAATAGCCTTTGCAATTCCTCTGTTTTGACTCCTGCTTTTTCATTCACATGCTTTATTCCTAAATTATAGATCCTCTTGTCATCCTCTAGCCTTCCAATTGTTACTGCCTGCTCCCTTGTTATTTTTAAGAGATCTTCCCTTTCATGATCACACATTGCAAGCCTGTGTTTAATTTTTGATAGTCTATCTTTGGTTTCTTTCAAGCAGTTTTGCCAGTTTTCTATGGAGTCTTTAGTTTCCTGATAATCTCTTTGAATTTGCTTCATGAATTCTAGGTTTTTCTTGTTTTCTTCATTAAACGTTTCTCTCCTTTTGTGTTCCTCCATTCTTTTGTCTGTGTCTTGAGAGATGCCCAGCCTTTCTTTTATTAATCTACTTATCTCTTGTTTAATTTGAATTAATTTGATCCCACTTACGAGGTTCTGAAGATATCTCTTTATGTCTGCTACTGCTGTGTTTGATGTTTCATGTTTGCTGCCCTCAATCTGTTTTGTATTTACCTGTCCTGGATCAGTGTTCTCAGGGTTGGGGGCTGGAGGTTTTTTCTTATTTCTCTCTCTCGTCATGTTTTTGGTTCCTTCCATACAAGTGTACAGTGTAATTCCCAGCCACTTTTCTTGTTGGTTAAGGCTCCTCTGGAGCACGCAGGCTAGGGGTTTCTGCCCTCTGCCAGCCACTATCAGAGAGTGAAGTTCAAGCAAGTGCAGTGTGCGCTGGCTCCTCTCCTCCAGGCCAGTCAACCTTTGCCGGCCTTCACTGCATCAGTGTGCGACTGTGCTCAGGGAATTAGTTTGTAGCAACCCACTGGTTCCCGGCCAGGGGCCCGGCCCAATACAAGCAGATTCCACCAATCCACTCAGCAAGGGGAGCAACCAACTGAAGCCACTTCCTTATGGAGTTAAGGCTGTCCTGCCCAAATCCAACATGTCTTCCAGTCAGTTTCCTTTTTTCCATGGGAGTGTCTTATTCCCATCAGTCACCGTGTGTTAATGCCAGTCCCTGAGAGCTGCTGGGCTACCAGACCTCTGACTTCAGCGCGGCTGTGGCACAGATTCACAGTGCCTCTTGGTGGGTCGTGTGCATGGCCGGGTCCGGGCAAGCCACACACAGGGCTGTTCAGCTCCACGCTCCGGCTACTCTAGCCAGTGGCATCAGCGCAGTTCGGTCTGTCAGGTCGATCTCAGGCAGGAATTCAGGAAGCTTGAGGAGGGTGCCGTGCTTGCTGATCTTAGCTTCACTAATGGTAGCCCCGGGACCTCATATTTGAGCATTTTTTTTTAACTTTAGTTTCTTCCTAGGTTGAGAGAGTCCATCTCTCTCTGTTTGGGTCTCTCCAGGGTGTTAAATTCTGGCATTTAAGCTGTCTCTCTCAGAAAGGATCTCTGTCCTGCTGCCTACCAGTCCACTATCTTTGGAAACTCTATTGTCTATATGTTTTTAAAAATCAAAATTGAGCTTCTATCTCTCTTGTAATTCAAAATTAATGCCACATGGCTTAAAAATATAAATGAAAAAGGTAAAATCAAAACATCTATAAGGCAGTCTATGAAAGATCTTAATGTCATTGATGAAAGGGAAAGATATCTTTAAATATGAAACCATAAACAAAAACTGATTAACTCAATTAAAGTTGATATCATCTGTTAATCAAAAGATCTCATTTAAAAACAAAAGATAAGCTATAAAACAAAAGATAATATAGTACTTACTATACCAGATAATGTACTGAGCACTGAACATTTATTAATGCCTTTAATTTCACAACAACCCAATAAACAAGAAGGGCACAATTCCCATTTCACCAACAGCACTAGGACAGAAGGCAGTCAGGAAATGGGCTCACTTTGAACATTAGTGATAGAACTGGGATTTGAACCAAGGCAGGTGGCTCCAAATCCTCTCCTTTTGATCACTTAACACTATATTATGCATACTCAGCAATATTAAATAAAGGATGATAATAAAAATATATAAAAAGAGTGCCCATAAATCAATAATAAAAATCATAATGTGATGTAAAATGGTAAATGATCCAACAGGCATTTCATAGAAGAGGAAATATTAATGGTCAGTATACATACTTTACGAGTAGTCAATTTTACTAATAATCAATGAAATGCAAATTACAGCTATAAAGAACTCCAATTGCACAATCCACCTGATTGACAGTCAGGTAGTTCCCCAGTAAAAGATAGTGAACAAAGATACGGCCTCCACCAAACTGTTGCAGGGAGCATAGATTGACAAATATGTTAATATGTCATCTTCCTAAGAGGTAACTATTTGATATTATGGTCTTATTATCTAAAATCTTCATGGAAAAAGTACTATGTCTTTGGGCCACATATTTTTACATTTAACAAGACATTTTATCTCATATGAATGCATGAAATAGTTTCATTAAAAATAGAAGCAAATATGTTTCAAATCATAAAATATGCATATAGAGTTTATTAAATGGCTTGTAAAATATAAAATTAGTCTTTAAAAATTGAAGGAAAAATTGAGCTTCACTCAAGTGTATTTTGATTGAAATACAATATATATTTGAGTGAAAATTATCTAATTTACTAGGAGGCTACTTAGGAAGAATTTTTATATCAAACTGAAGGCACTGATAGACAAAATGGTAACTGGTATATGATAGAGAATTTCAAGGCTATATTTTTTTTATCATTTGATTTGGTTTTCTTTATTTCTTGCTGTTCCTTGTGCCACATTTACCTTAAAATATTTGATTAATAAGGGAAGTGTCAGAAGATTACATCTCAGTTCACTACAAATCACAGCATGTCTTTACATTGATATGCATTGCAAAATAGTCTTAGTGATATTATTAAAAGACCACAAGTCAAGAAACAAACTAAAAAAAACAAAACTTGCTTTTTTCAGAAAGGTTCCTAACATCAGTGCTCACAAACTATTATGCTTTAAACTATCTCAGTTTTTCACACAGTAATGGTGAAAAGAATAATGAAAGGGAGCCAGTGACCTTTGATCTCCTCCTGTCATCTGGTGGAGCGATCAATCTTTAAAAGATCTCAATGCTCCCAGTACTTTATGGAGACCAAAGTGTAATAACAAGGTAAATTATGGGTTTTTTCCCCCCACATATGCATGCTGAGATTGTTTTGGAGATCTTTCAACTTAACTCATTATAATCAAGTTGTACCAGCCTTTTGTTTTAATAAGATTCTAATCTTGAGGTCTATCCCTCGCATCAATGACTTTACACCGTTAATTGCTTTCTTGTCCTCCATTAAATTGCAGTCACAATTGCTTCGGCTTAACAGGCTTTTTGTGCTTTGTATTCTGCCCCATGCTCTGCAGACACATTTAGTAGCATCATCTTCCTAAAGAACCAAATTACCTATTATCCCTTTAATCTTGATGTAGTTTTTTATGGGTTTGGTTTCTAGCTAGTGTCCAACCAGGAAGCTACATATTATCTATTTTTTTAAGGTTTTCTAAAAGGAACATTGTATGGATGGCCAAAATTTATTTCTAGATAGAACTCACATAATGCATTCATTTATTGTTTTATAGGACCGATTAAAAAGACAAAGGGGTCTATTCTCCCCTTGATACACCAGAGTAACTTCCATTAACATTAACAGAAAGGAAACACTTGCATAGAGATGAGTGGTGCCATCATGACAGAAAGTGAGCTAGCACAGGCTGGAGTGAAAGTCTCCATGTTTTGGGGGAAAGAAACTACCTAGAAAGTGCAATTCACAACCGTGCCCCACCCCCCTTTCAGCTTGTTTGTATATTGAAGAAAATCAGTGAATAATTTGGAGGTAGTACCCTCCTTCAGAAATCAATTGGATGTGAATTTTTCTGTAACATGAATGGCACAATTTGCGGAAGAAATTCAGTAATGAAAAGCAACCTGGGAATTTGACAGGTCTTTGCTGAAATGTGGTCCTGGGAGACCTTGTGGAAGCAGAGGTGAGAGGAGAAATTGGTTACGTGGAGAACTGTGTACACAAAAGCAGAATTTTCAGTGGAGACTGGCTAACAGTGTCAAGCTTCTTTTTTGACACGTCTTCCCCGAAATCTATCAAAATCTTCAAACTGCTTCTGACTTTAGCAGATCCTGTGCACCTGTGATCCTCTCAGCTTTCTGCGCACCTCATGAAAGTTTAAAATTTTAGACTAACATAATCTGACACAAACTGACAAAGGTTCTCATTTATCATTTTATACTTGGGTTAATTACTTAGGAGTTAATTATTTATGGTAAGAGTAGCTCATGCTGCTATCATAATCTTTCGTTTCTTTTTTAATATGGATACATTCACTTTACTTCTTGTAGACACTGAGTTCAAATTGCTTTTTAACCTTTGAAAATGCATTTCAAAGATAAAGGCAGTCTTCTGAGTAAAAGCTTCTCCGTTCTCCATTTTCCTGGCCTGGACTTTCATTTAGCGTCAAAGCCCAGGCTCCACAGCATTGTTTTCTGCTCCCATAGGCTCCCTCTTCCCCTGACTCCTTAGCGCTATCTCTGGAAACTTGTTACTATTCATACCGACCTGAAAAATGCTTTTGAGATATTTTCCTGCTTTAAGTGCTTCCTTTCTTAACTATGACAAATTCCCTGCTTTGGAGCATTACTTAAAACTCTGTTTGGAGCCAAAAAAGAAAAGACAAATCCTCTAGCCACTGTACCTCTTTTTAGTATAAAATGTTCCTCTATCCCTATCACCTTTAATATCCTCCCTTTTGTCTTGGGATCCAGTTCGCCTTGATGTGCTTTTGTCAAAATTCTCTTTAAAAAAATCTTCATTTTTCTTCTAATGGAAAAGTATTATTTATTTGTTGTTTGTTCTTCGTATTTGGTTTTGTAGAGTAGTTTTCAAGCTATATCCAAAGGACAAGGAGTTGGTGAAGAAGTCCCAGGAAACATTTCATTTTAACTTTGCATTTTAAAATTCCTTTCATCCTCCTAACTCTCCTCATTGTGTTAGTTCATTTCCTCTGAGAACCTGACATCAAGATCAGATGAGATGCACAAGACCTGGGGCAAATACTTGGGAAAGACACAGAGTAAATTAGGCGTGCTCAGGCCAGGTGGTGTATCTAATACCTGGAGGGAGAGGAGAGGCAGAATAACTAGGTAGGCATGGTGCACTTGTAAAGATGTTTTGGACAGACCAGTGGGCAGTCCTCAAGGCAGCCACTGTTGGAAAAGAAGCTATATCATCTGGAAGGACCTACATATGTACCCTTGTACTTCTCACCATGGGCTGGTGCTATCCTGGAAGAATGTGGCAAGTGTGAACAACCTACTGGACCAAGAAAAGCCTCAGGTGGTATCATCAGGAGATATGACTGGCACCTTTTCAGGCCACTGCCCCCAGCTATTTCTTTCCCACCTGCAGTGCAGCTACTGCCGCCAGAGGTAGGAATCCACAAGCTATCAATGTAGTTGTGCTCCTACTGGCCATTCTCCTAGTGCCATCATGCTTGGTTTCTAGCTAGTGTCCTTTGGGGATCACCATGGGATTACTACTGAGAAGTGTCATTTTTTACCCCCCCAAACCTCTGAAGTTGATAAAAACTATACATCAGTAAGTTAGCTCCAAGGCTGGAAATCTGCTTCCTGTTCCCCAGTCTAAATTATGTACAATCATGTTGCTAGAACAGCACGTAACAGGTTGTACAGATCAAACGCCATGGAGATACTTTAATAATAGACTGCCAACATGAAAATGCCCCAAGTTTCAATTCAAACTTCTTACTATTTTAAATTCCTGGAGAGAAATTTAAGCCTAAATATTTAATCATTTTATAAATGAAAGTTCAAAGAAAATGAAGTATGCAATCAAACTCTCTTGTCCTAGTGAGCTAAATTTAAAAAATTAAAAGCCAAAGTTCCTTCCCTCCAGTTTCTTATATTGCTCAGTGCCCAGTAGTTGTGTTCTTGATGCAGAGGGAAAGTTTTCACTTCTTCAGCATTCCTGAGATGACCCACGTCCCTTGGGTGTTCCATTCAATTATAGTCTGTTTAAAAGAGTACAAAAGTCCATAAGAATCTAGAATGATTACAATTTTGGTCTTTCACTTATACCCCAAATAGTATTTAGCCTCCAAAGTAATTATCCTAATACCCAGGGTTACCAAAACCACAGCAGCAATTCTGTGGTCAGTGAATAAAGGAAGCCAGTAGAGAACATCTTGGGTTTAGTCTTCCAAGGATGCCAGAATCTATGACCCCTGAGTAGAAATTCAACTGAGAAAATCTCTTCACAGAGCTTAATTATACTCTGTACAACTATATGTATGGGGAGAATCAACCATGTAAGAGTTCAATTCCAGTACATGCTCTTGACCCAGTTCTTCTACTTATCTTGAGGCCAAGACCCATGACTGTCATGTGTGCCCTGGAAACCCTGGAGTCCAGCACAATGCCTACCATGTAAACGACCTGATAAAGAATTGTTGTAATGAAACAAAATTTAATGGAATTTAATTTCCACTTCTGTCATTCAAGCCTCTATATTAGCTTACTTGAGAAATAGCATAGTTTATAAAAGGAGCTGTTAAAAATGTGTTTCAATGAGCAACTTCATGTTGCAGGGTTTACTTCATACTAGCAACAAAAAGAAAACAGAAACAAATCAGACTCCAAGACCAGCATGTCTATGACTATCACTGGTAACCTCTGATTTCAAAGTTTTGTGTTCATCATGAAAGCTACATTGCTTTCACCTATTAACTTTAGTGATAAATAACTATTTGCTGTTGTAGCTGTAGCTGGTTTGAAAAATGATTAACATAACTTCAATTTACACTGGTACAATAATGTATTTAATAACACAATTTTCTTTTAAAACTAGTTTGCTGTTGTTAACATTTGAAAACCACTAGCTCAGTAAAAATTTTATATGGATTCAAATTCCTTCTTGTCATAACATACTTGAGACTTAGCTAACTCTTGTAAAGTGAAAACGATTGTGCATAGCTCAAATGCTGGACAATCACGGAGGAAGTTAAATAAGAAAATTTTAAAAGCCTTCGACCCAGAGCAGGTTTCCATTATTGTTTTTCTCTCTGTTAATGATTAATCATGTATGAAGTAAACATAGCATGCAGCAAAATAAGCCTTTAACAAATGTGTTGATTCATTTGATTTTTCAATATTTGTAGCCACTTTGAAAATTTTTAACTATATGTAAGTACAATAGTTTTTAACTATATGTAAGTACAATAGTTTTTATTAGAATTAACTAATCTCCTCTAAGTTTTCAAATTGCTTTGTTTATACCTTGGTTCCAGCACCTCCCACTTTGAGCGGCTTGAAAAAAGGGATTATTTCCAAGACTTCACTTCACAGTGAGGACTACTCTATAAATTCTGAATAAACACGTTTTTAAGATTCAAGAAGCAGGTATAAAATACAGCTTTATGTCTCAGTGTTTGTTGTGTGGCTTGTAAATATTAACACTCTTAATCTGCATAATCCTCTGAGTATTATTACTACTCTCATTTTATAGGGAAGGAATTTGAAGTATCAAGAGTTGAAGTGACCTAGCCAGAGTCACATAGCTCACCTAAGTGGTTGGGCTGGCTGAGTCCCACACTTGGACAATGAATCCAGTGACCCTTGCACAGTGTTGCTGCCCATTAATGACAATGTTACCAGGGACCTGAAATTGCAAGCTGAACAAATCAATAATAATTCAGTGCTGGAATGTTTGTGTTATGGTTTCTACAGTAACCATAACTTTTCCTCTTAATATATGTACATCATTAGAGAAGCATTCCTATAGTTGAACAGTTGGTTGTAGGTGTCATTTTGATATTTCATCCATCAAGACCATCTTATCCATCAGGAATCATGTGAAAATGTTTGATAATAGAAAAAAATTATAACCTAAAATAAGAAAGCTTAAATAAATAAATAAATAAATAAATAAATGTATAAAATTAAGTTATAAATAAAAATTAAGAATTAGCGATATGATAAATTGCAAATTTATTATTAAATGTAGTGTTCACAAATATTTCAATATATTTGCAAACAATTTGTGGGTTTAATTTGCTTATTCTATTAGAATTCCCAGGTAAGCAGGATCACTGCTGAATATTCATAACCAATTATGTATTCTGCAAGACACAGTAAATATTTTTGTGCTACAAATTATTTTTTAAGTGTTCAAATATTAGATGGTAAAATCAGATTTATGTGAGTCCATTATACTATGTATGGTGCAAATGTTGAGGGACCCTATAAAATTTTTTTTTTATTAAAGAGAAGAAGAAGGAAGAAGAAAACCAAACAAAACATAAAGAGGGTAGCAAGAATACAGAATTCCAAAGGGGAAAGAGAAAAAAAAAAAAAAAAAAAAAAAAAAAAAAAAAAAAAAAAAAAAAAAAAAAAAAAAAAGAACAACCACAACAAAAAAAAAAACAAAAACAAAAACACGAAGAAATTGCCACTTGATAAGTTATATACTGTCATCATTGGAAATAGTTGTTCAAGTTACAAAGTTAAAACATACAAAGTACACATTCAAACAATGAGCCTGTTAACGATTCTGCTCAACATTCTAACAAAAACAGTAATATGGACATCTATCTTACACACTTAAGCACACATGCAGTTATATCCTTTAGAGCACTTTCTTTTCCTCTCTTTTTTACAGTAGCAATTACACATTTTGAGTTTTATTACTCCTACAGTTCTTATTACTTTTTACAGTAGAGAAACAATGTGATATTTATAAATATGATTCTTATTTATTTCACTAATGAGGATAGTCTCAAGTTGTCCCCATTTCCCTATGAAGGCCTCAAGATCATCCTTTTTTATAGCTGAGTAATATTTTTAAAATAACCCTATTAGGATTCACTTCATTTTCACCCTTGGCAAGCTAGCCAGCAAGCCGCCCACTTCTCGGTGCACAGGTAGCCATACAGAATGAGGCAGAGTAGGAAGCATATATTGTCCTCCTGATGGGTTTTATAAAAATAATAGCTGTTTTCCCATACATTCCCAAACAAATGCCTGAATTATTCTTCTATCTCCATTTTCCAATTTGGTAATTCTTTGAAATGTTTCTTATAAGAAGTAGCAAGGCACAGAAAACAAGGATTCTGTGAAAGTCTACTATGACCAGAGCCCTTATCTCATGCTTTGTCTTGAACATACGCAACCCTTCAGCATCTGACAGAGTTCTGGGTAGAGCTGTGTTAGTTTTCTGAGCTGCTGTGCGGAATTGCTACAACCCAAGCAGCCTCAAAGAACAAAAATTATAATTTTGGAGGTCAAAAGTCCAAAGTCGGTCTGAAAATCTTCCTTTCTTGTGGAGGCTATGGAGACGTCTTCCCCAGCCTTTTCCCGCCTCTCCAGGATGCCTGTGTTCTGTGGTCCAGGCCCCTCTTTCCTTTGTCTTCATGGGTAACAATTTCTGGTGGATTCTTCCTCACTCCAGATTGTTCCAACCCGGCCTCTGCCTCTCTCTTCCACTTTTAAGGACTCTTGTGACTATACAGAGCCCAAGCACATACAACAGGATTATCTCACCAGCTCAAGGTTTTTAATTTAATCACATCTCTAAAGTTCCTTTTGCCATGTAAGATAAATGTTAGGGATTAGTATGTGGGCATCCCTCGGGACCTTTATCCTGCATATCACAGACACACTTGGCAAACTCTAAGTGAATAGATTCCTCAAGGCAGCTGAGCAACTGCGGGGTGTGCTGTGCGAGTGATTCTCAGCAGCGGATCCATTTATTTTGCTGTTCTGCTAAAACTTCCCTAATGCTCCAAGTTCTGCCTCCAAAGTGGAGGCTGCCTCTCTTCTACCAACCACTTTTCTCTTAAACCTAATGATAGGGAAGTTGTATGATTCACTATTTCCCTTTTTATTTTCTTGGTAATAATACCATGTGAGACAGACTATTGGGGTAATGATAATAGTGTATACAGGTGTGTGTGCCCATACATGTACCATACACATTGATATTTTTCTTTCTAAGTTTAATTCTGGAATTTCACTACTTTTTATCTAGATTATTTTCAAAGAATTACCACATGCAAGGAAGCTTTGAAGACTGTGTGAAAGTGAACATGTCCTCTAACTCTCTCGCTCTCTGAGATTGGTCCCTCTCTTCATTTGCCTTATTTCTGTCAGTTAATTGTGTCAAAGGCAGCAGTGGAATATAACTGTCTCTCAAAAATGCCACTCAGTAATTTTGACATTCTCAATAAATTCCTATATCTCTTCTTTTCTTGGATTTTTTTTTTGGAGGTAGGGAGGTTTATACTTTTTTGTTTTTAGTATAGATTAGTATGCAGATTAATGGGTTTCATTTTGGAAGACTTGTATATGAACATAACTTGCTTCCATCATTTTTATCCTTCCATAACTCCCTTTCCCTAGTGCCTTAGACATTTTTCTCATCCTTGAGACATAATACCCATTACCCCAACTTAACAAGAAGAGAGGTATATTTTGACTCATGGTTACAGTCCATGGCTGGCAAGCTTCAGGCAGATGGCATGAAGGAAGGGCCTGGGCAGAGGAAAGCTGCTCATTTCATGGCAAACCAGGAAGCAGAGAGAAAAAGGACTAATCGGAGAGGGAGCTATACCCTTCAGGTATGCGTCCCACAGTGTGCATCCCTCAACCCAGCCCTGCCTCCTCTTAGCAAGTCAGCCATAATGCCTTCATGGCCCAGTCATCTTCCAAAGTTTCTACCTACCAGCACAAGAGAACCTATGGGGACATTTTTGATCTGAACTATAACACTGGCCTCCCCCAGTTTCACATCTGGGGAATGGGTGTTGGTGTGTATGCTATATGTTGATTGTTTATAAATGAAAGGCAAATAGAGACACCTTTCCTATTTTATACTGTACTAAGGAACCATTATTTTGTTTTCTTACTCAAACATATTTGATTTCTAAAACAGTAATCAAGGCTGCCTAAGGCAAAGCTATGACAAAAACCAAATGCCTCAGCCCAGATGCAAGCTCCTCAAAACGGGGCCCTGAGCTACCTTCCCAGCTTCTTCCTCCATCCCATGCAGCCCTCTCAACAAAATGCTTCTGCTTCCTAGCCTCCACACATGCCGAAGAGGAGATGACTAAATACTCTGCTTTTTTTCCACTTTGATAAATGGGTATGGGGTTACTAGGAGGAGCAACTGTCAAACAGCATTAAAAGGATTTTGCAGAATTCCCAAGGAGAATTATCTTGCCTTAGGAAAGGGGAAAAAATGTACTGAATGTGTTTAAATTCAGATAAACTGTACTTTTCAATTTAAAATGTACAACTAATCAGAGATAATTGTGCAGTGGTCAGAGATGGCAGGCCCAAAAGATATTTTAAGCATTAATGAACCTCGTCTTTCCTAAATACAAGAGATGAGAGAACCAAGGATAGCTGAGTCCCTGGGTCACTTAGTGTGCAGTGGGAGTAAGAGAATAAATGGAAAATCATCTCTTACTTGAGGTGCTGCTGCAAGCTAATATGGAATGTGAAGAACGTGAGACATCCTACCCCTGGTCAGAGCTAGGCATTCTGGAAGTTTACCTCCTATTCAGTGATGCCTTAGCACCAACACCTGGGGGAAAAGCAATCAGAGACAAGCAAAGGACATTGTTGTTACATCCACTCCACATCACTTCTACATGAAGGAAGAACACCTAAGATAGAACAATGTTTTGCTGAGAAATCAAGGTTATGGGGAAAGAGGAAAAAAGTTGTGCTTAATACTTTACATAAATCTCTTTTACTTTTTAAAGAACTGTGTCAAGGATGCTTGATTTGACTGTTCTGAGGAGGATGAATTTTTGATAAGTCATTTTCATCAGTATCCATCTCTCCCTTTCAGAGAAGTCTTCCAGGACCCAGGCCATGCCCCTTCACACTGCCAACACTCTGTGTGTGCTGTTCCAGTAATGAAACCATCTTCCTATCCTCTCTACTTATGCACCAGGCAATTCCTGCCCATTGTCAGTACTCAGCACCACATCTGTGAAGCTATGTCTAATGACCACCACACCCCAGTATGCACAGCAAGAAAAGGTTGTTAATTAATATTGCATGCTAACCTTTAATGTAACCTATACAACAGGATGTATGTTTAGGACAGAATTTTTCTGCATACTTTTAAACGAAATATTTTGTTCAGTGGGCTGTGCTGGTCACCATAGCAATCAAGTTAAATGATTACAATCCTTGCCTTTTAGAGGCACTTGAATGTAAATCATGGGACAAAGAATGGAGGTAAGAGAAATGAAAAGAACCAGAGTGACCATCTTTGAAAAATCACAACTTCTTACTAGTAAAATTTTCCTTTAAGACATGAAAGAATTACAACAAAACTTCTATGAAAATGCATCACTTACATCTCCTTTTTACTTTATAGTTCATAGTTGTTTTTCTATTTATTGTCTCACTGAATCATCAATGTTCAGTTTATGAGAGCTGGTAACTGTGATTTCCTCAGCAAATTCTTGTGTCTTTTTGTGTCTCAACTTCTTTATATGAATGGGCCTAGCTTTTTGCTTTGCAATGCTAGTGTAACACACATTTTACAGATGGTACAACTAAGGCCCAGTTTCCAGCAAGGCAATTAACTTGTCTCAACCTATAGAACTAGTGGGTGTGGGACTGGAGAGGAAAATATGCTCATCCATCTGCTCATCTACCAACCCTCCGCAGACAGCTTCCATGTGCTGGATACTAATAACAGCACGACAGAGATACAAATACCTGTCCGTTAGTCTTTCCCTCAGGGAGGTGCTGCCTTGTTTTTCCCAAGAAACATCCTTTTTTTTTTTCATCTCAGTAACTGATTGCATGTTCAGTTCTGAAAAGTCATCATTTATGATTCATTTTCTGGATCAGCATACCTTAGCAGAGCCCCGTATGGTGTGCTTCCTTTACGTACTATTTTTCTCACCACTACACCATGTGTTAACATAAGCCTGTTAAATGATTTAATCTCATGCTTCTGACTTAAACAGCTTTCCACCCATTAGGGTAACAGGAAGCATTTGGCTGAGAGAACTACAGGAGATGGTGCAGCCAGGTTCTAGAAGTCATCACTTGGCAAAGAAGAAAGCTAAAGAGAACAGTTAGAGGATATAGAGAATCCAGGGACATATTACAGATTTAATAAAATGTTGATGGGTTTATTATAAGAAAATCACACATGAATCGTTATGGAAAATCTTAACAAATAAATACCAAAAGAGACAAAATACACAAAGAAGCAACTAATAAAATATATAAAATATCTGTAGTCTGATCATCAATAAGACATTTTAAAACAATAATTTTCACCTACCAAATTAAAGAAGAATTGATTAGACATTATGTGTAGAGGAGATATGTGATGAAACAAACGTCTTAAACACTGTGGTAGAGATATGGTATAAAAGGTCTTTCTATAAAATAATTTGGGGTTATATACCTTCAAAATAGTCCCTAGTTTTGGGTTCACTAATTTGTTTTTAGAAATCTAATAAGACAATCGTAAAACTGGTCAGATATTCAAAAATAGAGATGGTCAATCCAATATATTATAAGAGTAGAAAATCAGGGCTTGTTTGTGGCTAGAGGCACAGCCCCTGCCTGTCAAATGTAAAGTCATGAGTTCAATTCCCAGTACCAAAAAATGTAAAACTGGAAACTTAAATAAACAGCAGTAAGAAAAATGTACATGGATGATCCCATAGCTATTATAATATTGTACATTATAATAATGCAAACAATATTTAAAAGCATGAAAATATGTCAAGCCATAATTCATTTACCACATATCTTGGGAGAATATAATCATTTTTCAAATGTACCAGTGGTGAAATGCCAGGGACCCTCTTGTACCCAATGGCCCACAAAGGCACAGAGATAACACAAAGCCGCTGCCACTTACTGAGTGTGGGGCTGTGGCAGAGTTACTAGAGTGCCAGAGCTCTTGACTTACCCCAGTGTCCTGTACACCTACCTCAGCAGAAGAATTGAGATAATCTTCTCAGCATTGAAGATGCTGAGACAGCCTCTGCTGTCGGCAGAGAGAGCAGGCACTGGAGAGAGGAAAGTTTCAGAGAGATGGAAAATAAACTGTGCAAGTGCTTTTCAAGCTAAACTGCAGTATATACATGCATAAGATGATATTTTAACAGGTTCTCAATTTTTATTCCTTTTCACATACAGAATACTCATATCCCCCACTGTTATAATTTTCTTAAACATAATACCAATTATGTAGTTAGACAGAGCCCCTCTTCCAGCACAGTCCTAAGTCCTTTGATTATTTCATTTATACCAGCAGCTTCCAAAGATGGTTCTAGAATCATCCAGAGCACCACAAGGTAGCACTGGGGTGAAAATTGCTAGTTCAAACCCCAGTTCTATCGTATACCATTCAAAACCTTGAGCCAAGGTGATTAACTGCTATAAAACGCCTTCCCTCTACTATCAAATGGGGAGAGTAACCCCTATCATGCAGAGGTCTCAGCTAGTGCAATAGTCATCTCCAAATAAACAGTCTGTGGCAGGCTTTATTATTACCCCTGCCTCTGGCTCACAGATGGCTACCAGTGACAAGGTCATCCCTGTGCCTCCCCACCACTCCTAGCACTCCCAGCATAGTCTGGTAAGAGGCTGTAGAAGCAGCCTAGAGGGCCCAGAGTGACATTAGATAGAGGAGAAAGCAGAGATGAAGCTATTAGAGCACAGAAACACTTCTTACAAAGAGTGGGGCTTTGTAAGGACTAGGATTTTTGTTCTCAGGGGAAACAACGCAGTAGGGAATGATATGGATGGAGAGAAAGACATTTGGTTTGATCCATGAAATGTGTAGAAATGAGGGAATTCTGAGGTCATGCTGACCCAAAAGCAGGGATTTGGTGTGGGGGAGGATTCTGGAATAGGCCATCGTTATCACAGTGACAGAAATATGTTTATGCCACATGCAGACCCAGCTTGAGAGCTCCTGTGGGCCACAATGAGCTAGTGATGTGCAGGACCTCAGAGGTGCCCTGTGGTCTTTTTCCAGAGAATCAGTCCCAAGTCCTTTGCCTCGTGTAACTTTATTCCCTTTCAGTTCTCCCCTGTGCTGATGGCCATGTTGCAGTCATAATTTTTAATTTCTGTTGACTGATTTAGACTTTTCCATGTCATAAGCATGTTCCCTTTCCCTATTTTTCAAATGTCAAGCAGTAAGAAAAAGGGAAGTGGAGTCAGGATTCAAACCTCGGCTCTGTTACTTCCCAGTTCTGCCTTGACAACATTATTGAATTTCATGAAGGCTCTATTTCTTTATTTGTTACAAAAATATACCATCCAACTATTAAGATAATTCATTAAAAAAGTTTTTGAAGAGAAGCTGGCATATAGAAGGTGTTCTCTTTCTTTCTTTTCAGTGGAAAAAATAATGTTTAAAAGCAAATGAAATATTGTTCTTGTGGCTCTGTCAAGTATACCAAATATCTAGTCAAAATAAGCTTGTAAATATTTTGATGATTTAAAAAATTGACAATTAAAACCTAGTAATGAGGATATAATGATAAACAAGACAAAATACTTCCCCATTGGAATTTTTAGCAGACCATGTGATATATATATATAATACCATATATATAATAACTATATATAGATATACAGTATGTAGTTATGATGGTATATATAGAGTATATATATATATATACTATATAGTTATATAATATATAATTATATAGTATATATAGTATATAACTATATATATAGTTACTATATATTGTACTATATGTATATATATTTGTTTTACAGAAAAATTAGATATTCATATGTGCTTACTTGTGCATGGCTTTAAATAGGCAAGTCTCTTACATGATTAATGATCCAAGTTGATGGTGGAAGCATGTGAATGAAATACCAGACTCCAAAGTATCAAGTTCTAAAGAGATTTGAGTGAGGAAGTAAATTTTGAGCTCACGTGTTGATGTCTAAGAAAAATGCATTCTATAAATTGTGACACCTCTGAAAGTGAAGTCAGCTGGCTTTCCTAGGCCAGTAAATTGCTGGTGACCCTAGAGAATTGTGTGAGGCCACAATTTAATTGCACAGCTATAAGAGATCTACAGTGCTTTATCCCATTAATTCAACCTGCAACTTTGTTCTCTTGTCCCTTTTGAATATGCAATTCTCATTGATTTCAATGGGAGTTACAGATACAGAGAAAGAGAAGAATTGGGCCAATTATCTGTTCAAAGCAGAGCATCGCTTATGCACAGTGCTAAAGCTTTTGCAGGCACATTAGTGAGTCGGCTCCTTCTCGTGTTTTGTCCAGAAGGCTTTCCAGTTTGAATGGACCATTTTAAAGGGCAACCTCCTTCCCTAAACTTCAGTGACATTCCCATGCACCAGTAATTTGATAGTGACTGCTGGGAGGCAATGACCCCACATTTAATCTCAACTTTACTGCTGAATTGCTTCAGATTTAAGCGATAGCTTAATCATAATTACCAACCCTAAATAACATTATAAATTCCTACGATGCCTATCGGGCTCTGACTGCCGTTCCACAGAATGAGTCAAGTCGACGTGGCCTCAGCCCTCACGGATCTCTCATGTGAAATAGTCTGGACCTATGGTCACAGGCCAACAGAGAGAAAAGAGGGAAAATGGCTGTGAATGACCTCGCACGGAGATTGAGCACATGTGTACTGTATGTATAGCACTTGGCTATGTGGGAAAGTTCTTTAAAGCAAGCGCTGTTTCAATCTCACGTACATTAGAATTTATAAATGTCTTATTTGAAAACTTTTTCAGAGAAAGAGTTTCATGATATCCAAACAAGACACCTCAGATGCCCAGCAAAGTTTATAGCTGCTTTTACAAGTTACAGGTCTGGAAGCTTGGGTTCTTCTTTCTCCTGGGTGCTCCTTTTCTAACCTAGAGAAAGTTATTTTTCCCACATCTTGAGATATCCTCGTTTCATATTTCTAAAAACTTTCCTTCTCCTTCGGTCTGGGTTATTTTTATTGCTTAGTAGGACTAGGCTGAGGACTGGCTTCCGCCAGTAACAGTCTCTGGGTGTGGCACCAGTTCAGTGCCAAGTTTTCACTTGTGTGAGACAAACGAAGAGGCCTGCCGTATACACCAGTATGGGCTGCACAGCCCAAGCGTACACGGCAGCACTGCAGATGCTGTAGACTTGTGGCATGGCAAAGGGAGCGCTGTCACAGCTCTGAGATAGTTTTTAATTCTAGCTTCAGGCTGAGTAGTTTTAACGATCAGAGAAACCTCTGAAATTCTGTTTCTTTCTCTAAAGCAGCATCATGATATGCACCTTCTAGAATGGTTGTAGACTAGATTTGAAGAAGTACGCAAAAAAAAAAATACACTCAAGATGCATTAAGGTTTTTGTTTCACTTTTATTTCTTTTTGTTTCTGATTTTTGTTTTGCATTTTTGTTCCATTTTCAATGAGGGAGGTTATTTAAATATATTACAGACTTTCTGCAGATTAAAAAGTCCATATGTGATTAATATTTTAAAGAAAAAACTCTTGTTTTTTTATCTCAAATGTCATTTCTTAAAGAAACAAGGACCCTGTAAAATAGATCACAGTTATAACCATATTTTTTTCATATTAATGCTTGAAGGGAAGTTTTCTTCTGGTCTTATTTCTCAGCTAAGTGCTTACTCGTGTGATATTCTTCATATATACAAGTAAAAAAATAAGTGGAAACAACAAAAATCATTTGCTATTATATTTATTAACATGCATTTTTGGTTGATTGACCTTTCTTAGTATAGTGTATAAAATCTCATTCCTAATACTTGTTAAAATAATAAGTAATAGGGTCTCCAAAAAGATTAATATCACATTTAAACTCGTTTTCAGAAAGTTTCTTGCCTTGCTATAAAATAGTCTGAGTTTGAATGGAAGATATCCAGATTTAAAGCAATATATTTTCTAGTATCTTCTCTGCCTTCTAAGTACCTAAACAGATGAATATAATTATTACTATATTCCTTGTGAAAGATAAAGTTAAGAAATTTTCAGGGAAAGCTTGAATAATTTGAAGGCAATTATTTCAGTAACTTTAAAGAAATATTAGATTTTTTAAATTAATGAATGAGCATTTGTTTAGCAGAGATCTAGTGGGATTGCGATTTGAGCAGGCCAAGCAGGAATAAAACACAGCTGGATCCTCGTTGGTCTTTGCTGATAAAACAACAAACACAATGAAATTGAAGGAAAATTTGAATCCATGGTTTTAACAATAAAACATCAATTTAAAAAAAAAAAACACCAGGGTTGTATAGTCTTCAGGTGTTCAGGGCAAAAAGAGAGAGATTTTAGTGAAGTCAGTGGTACAAGAAAAAGTGCCAGAGAAAGCAGGCCTTGGAATGGGGCTGGAAGGATGAACAGTTTTTGGTTAGTGTGTCAGTCAGATTTCTGTAACTATAACAAAATACTTGAAAAAGTCAGCTTAAAAACAAAGGTTTATTTTGGCTTATGGGTTCAATTGGCAGTTGGTTGGCTCACTACTTTTGGGCCTATCACAAGGCAACACACCACAGTGGAAAAGTGTGGTAAATAAAGCTGCTTACTTCATGGTACCAGGGAAGAAAGACAGAGGCATGAAAAAGTCAAAATCCAAATATTATCTGTCAAGGACATTTCCACAGTGATCCAACCTCCTTCCATTAGGCCTTACCTCCTAATGGTTCTTCTATTTTCCAATATTACCACAGGCTGGGGACCAAGCCTTCAACAATGTGCTTTTAGGAGACATTCAAGGTGCCAGAATATAGCACTTAGGCAGAGAAAACACTTCCGTGAAATTATATAATTCTAATCTGTAGTGGGCATCTTTAAATTCTTTCACCGTATGAGAGTGTACAAAGTAGTTCCAGATAATCAGCAAATCAAAGAAATTGAGTACAAGTGAATAAAATGACTAGCTCTTTCTCAGCAGTGAAACTTCAAAAAAGATGACCCCAGAGTCCAGACGTGGTGGTGCATGCCTGTAATCCCAGCACTAGGGAGGCTGAGGCAGGAGGATTAATGTGAGTTTGAGGCCAGCGTCAACTACATAGTGAGTTCAAAGTCAGGCTGAACTTACAAAGTGAGACCCTGTCTCAGAAAAAATAAATAAATAAAATAAAAAAGATTTCAGAGCATGAAAAAATATTTCACTGAGAAGCACTGTCCTGAGCTTTTGCATCTGGAGCTTCAAGAGATAAGGGTCAACAGATTGTGATTATGCAAATAAGTCACTCCATTCTACTTGGGAGCACAAGTAAATAAGTTAACAAGCGAACCTGAGAGTTAGCTAGACTGGAAAGCCGGCTGAAATGGAAGAGAACTTCCACTGTGAGCAGTCATGGGGACACTCAGCCCGGAGGAAGTGCTGCAGAAGGGAGCGTGGTTTGTAGCACAGCTCTGCTCACTATGATCTCAGCTCAGACTCTTCAGTGCTCAGTGCAGAAGGCGGGTTGGAAGCTGGCCACCTGTCTAATTATTTCCAGCCCTCTCACGAAAAGTGTAAACGTTTAAGAACACCATGAACATTAGTTCTGTTTCTTCAGATAAAAGGTTGATAAAAGTATTGGAGTTCCGAGCTACAGATGCCATCCTGATTGTATAACAAATTCTTACCGTATGAACATGTATCTGCTCATGTACATGAAATATATGTCCAAAACTGTTGCTGAACCACTTCAGTAGCAGACATTTATTCCTCCAGTTTTAGAGACTGAGGAGCCCAGGTTAAGGCACTGGCAGATTTGCTGTCTGGTGAGGACCTGCTGTCTGGTTTAAAATACCCACCCACTTACACTTTCATATTGTAGGGTAAGATTTCAACTTACAGTTTTGACAAGAGACAAGGATCCTGTTTGTAACATCTAAGAAATGAAATTTGCATGTTGCACTGAGTCTTCTCTTTTCCACTAGCTGTTTCTCATCTGACGCCAAGCCCACCCTTCCTGACTTCCTCATTGACAGCCATTCTTCTCACACTAGCACCCATCAATGCGGTCTTTATTGTACTTTCACAGTAATCTTAATAATTCTCTAGGTCTTTCTTATTCCCAATAGAGACAGCCTGTCTTTGATTTTTACAACTGTAATGGCATTAAAATACAGTAATATCTCAGCTGACAAGCAGTTTTGTTCACGATGTTCGATGATAAAAGTGTTCAGCAGAATTTTTCTTCTGTTCATGAACTCCAAATCTGGTGACAAACATGACCATGGCCATCTTCCCAGCTCTGATACGTGGTCATGGCTTCCGCTAGTTGAGATCACGTAGACAGACCTGTACACACTTGCTGGGTAGCTTTTTTATGTGCTTTTAGGCACGTGCAGTACTTTAAAGTACTATTCTATCTGGTATAGCTCCAGAGAAAGTGCAGAGCAGTAGTGAAGGTGACAGGATTGTGAAGAGCAGTAATGAAGGTAACAAGAAAGTGCAGAGCAAGAATGGTAAGAAGAAGGCTTTGAAGAAAGTAATCACTGAATTGAAAAAGGAGGTCATAGAAAAGTGTGAGCGTGGTATTCGTGTGACTGATCTGGCCCTGGAATACAAGACGACAAAGTTCACAATCTCAACTATCTTAAAGAATAAAGATGTCACCAAAGGAGCTGATGTGGCAAAAGGAATAACAGTGCTAACCAAGAAGAGGGTAGGAGTGCTAGAAGAGGCAGAAAAACTTGTGTTCATGTGGTTGAATGGGAAACAGCTGGCAGGCGATAGCATTAGTGAAGCTATGATCTGTGAAAAAGCCAGAAAATTGAACAGTGATTTACTGCAAAAAACAAAAAAACTTGTCTACAAGTGCAACAAGTGATGAACTGAAAATGAGTTTGAGTGGTTTGATAAATTCCACAAGAGATGTGTCATTTCCATTTCTGACAAGGCCTCTGCAGAAACCTACAAGAAGGAACCTGTGGAATTCATGAAGGCAGAAGGATATGTTGCTTAACAAGTGTTCAACTGTGATTCAACAGGGATCTTCTGAAAGGACATGCAGAATGGAAACTATATCACATAGGAAAAAAAGGCACTGCTGGGGCCCAAACCAAAGAAAAACAAAGTGACCCATTTGCCATATGTGAAAGCCAACACCAATGTGAAGATTGAGCCACTACTGGTATGCCATCCCAGACGCCTCGTGCATTCTAGGAGCGGAGTGAACAAGACCAGATTCCCTATCATTTGGAAGGACTTTGTGAAATCTCGGGTCACAAGGCAATTGTTCATGTAATGATTGCACGAGGTGTTCATAACCACCATTAATATATACGTTTCTGACGATCAACTGCCTAAAAAGTGCCTCCTTCTGATGCGCAATGGCCAGGCACATCCTCCAGCCTGACAGATGATATAGATGCTGAGTTTGACTCCTAAAGGTCAACTCCTCCCCAGTATGACTCTTCTTTGGAGTCTGTGGACCAGGAAGTGATTTGTAACTTCAAGAAACTGTACATAAAGGTGCTCTTCACCAGGCGTTCAGGTGCCATGGAAGAGACATTCTTGACTCTGAAGGAGTTCAGGAAGAAACATTCTAGTGTCCTCTGCCGCACCAACTTCATTGGCAAAGCCTGGGAAGACATTATATATTGGACCTTAAACTCAGCCTGGAGGGAGCCGTGGCCAGAATGTGTCACTGAATGTGATTTTGAAGGGTTTAATGCACAGGTGGTAGCAGAAATTGTGTCATGGGCAAGAGTATGAGTCCAAATATCGATGGTATGTACAGACATAGAGGAGCTTATTGAGGACCATGAGGAGGAGCTGACTATGGAAGAACTTCCTGAACTCCAGAGTGAGCAGCAGAAGGCCCTTGTTGAGGATCATCCACTGAGGAGGAGGAAGACGGGGAGGAGTTTAGCAGCGATGTGATAAAATCCATTATGGAAAAATGGAATGAGGATTTCTTTGAGAAGCACCGCCTGACCATAATTGTAATGAACAGAGTGTAGAATCTGATGAAAAAATAACATGGTCTCTCATTTCTGGTGGGTTGCTCAAAATTGACCCTGCAGCTAACAGACAAAAGAGAAAACATCCACAGGTTTCCCCAGTGTCCTTATGTAGAAGGAGTCTTCCTCCAGACAATAACCCCCTCTCACCCACCTTCCTGTTGTTCCTACCAAAAGTTGCTTCAAGAAAGATTAGTTTTTTTCTGTCTTCATACTATACTGCATTGCACTTTGTTTCATATTTTTGTGGTTAGAAATATATATGGTTCAGAAAAGATTAACCTTATTTATGTGGAACTTCATGGGGAAATTTGACTTGTTTCGTGACCAATTCAGTTTGTGATCAGAACTGTGCAATTAAGTTCACAAACAAGGGACCCCTGTATATCTACAAATTTTTTAATACTCTTTCATTCAAAATAGGTGTCTGTTTCTACTTAGTGGATCTATTTAGTGACTTGTGTCTAACCAGTAGAAGAAACTGGAACTTATAATATACAACTTTGGGTGCTGTATTATCAGTCTCTACATCTCCTCCTCTTTTTTGCCCTGGGATCACTTTCTCTGGAGAAATCCAGATACCACATCCAGGGACACTTACCTGGGATAAGGTCCATGTGGCAACAAGTGGAGGGAAGACCCCTGCCCATTGTCATGGAATCCACTTCAAAGTGGATCCTGAGGTTCCAGTAAAGCCTTAGGGTGACAGTAACCATAGTCACAGTCTTAGATTCTACCTCCTGATTGGCCTTCAACTAGAATCACTCAGCTAAACATTTCCTGAATTATCTTCTGTCTTAGTTAATTTTTACTCATCACTGAGACAAAATACCTGATGCCCAAAGTTGGGAAAGGAAAGGTTTATTTCTTACATTTTTTGGAGGTTTCAGTCCATACTTAGTTGGCTCCAAGGCAGGGTGGCATGGCGGGATCACAGTTCATGGCGGCTGCAAAGAGCAAGGTAGAAACTAGCAAGAGAGAGAGAGAGAGAGAGAGAGAGAGAGAGAGACACCTTCTTCCTGCCATTACATCACATCCTGGCTCCACCCCTAGGAGGCTGTAGCACTGACACCACCAATGCAGGCACTAGACAATGAACCAATCACAAATGCACAATGCAAATACATGAGGCCTGGGGGCCACCGACATAAACCATGACATCTTCTCATAGAAACTATGAGATTAATAAATGCTTAACATTTTGAGCAACTTAGGTTAGAGTGGTTTGATATGTAGCAATAGATACCTAACAGAGTAAGGTGCTACCCTAAAGGAAAAGGCATACGGAGAATTAGGCAAGAATTGTGTGTGCACATATGCACTATTGGGAAGTGAATCCAAGACCATTGCACTGAGCTACATCCCTAGAAGTTTTTATTTTGGGGGAGGGTCTCACCAAGTTACATAGGGTGGGCTTGAAGGTCCCTCATTTTTTTATAGGCTCACAAAAGATTGGATAAGCCTTGGTCCATCACAACTATCTTTCACATTTTGGGAACACTTTCTAAGGAAAATATTATTTTATATAAATGTGCAGGACATTGTAGGTTTTCACAGTGGGTAAGGACACTATCGAGGCATTTAGTAGGCAGGAAGCAGGGATCCTACACAGCCTGTGCTACGTGTAGCGGTACCACACAATAAAGAGCCATCCTATCGTCCATACCAGTTTAAAGGGAAAAAGAAAAGCTATTCAATGTTGTCTCAATTTAGGACTTTGTTTTATACTAATCTCAACATTTTATTGTTTTAATATATAATGCATTTTCCAGAAATAGAACCATTGTGCAAATCATTCTAGAAGTTTATACTTTGTTTCTTTAGAATTTTTCTGAAGATATTCAAAACCCCATCAGTGTCAATGATGGCATTTATTTGAATTGCCAGAAAACAAATTTGTATTATCTGCATTTATACGTAAAGGAGTCTTGGCCATTCTGTAAATAGGAGAAATATCTATTTCAAATAGAGCTGTATGTAAGCATTGCCTAGTGGAATACATAGTTATTTATTTAAGCTGCTTTCCATTTATTTCTCCTCTATATACAGTAAGACACTTTACTTTAATGGAAATTGTTTATGGAGGTAGAGCTTATATCCTGTAACCTCATTTCAGACAGTAAGAAGGCACTGTAGAATATGTTTATGAAGGTTATTGTGTTTCACAGTGTGACAAACTGTTGTCTAGATCTTTGCAGATAGTTGAGAAGCAATGTGGTAGAGCGTTTGACAGACACAGGTTTAATTCTGAGTTAGTCATCTTTTGTCTCTTTCAAGATTGAGTGTTCTCATCTGCAAGATAAGGCAGTACTTTACAGATTTTTAAAAGTCTCAGAGATGATGCATCAAAGTATAGTCCCCAGTCCCCAGTCCTTTGTGGTAATGATGGCACATGCTAAACAATAGTTCATGTTTTGATCCATTGTATAATAGGAAAATCAGTGTGTTTCTGCCCTGTCAGGACAAATCAATTTATTTCTTCCTCCTATATTGATTCTGAAAATTAATAATAGTCATGCTTAAAAATAACCCTAGAGAATCCCAATGATATATAAAATATCTTTTAGGTTAAGAGGTGAAGAGACAGAGCCTCACTGAATTGAGTTTGGATCTGAAATGTCCCTACAGGCTCATGTGTTGAATACAGCAAGGTTCAAATGTGGGACTTTGGGGAGGTGATTGAATCATGAGAGCGCTAACTTCATTAGGGCATTAACCCATCGATGGGTTCATGTTTAAGGGCATTATTGGGAGATGATGGAAACTTAAGCAGTGGGGCATAGTTGAAGGAAGTCATGGGGATTGTTATGGTTGATACATTATGTCAACTTGAGAAGTTTAGAAGTTTGACTAAGGGACTCAGCAGGGAGCCAGGATTCTCACTTTGTAAATATCCTCAGCCTGTGCAAGAAGAGGTGATGTGAGTGCTACACCTGCCCAGGGGAGGGGTAGCCTGCTTACAATATAAGGGAGGAGAAGAGGCTTGTGCTACGCCCCCTTTTTGATCTGGCTGCCACCTTGAAGTGTTGCCCCTGTGCCGTGCCGCCATGCCTTGGAGCCAGCTGATTATGGGCGGAAACTTCCACAAGATTGAACTAAGCCAATCTTTCCTTGCTTCATGCTGGATGTCGGATATTTTGTCCAGAAAGGAGAGAAAAGTAACCAAGACAGGGACGATAGCTTATCTCTGGTTCCTTCTTCTCTGCCTCTCTCTCTGTGCTTCCTGGCTGCCATAAGCTGAGCAGCTTTTCTCCATTATGCCCTTTTGGGCCAGGGATTTAGCTCAGTGGCTTAAGTGCCTACCTGGCAAGTGCAAGGTCGTGAGTTCAATCCCCAGTACCAAAAAAAAAAAAAAAAAAAAAAACCCTGTCCCATTAATGCCCTTTCTCCTAAGTTTCTGACTTGCTACAGACTCGGAACCAGCTGACCAGGGACTGAAGCCATGAACCAGAATAAATCTTTCCTCCTTTAGATAGATTTTTTTCAGGTATTTTGTCACAATGAAGGAAAGCTGACTAACACAGTTTGGTGTATGCCAGTGATGGCTAACGTTTCAGAGCTTTCAGTGATACAAACATTCCACCAAGGTATGTGTGCCACAGGTCTGCCCACCACTGGTAAGCTGCCTGCTACTCTCTCCTCCATGCTGACGCATGGCAGAACCTCCTTCTGACCCTACCACACAGGCGGAGCTGTGCTAAATGTGCTGTGCCCGCCTCTCAGTCAGAATAAATGTCTGCCTGTTTTACAGACCCACAGAATCAGAGAGAGGCCAGGGAACCATCAAGCCATGACAGGTATGTACACCTGTACTTTCAGCACTCTGGGAGGCTAAGGCAGGTGGATCAGGATCAAAGTTAGAGCCCACTGGGCAACTTAATGATTTAAGGAGACCTCATTTCAAAATTTTAAAAAATGTTAAAAGACTGGGTATATAGCTCAATGTGAAAGCCCTAGATTCAATCCCAGTACCACAAAAGAAAGAAAAATCTATCCAGATCTGACATAAGACTATTTGCTAGGAACCCCTAAGGCAAGTTCTTAGAAAAAGAAAAGAAGCCCCCAAATTCGTGGAATGTATTTAAGCTATAGCTTAAAATGACTTTGTATCTGGGTTCATTTCCACTGTGCTTTTTTAAAACAATCACCTTCATAGCCTTAATGGAAAATTAATAAAACAAAGAGCTCTTCTATTCAGTACACATAAAAAGGAATCATATAAATCCAATATTGTACAGCTATTAGCACTAAAATTGCAAAAAACCCCACAAGTTTTAAGAGATAAATGAAGGTGCTAAATATATCAAAATCTCAGTACTTATTTCTACAACTGGTGTTTATATAGGAGATATTTAAATGTAAATTATCTGTGGACTAAAATGAGAAATTAGGAGTAGCATAATAACAGAAGTCATTATTGAAACTATCTGAAATTTCCTTCAATTCACAGTATCAAATAATGATATAACAATCTAAGTTGCTCACAGAAGATGGCATTAGAGAGATTTTAGTAGATATTTTTAGTTTGACAAAAGGAAGTCCCTGAAGAATAGAAGATGGTTTAGATAATACTATCAGTTAATAAAAAATGTCAAATACCAGTCATCACACCTCCTACTTTTTAAAGTAAAGGAAACTAGGAACTAAAATGGGTGGTTTTTAAAAGGCTAGAAGAAGAATAGCTAACAAAAAGAAGGAAAAAATAATTACGATAGTCTAAAGGTGACGGGAATAGGTTGTAGCTATGCAGTATATTTTGCTCAAAAAATTTATATATGCATTAAAATATTAAGGGATAAAATTAAATATTTACATAGCTTTTTATATGTTGATTATGCCTCATAGAGCAGTTTAGCAGCGCATGGTAGTACATGTCTTTAATTCCAGCACTCAGGAGACTGAGGCAGGAAGATCTTGAGTTTGATACCAACTGAGTTATATAACCACTTCACAGCCAGCCCAGACTACATAGCAAGATGCTACTCAAAGAAATTAATAATACAAAGTATTATTACAGTATCAAAGTATTATTATTTCAAAAAATAAAGTAGTTTTTAAAATAAAAGTTTTCCAAAGATATAGAGATTAGCATATTCAAAGAACAAGAAAAAAGGTTCAAGTTATAATGAGTTTTTATTTAAGATTCTCAGAGTCTTTTATATCTCTCCCTCCATGGTTTCAGTTTTTACTGAGTTGAGGTTTAAGAATGCAACCCTCATTTACCTTCTATCTGCGTTTACCTTCTAGCTATTCTTTGTTAGAGTTCCATTCTTAGGGTGATTTATCAAGTGTTGAGAATAAGTAACAGGTGCCACCTAAGTATAACCAATATTAATCCCAGGAGAAATGCAGTTTTAGTAATCTTAAATTCATGTAGTCATCGATTTTCTAAAGAGTGTGTCAGGATAAAATATAGGTGAGGGTCGGGGGTTTAGCTTAGCGGCATAAGCACCTGCCCTGGCAGGCACGAGATCCTGAGTTCGGTCCCCGGTACTAAAATAACATAACATAACAAACATAACATAACATAACATAAAATATAGGTGAGTCCCCTTGTTTTTAAACAGAATTATCCCAAATTTAGTAACCTTTTTTATAACTCCACATCTTCAAATATTCTGAAATAAGAACATTAATTGGATCTTGTGGATACTTCGAGGTTAACCAAGTGGATACTTCGAGGTTAACCAAAAGTTCCTATGTTTCAAATTTAGAATTAAAAATATTCCTTAAACACACATGTTCCTCCCTGCCTTGAGACTGCTGTTGTGCCTGGAGAAGGGGCCAGGTTGCCCTGAAGGCTCACCCTGCTCTGGAGACCGCTGCCTGCTCACTGCACAGAGCTTGCAGTCAACCCGGCGCTGGACCGGAAGCTGAGCCGCCCCTACACCGGCTTCACCCGCCCGCCAAGCGACAGCTTTAATATTTGCTTGAAGTAAAGACCTGGATGTCACACACAATTCGATATTGTGTGTTTGGGCAAATATTTTTATTTTAATTCTTACTTTATAGAAAAATTTGCTGCCTGGTAGTTTTATGTTCTCATAAGATAGAATTCAGAACTTTGTAAATAGGGGGTGGGGATTTAATTCAGTGGTGTAAGTGCCTGCCTGGCAAGCATGAGGTCATGAGTTTGATTCCTGGTACGCCCCCAAAAAAGAATCTTGTGAATAATCATTTAGCAAAAATTAAATATTGTTAAAATTTTCTAAAATAACCCATCAAAACCAAATAAACCTTAAAACAGAATAATGCAATATTTTTACATATGTAAATAAACAAGCAAATTGGTTTTCTGACTCAAAAAACAGTATTATTTTTTTAAAAAGTACTCCATCAATATTGACTTTTTCAAACTGCCATATATTACAAGAACTGATTTTAAAATTCAAAAACTAGTAAGAATTTTTTCTATTAAATAATGTACAGAGACAGGAAACATTGATTAAGAGAAAGAAATAATTTCTGGAGAAACAAAGATCAAAGGGAGTGAAAAGAATTTCAGATTTTAACACAAGCAAAATAGTGTGCATGGTAAGGGTCACAAGGGTCATTCTCTTCCTTTCACTAAGGAAATCAGTGTTTGTTTCTTCACCCCATAATAAAGGGAAAATACAAATCATTCCCTCAAATCCAGAATATTGTATGACTGTCAAAAAACTTTTCAATTGTTAAAGATTATTTTGTAGTGATTTGGGTTTGAAGTGTATCTAATGATAATAAAGTAATGTAACAAAGCAGTCCATTACCTAAATTATATTAATGTGTTCATGTATCCCCATAATATACCTGTCTGCACACATGTAATATGTATGTATGTATGTATATATGTATGTTAAAGATTCATTAAAAATTATTAGTAAAATTTGCTAAAAAGTACTGTGATTATGATTGCTTTCATAACTTCCTTTGTATTTTCTTAATACCCAAAAATTTAAATGAAAAAGCAATAGATAATATCATATGACAAACCTGCTATTCTAACAATACAGAACACTTTTCCAGTCAGCATATAAGCATAGGAATTGTATAGATGATATCTAACTTGTACCATATGTAAAAACAAAAGTTTGAAGCTTCAAAAATGATAAGATCGGGGCTGGGGATTTAACTCAGTGGCATAAAGCGCCTGCCTTGCAAGCGTGTGGTCGTGAGTTCAATCCCTGGTACCAAAAAAAAAAAGATAAGACAAATAGCAAATAACAGAAATATTTGCAATACATTTCTGTTGAATGTTTCTTTATCCAAACCTTTTCACAGTGATATAAACTTAAAAATGTTTTTGGCATTATTGCATTGATTCATCAAGTAAATCAGTGGACAGTGTAAGTGTTAGGAACAATTTTATGCTATATTTTAAATACTCAAATTCTGCAGGAAGTTTTCATGTTATGCTACAGCATTGTCTCTGGGCTCTAACTACACTCTCAAAACCTAAGGGCCAAAAAGTGTTGTGGTTCCGAAGAACCAAAATAATTAAAATGACACCTTAATAATTCTAATTTGATAGTGATTTATAATAGCAAAGATGAAAATATTCCCTCTTCACTTCCTGGCTCTGTAGAGCATTTGGAGACTAATTTTTCTCTCCCTTCTTTTTATGCTAGAGAATTTCTAAAGATCTTTCCTGTTCCAAAGTTCTCTGGTTCTATGAATATCCCATTATTATCATTACATCTCATATTATTTAAACCAGTGGTCTCTTATCTGTATATATCTTTGTGGAAAACAACAAAGAAAATTGAATTCAGTTTTTTCATCATTGATGAATTTGTCAAATCCTCTCCAAAAAAAGAAAATTAATTTATTGTATTTTTTCCATGAATGCAAATTAAAGCTATGCAAACTATTGTGTAAAACATAGCAATCTTTTTTTAATATAAATTAAAGCTAACTGATTCAATGTTAATGAAACAAATTGTATTCAAACACAAATTTTAATAACTTGGATAGAAAGAAAATAGACTTTATAAGATTTTCCAGACATAAAATTCATGTAATTTTATGATAGAAAGTCATTAAAAAGTAATTTTCCATAGTGCAGCCTGTATTAATTACCTTGTATGAAAATTTGTAATGTTTCTTAATAACTGTCTGATTCTGTTTGTCCTGGGAAGGAGAATTGTCTATTGATTCATTAATTATCTCAAATTAAGGGTCTTGAGTTTAGTTCTGAATGATTACTCTTTTTTTTTCTTGTTTGAATATTCAGCTAGAAACCAGAGAGAAAATAGATTTTTTAAAATAGGAAAATATTTTTCTTCTGTTCATATTGGCAATAAAAAGTGCTAGTATAGTTTTAATGTAATATTTTTCAACTTACTGATTAGAGGGATACATATGTATACACACAGCATTTTCTTTAGTAGAATAAGAGTTTGAGAATGATTTTATAAACATGGCCTGTGAGCTTGAGTCTCTTGTAGTTTTAAGATTATTTATTTGCACTTCAATGGTTTTATAAGAAACAAAAGGATTTCCAACTCATTGAATCCTTGTACTTTTCTTTGATTAAATATTCACAAACTACATTTTCAATAGTTATCTTGAGGAATATAAGAGACTGATAATCAGTATCTTTTACTTTTTGTATCACAATTATATTACAACCAGGTTTTCATTCATTCCACCAAGGGGAAATTATAGCTTTTTGTATTGACTAAACTTAAACTGTAGGGGCTAATTTACACTCATATTTTCAAAAAGGAAAGTTTGCTGAGGTTTTTTTGTTTGTTTTTGTTTTTTTGAAACAGGGTCTTTCTATGAAGTTCAGGCTGGCCTTAAACTCACTATGTAGCCCATGCTGGTTCAAACTTACAGCTATCTTCCTGCCTAAGCCCCTGAATGCTGGAATCACAGGTGTGCTCTACCACGCCCCGTAAAAAGGGCAAACTTATAAATGTTAAGTTTTATTACACTTATTTCTTACTGGGATTTATGAATTTTTGTTTAATATTAAATATTCCTTTTAATATTAAAATTAGCTATATTTGCTAAATTTAAAAGTTGAACTGAATTTTCATTTAATTTTAGGGCTCATTTAAATTGAGAGAGGGATATCTAAAGCATAAATCTTTTGAAGCACTCTATTCTATTTTTATGTCATACAAAAAAATTAATAATGAAATTAAAACTGAACCATATCCACAAACTTTTTTGCTCATGTACCTGGAATGAACTGGAGAAGTGTGACATATGGAAGAGCCCATGGCCCAGGGAGGTCAGTGGGTCTAATGAGGTTCTTCTGCTCCTAGTCATGGTCATCGTCAGGTTTTTAAGGGGAAATGATTTCATGGAGGAAGATTACAGCCTATGATGAACACGTGTAACATTTTTCCATCCTTTTTGGCTTTTATCTTGGCTTTCTTAACATCTTTTTTCCAAATGTCAGCAGTGATTAGGCTACATTATGGGATAATTAATAGGAACTTTTATCTCTTAGCTAATTTTGAGTAATACTAGGACAAAACATATGTCAATATATTAGCAATGAAAAGTTGAACAGATTGCTTTTATATATTAAAAAATGTATTTCTCTCTTTTCAGTTCACCTTACTTTTCAAATGTCAACCCAATATAAACATTAAGAAAGGTTGTATACCCTACAAAAGAAGTGCCACTTGAAGTTTGATGATGAATCCTAAATTGTTGTATCTTTTTTTAAAAAAATAATTTTATTTAAAGAGAAACAAAACAAAACAAAACAGAATAAAGGGTAGCAACAATACAGTATTCCAAGGAAATAAGGAAAAGAACAACAACAAAAAAACCTAAGAAATTATTGCTTGACAAATTACATACTGACTTCTTGGAAATAGTTGTTCAATTTACAAAGTTAAAACATGTAAAGTAGACATTCAAACAGTGAGACTGTTAACAGTTCTGCTCCACAATCTGATAAAAACAGCAATATGGTCATCCATCTTACCCACTCAAATATACATGCAATTATATCAAAAGGGTAGAATTGAACACAACAAAACAGAGCAAAGTGGATCACAAGAAAGCAATGTAAGAGACAAAAATTTCAAAACTAGACAATCGGAGATATTCACTGTCTATCATATTGACTCTTGTTTTCTTCCAAATAGTTGTCCATATTGTCACATACAGGGAATTCACATGAAACAACCTAGTATGGAATTGATCTGAGCAGGATGAGGAGGGCATTTCAGGTCTTCAAGACCAGACATTAGGGAAGCCAAAAATGGCTGTCATGGTATCTCTCATTCTCCTCAAAACAGCTGTCCATACCTTAATGTGTGTTGAACTTAAACAAGGCAAAGCAAGCTAAGATCACTTTGAACAAAAAGTGATAGTTTTGCTGGACTTCACATCATGACATTATGGAATCAGCACTGGGTATTGTAGTGTCTCTTTTTCTTCAAAGTAGTTGCTCATTTCAACATGTGTTATGTAGTTGGTTCTCGTAAACTGTTTATAAGCTCTACACATGCATGAGTCTCTACTTGTATATCTATCATTTCTGTATTAGCAGGAAAAACAATTGTTGTATCTTAAAACTGGCCATTTTAGGAAGCTTTAGAAGCCTTTGCGTTGGGCCGAAAGTCTCAGGATATAGCTCTGCCTGATTAGCTATGTAGAATTCACATTTGAATACCAGCAATCCATATTTTAGAATAGAATTATTTTCTCATGATATCGTAAGTCTTATTTCCTTCTGATAAGCAGTAATTTCCCTCAGTTAGCTAAAAATGCTGAACAACGTATTTAATTTGTAGTATTCCTGGAGATTTGTTACGCTTTCCTTTTCCCCGGAAGTTGGCACTTCATGTTTTACTGCACAGTGCACTGAAGGCCACGCTCAGAATTGCAGTGCAACAAGACTTCAGGTTGGATCACAAATCCCACATAAGGTCCATCAAGGACAACACAAGTGGAAACCAGTCTGACCAGTTCAGTCAAACATCCAGGCAGTTTAGCTATCTGAAATTCAATCACTGGCTTTTATTTGAATTAAAATTAAATTAAGGCATGATTGGTTTGCTAAAATATTCAACTGGGTCAACTCTGGACATACAAATAGTTATGCACAAAGGTACAGCCACACTTCTTTTCCAGTGTCTCACTTAGCCTTTTTTAACAGGTAAAGTTCGCGATCCTAAGGTCTGAGTACTGAGCTTGTTTATCTTCTGATCATTATGATACCAGCTTTTCAAATGCTTTAAAAGCATAGTCTCTAATATAAAGAAAAAAATCAGGAAAAAAATACCAGTTGATTAAAAATAATTTATACATCCTTTCAAGGTCCCCATTTACATTGTTTGGGGGTGAGTTATACATATCTTTGCAATAAAAATTATAATCTTCATTTCTCCTACTTTAATAAGAAAAAGTTTAGGATAGGAAAATAGGAAATCAAATCTAATTGTAATTTTCAAAACCAGATAGTACCAAACTTATGCAATACTTCACTTAGATTTAATGCCTCTAAAATGTAATCATATTATAAGTTTCTTTTCTTTATCTAAAAAAAGTCTTTCCTCTAATTATGGGAACTAATCAACCATTGGACTGAAAGAGGCAGCTGGGTGGTGCACTGGCCCTTTGCCCAGACCTCAGAGCGAGACGAATATGAAAGCCCTTTACAGAATGCAACTCAAAGCCTACTGCTCAGAAGATCGCTCTGTAATCAACAAATGATCATAAGCGATTTCCTGTATTGACCTGAAAGCAAATTTTTTCATCTTCATGCCAGCTAAACCACTTACTGAAAATGGATGGATGACATCCACAGTGAATGTGCCTAATAAAGAGAGCAAAGTCTCCTGTCTCTCCCACAGATGACATTTTGGTTGGCTTCCCAGTAGGCATTCTGTGATGACACACACTAATAAGTATTTCTACCTCCATCTATGCCTTTGCCCACTCCACTGACGTCCTTGCAAAAACTGTGGTTACCAAGATCTCCTTTACACAGATTCCAAGTGAATCACTGAGAAGACAATCAGCACAGATTATGGCCATCCTGTCTGAGAATTCTATTCATGTCTGGAAATACCTTGGTATGAGCACAGGGCAGCGTTTATCCTGCTGGATATGACATCAGCAAGTCCAGCTCACTCTGAAGTCAGTTCCTCCTATGATTTATCTGCCTGCAGAGTTTGAAAGGTCCCTCCCGGTACTGACTCTGTGATAGTTCTCAATTTATAGTAACTCAGAGACCCTTTGATTGTTCCCAAAGGCAAAGTGGGCCAAAATAATGCTTTCGTTTCACTTAGAAGGTTCAACATTCATGAGATACACTCAGTCAAATTCTCAAAATTGCTTCAGAAAATGAAATTTTCTTTCGTACTATGCTCTATTAGATTAAGGGAGATCAGTTAAACAAACTACTTCCAAAAAGCCCCTGCTTTGAATTACTGGAGAGAATGTATACTATCATGGTCTTGGATCACTTTGCAAGCATCAGAGAAAACGTTTCAAGTCTGTTTTGAGAAATATAGGTCATTCATGTACTTCGGGGGCGGGGAGAACCAGGCCTCACAAGGAGGTGGTCCCTACCTGGAAACCATATCATTTTCATTGTTTTCTTGGGTTGGGTTTTATTCTTTTGTTTGATTATGTTAAATCTGATGGCATGAGCAGCTATTTAAAAGATAGCAAGACATATTATGGTAGCCATTTTTGATTTACTATTAGCATATTTTTGAAGTCCTTTATTGCATTCATTGTTTTGTTTTTATTGTTTCTGCTCTATTCTGTTTGATTTTTACTATGTCCAGAGGTATCTGCAGCTATTTTGAAGACAACAAGAGGTATTATGGTAACTATTGCTGATTTCTTAAGGTTTTGAATTCCTGTATCACTTATACTAGTTTGTCTTGATTGGTTTTATTCTGTTTTACTTTCCTTGGTTTTATCCTCTTTAAAATAAAATTTTTAAAAATGACAAAACAATAAAAAGAAATGTAATGTCTGCTTATTTTGCCTTTTCCTTTAGCAAAAGAGATTTATCAAGGATCAATTTGGCAGCAGACACCTCTTTTTGTTAGAATGCCTTTGGCTTTAAGTTATCTGTAGTAACTTTTGTTAAGGTCTAACCAATGTATAATAATATTAATGGAAAATTCATGAGTCTCTATAGCATATTACCTTATATTTTATCTAAATGGCTAGAGTAAGGATTTGCATAATTCAACATAGGGTGTTTTTTTTCCTCCCAATTTTGAAATGATCTGAGCCATACAGTAGGCATAGATTTGCCTTACTAATGGACTTTGTTAAAATAATATTTTGCCTTTGGAGAGATAGTTGTATATTTTCTGTTTATTTTAGTGTTGAACTTCTGAAAAGTACTGAGTCTCTGAGCTTAGGAACATCACTGTTGAAAACAGTACCATTCATTGTCTCAGGTAACAGCTTGTCTTCTACTATGCCTTGTGGTATGTCTGCACTCTGTGTGATGCTGTGTCTGTCTCCCACACTGCCACACTGTCTCACAGGTGCTATGGAAAGCAATGATGCACATCACTACCAAAAGCTTTGACTTAAATTTTTTGTCTAATTTCTTGTAGATGGTTTCCTGACAAAAGAAAAGAGAACAAACAAAAACAATGTGTACTGAGTCTAACTTTGCACAAATATCCTGAGAGGGTAGATTACGACAGGGAAACTGAAGTGAATCCTTCAGCATCTAAGGGGAGCTTCCACGGGACTCTCAAAATTGGTCTAAAATACCAAAAATCTCTCCAAGGGCATTTGAGGAGAGCTGAGTTGCATGAGCTTTGACATCATGCCAATGTGGCAGCTGTTTGCAGTTTTCATCAATGTCATACACAAAGCCACAGACACTGACACCTGTTCGGAGATGATGTGGACCAAGATACTGAGTCAGAAGCTTGCGTGTATGTGTGGCTTGCACTTTCTGAGTTAAACTTGTCCTGTCCTGACCTGAGGAAAAGATGATAACATACTGGGAGGACAGGAAGCAGCACCTGCAGGACCCTCTCCTTTGGTTCCTGAAGGGCCAGCATAAACTGTAGCCACAGCAACGCCTGGACATTCTGCCCCTGGCCTGACTGACTCTCACCCTGCTCTAGGTGACTTTCCTGCAACTAAGTATAGGATGAGAGAACCATAAGGGGTCAATGTATTATTGCCAAATACTGTGTGGCGTGGGCCAGACCTGAAGTTTCTAATTAGATTTCTCTTAAGCAGTATGCAGCTCCATGATACCTTGTTTTATTCTAATGCAAATAATACTTATTGAACATCTGTCTTACTTTAAGCATTGCAAAATAAAAATGAATAGTTCTTACTTTCACTGTGTTCCTAATCAAAAAAGGATACAGAGTTATACAGACAAAACTACTAAGATGTAAAGAAAATGATACTTTAAAAAATGTTACCAGGCTGCTCAGAAATTGCCAGATCAAACTTAAGTGCCAGCCTGAGTTTTGACACCGCCCATCCTCTTCACCTCCCTGAGCTGGGACTATAGTCACTTTCTTGACTAATGTCCTTGGCATCATAGAAGCCATACCTAATGAGTATAAACCATGTCCAATGCTGCATTATCTGTGTGGTGCTCACTCTGACAGAAGAATGTTTAGCCTTTCCCCAGACCTTCACTAGTAAGACTAAATGCAGTCTCCAGCAGGCAAGCCCTTGAATCCAGCCAGCACCCTGACTTCACAGTGACGTTGTGACAGCCCTTTTTAGGACACATGAGTACACATGTGAGCAGAGGTCTGGGGCTTTGCCGATAGCCTGCAGAAGAAAGGCAGCTGCAGTCATAAATCTGTAGATCCAGAAGTGACTTTAGTGACCACCTATTCCAACTTCTTTCCAAGAAAAATCTCTCAAAGGATTTCCGAAAATCTGTGGATTTCAAGTCAAGAAGATTTGGAAGCCACAAACTCAGCTGGCCAAGAGTTGCCGTGGAATTTGGGGCTATTTTCTACAGACAGAAATAGGATCCACATGTTGTAACTAAGCCTTCCTTACAGTTTCTGATCAGTCTCCTCTGTTCTTTCCACTATCAGCCCTCTTCTTCATTTCTTCTCATTCTGTGAAGCATGACACACAAATATAGTGAGTGTTTAGCTTTTAACAATTATCGCAGTAAAAGATTCATTGTCATTAATTTCCCCTGAAAGACCCCCTCAAACTCAACATACTTAGTCCACTGTTCTTACACTTTCTAAAGAGTTCTGGAAGGCTTCTTTCATAAATGTCTTTAATTGTATTGTCATGGTTGCCTTGCTATCCTGAATCAAGTCAAAATATTTTCCTTTCATGGTCATTTTTCTAGATCTGGTGCAAAGACGGATGAAGACTCCCTGTGATATTTTACAAATCAGTCTTTCCAGTGGATGTCTCTTAACAGCAGCATTCGCATATCTTTTATCACTCATAAAGATGCTCATGAAAGGCTTCAGAACTGCTGCAGAAAGTGGCAAAAGCCATAGCAGATATGCACAAAAATCTCTCAGCACCATGAGTAAGTAGTATGTTCTCTCTACTTCTGGGCTGTGATTGATGAGTACATGCACACCTGGTAGGGGCTAGTATTCTCTGAATTAGAGTGAATGAGGCCCCCAAAGCAGAAAGAATGTGAGGTGTGATCAACATATATGGATCACAAAGGGAGGGGGAGTATTCTGAGCAGGATTCATGGCAATTGTCTTTTCTCTTAACACATTTTTAAATGTAAATATTCTCCATATATGTTGATCACACCTCACATTCTTTCTGCTTTGGGGGCCTCATTCACTCTAATTCAGAGAATACTAGCCCCTACCAGGTGTGCATGTACTCATCAATCACAGCCCAGAAGTAGAGAGAACATACTACTTACTCATGGTGCTGAGAGATTTTTGTGCATATCTGCCCAAAATGGTTTAAGAAAGAGTGTGCCTTTTCCACTCTCTCATTTCTCACCTGCCACCTACACATCAATGATGAGGACAACTTGGGAAGCTGGGTTGAGGATGCCAGAGGTGACAGAAATGTCTTCAATCTGAGTCCCTGAATAGCACACAGATAGCAAGTATTTCTCTTCCCATCCCCTGCCACACAACCTGACACCAATCTATATGAGACATTAAATTACAATGTGAGAAATTAATTTTGATTTTGTTAAGCCAGTGATATTTTAGATTTTTAACTACTGAAGTAGTTATACAAAGTCTTCTGATTCCATCCATGCAAATACCTCCCAGTTCTTCGCCTCTGGCATAGACTTCATTTCACAGCTTCGTATCTGTATATCCAACTACACAGCCCCAAAGATATACTAAAAGTCAGTGAACTCACTATGTCTAGAACTAAAATATTGAGCCACTGCCTCCCCACACACCGTGCTCTTCCTCTCCCCTCTTATGCTGGGGAATAATATTTGTGTGCATCATTGCACCCAAGCAGGAAAATAGAGTTCTTCCACATTCCACCCTATTTTCATCCCCTATAACAGTTTCTCCTAAATACCTGTCCTGTGCACCTCCTTTCTCTCTCTCCTTTTTCCTGCCTTCTTAACTGATTTAATAATAGTACCTCACCTCTTATTCCTGCCTGTCTTCTATGCTATCACTTTTGGTTTCTCTTTGAAACAAAAATCTGATCATGCCTCTCTAATTTCATTTCATTTCATGGCTCTTGAAGAAAGAGTAAAATCAAGATTTAGAATCAATGCTCTAGTTTGGCCCATAAGGCTGTTCTATGGATCCTTTCCTGTCTACCTCTCTATCATCTCTCACTAGACTCTCATTATTCCATTCACAGTATATGTCCTGAATTTTCCAAAATACTTTTTCTCTTTTTGCAATTGAATTTGTGGGTTTCTCCTATCCAAAATACACCACACCCCATGCCACTGTTGGTCTGACTAGTTCCTTCTCATCATTCCCACCTCAACTCAAACTGGGCATAGGTGTCCACACCTTTACTCCCAGTTAAGTGGATAGCTGAGGAGAATTGATCACAAGTTGAAGTCCTGCTTAGTCAATTTAGTGAGACCCTATTTCAAAGTAAAAAGAAAAAGAGCTGCAAATGTACCTTAGAGAGGCCTTGAATTCAATCTCCAGCATTACAAAACAAAACAAAACCTTTAGATCAGACATTATCTCCTTTGAGAATATTCAGTTTCAACATCACCTTGGAGACCTCATCCCCATCTTTCTTTCCCTGGTGCTCTGTGCCTACATCACAGGATTAGTTGTGTCTGTGTAATCATTAGCAAATCTGGGAGCTTTTGTTTCTTTGCTTTAACTTAACATTTTTAAAAGAACAACCAAGTACCACAATACTGCCCATGATATGCCCTCAATGCATGTTAATCAGTTTGACCTGTACTGTCATCCACTTCTATTTGCAGATGATGATACAACAATGCATATAAAATCCTGAGGGTGATGGCTAGCTTAGAGCAGGCTTTTAATCAATGTTAGCAGAACAATTGTTCTCTGTTATTAGTGCTGTTTGTGTTACCTTCGAATTAACCCATTCCTTTAACCATACTAATTTCATATCTTCACTTGTTTCTCTTTTTTGTTTTGACTCAAAATCCTTCAGAAGACATTTTGCCCAATCCTCTGTTTCCTTCCTATGACTGCAGCCACAACGTGATCAGAGAGTGCACCAGGGACCTGGAGCCTGTAGTGCAGGTCCCTCTGCCACAACCATGTGAGCTGAACCAGGCATTGGCGCACTGTGTGCCTCCTTGCGGCCACCTGTGAAAGTCAGTGTAGAAATAGCTTGCTGACCCACTGAAAGGGAGTAGTTTTGAGGAACCTAGAAAATGAATGAAAAAGTTACTTTGTTTATACTCAAAAGTATCCGGAAGTATTCATTGTATTTTTCAACAGCACAAACAGTGTTAATGTAGAGAATGCTTTCTCGGCAGAAAGGTTACTTTCTCTATCTTGTCATCACTTTCTGTTATTTTTACATTCCCTAATGAGTGGGCAACGCAGGCAAGTCATGTATGCCTTCATAAGCTCTTTCTTTCTGCTTTGAGAACTGAACACTTTATTACCTCCCTGACATTGTTGCCTGGATCATTGCCTGTGACTTTTGGACTCTTATCTTTTTTATCCATTTCCACCTTATTTGACATCCCAACCCAGAATAACTATACTGGTTTTGGAATGAGTGAATGAATCATTGCTACTACAAGAATTAGGAAAGCTTCCAATGCTAGCATTTTGTCTGTCACTTCCTATTTGGCTTCAGGCTTTTCAGATGATGAGGAGGAGGAAGAGGAAGAGAAAGAGGAGGTCAACAATAATGACATTTTTTAGCTCTATGTTCCAGCACCTTTCTATGGCTTTTGCATTTTATTTTCACCTTAACTCTGTGAAATGAATACATGTGATTCATATACTCTGATGCAAGCTCTATGAGGGGAAGGAGCTTTTATATTTTGTCTGTCTCGTTCATTGTTAAATCTTTAGTGAGTAGAGCATTGCCTGTTTTATAGTAGGCACTCGAAGATATTTGTTGATGGAAGTGATTTACTCTTCAAACAACTGTTGGATCTTTAGAATGTTAGAGTTTTCTGGACATTCATAACTTGCTAATTACTTTGATGTAATACTTTATAAAATACTTTTGCATATATAACTGTATTTAATTTAAAATTATCAATGACATTTTACTACTGGATTACTAAAATATGAATACATCATCAAATGAAAAATAAGACATGGCTATTGCTATGATATTGCCGTGGTTCAATTTCTTCAGTGAGTGATAAGCATTTAAATTAACTTAAGGATGATGGGGGCCTAAAATAAAGGTGATCACATATTGAAATTGTTGTTTGTAACTGAAAAAAAAAAGACTAGAATATATATTTCCCAATTGATTTTGAAACAGTGAATTCTCAATTGAGTTCCAGATTTATTTACCAACATAGACAGGTAGCTGTAAGGCTGATTCTTATAAATGTGTGTGAGTCTTTAAAAAGGCAGCAAATATTTAAATGAACCAAGGAAAATTTCCAAATAAAATTAGAACCAATGAGGTCTGAAAGAAGCCTCACTTGATACGAACCATAAGGATTTGCATTAAACAATGATGTGAGACAGTAATGACCATGATTTACTCAGCACACCCTAATCAATGGGGGGTGGTCAATGCAAAATTTAGAGAGTACTAGCAGTCTTACAAAAAAAGTGTTGGGCGAGATATCTATGGTGCTAGAGTAAGATTATATTTTTTATATCTTGAGCAATGTGTCTTTAAATGAAATTATAAATATTGTGGTAAGTTAAAGGCCAAACAAAATTTTATAACCAGAATAAAATGATCATTTGTATTTAAACACAGGCATCTGTAGTCATCACTGGTTTTCAGTAGGTGAAGGGAAACATTGTTTAAACTCTCAGACACATATGACTAGTCCATTTGTCACTCCACCGTCTTCAGCACTTGAAGTATTTCAATTTTTATTCAACAGTGTAACCTTTGGAGTTTTGCCTAATAATGACTTCAGTTGTGCTGGTCTTCCAACAGATAAATTGAAATGGAAATGCATATATCCTAATTATGCATCCAGCCCTAGTTGCATATTGGCAAGAGTGGCCACAGTGAATGTTAAATTAATTCTGCATGATAGTGAGAGTCTGTGTAACATCAGAGTTTTCCAAAGTCACTTTCTTAATCATGTGAAGGATAGCCGAGACTCTGATCAGTTGTATGTAGCAATATACAATCAGAAGGAAAACATTTAAACATCCCAGCATGGTATTTCCATTTAAATCTGATTACAGTGAAATAAAACTGTAGCCATTAAAGGTTTAGAAGAACTACAAATACAAGCAGTAAAAGAAGACAGATAGTAAATGAGGTAGTAAAACATTTCAGTAGGGCAAACAGTTTATAGCACTCATTCAGTCTTCCCGAAGCAGACTGTGCAATTCACTACAGACCCTGCACCCGTTCCCTGAACTCCACTTAAACCTGCAATTAACCTTTCACGCCTAATGAAGCTGTTTTCCTGGAAAATTAAAATATATAGTTGTGTCTAATTTTACACAGACTTGGGAGGAGAGCATTGCAAAATGAATGACTTTTCTAAGGCTTTTGTTCAAATGCAAAATGGAAGTGCTATGTTTGTATATAAAGCAAGAATGTTTTTTCCAAGGCAATTTCATTTGATGTGCAGTATTTTATTACTGTACTTATTAATTGTTCTGCATAATTGTAAAAAAAACACACATCAGTAATTTTATGATTAGATTGTTACTGCTAGAGTCTAATATTACCATTTCATTTCCATTAGGGAAAACTAGAGTTTTACTAACAATAACTAAATTCCTGATATTTCTCCTTGGTGGTTTTTGTTGCAAATTTAGTGGTTTATAAAAAGATATATTTACATTTAAATATTTATCTATCATTTATATTGCTTTCACCTTAGAACATGTTTGCACATACTTAAAGAGAAATAAAATATTTAAATTTTAGAAAAGAAATATTGTTTTCCTTTATGATTGTAGGTAAAGGTCTGATTTTAGCTATGTTCCACTACAAAATGGTTGGAGCAACTTGGTATCCAACTCTATGATTATTGAATTGTTCTGATTTGCTGAAGGAAATTCTGATGCTCCTAAAAAAAAAATCTGCTTGTTTCAGGCTGGCCCTGCCTAAGTGCCCCAGAGTACCCAACGTCAGGTGCCACATTAGCAAGCATCAGTTTGAAACATCGGAGGCCAAGGGGAATGGACAAGGAAACAGAAGATGGGCTTTCTTCCTTATGTGGCTTGTACTTCATATTTAAATAATCTAAATGTCATAATGTCTACTATTTAAGAATTAAAAGTGCAAAGAGGTAAAGCTTATAATAAATATTCAAGCCTCAACATTTTTATTGAATCTACTGGTATATTTTGATGTAAATTTTGCTAGCCCGCAGCGTCTGTGCATCATCTTGACATGGTAAATGAAATTCCTTTAGACCGCCAGTCTAAAATAATGAATTGTTCCCCTAGTTAATTGTATTGCTTTGATAACAAAGAACTATGCTAGGCCTAGAGAACACAATAAGTGGATTTCATCAGATGATTTGTGTGAGGTTTTGAAAAATGATCTTCTGGAGTGACCTGATTTTAATGGAACTCAGCATGCACCACTGCACAGGATCTGACTGGGACTTTGTCCTAGGGCACAAGGAACACAGGTCATTTCCGGAAAACTTCCCATCCAGGAAAACTCCAGAGGAAGTCTATACCAGGAAAAGGTGTGCACCACAAAGGGAAACACAATGGACCTGTTTCTAGGGTGCTCTTATTTTATTGATACATATCATTTTTTTAATCCAAAACAGATCTCATTACCCTTCTATCATTGCCAGTGTGTAAATAAACCAAGACCAACAAAATAGGAGCAAGCAATTGTATTCATTGAGTGCTTTTTACACAAAAACACCAGACCACTGTGGTTTGCATTCTGGCAATAGGCAAAGGCCGGCAGAGAAGAAGGAAGGCTTTCAGAACTCAACAGGGACGTTTCAGACATGTGGGCTGGAGGATTCGGGCTTAGGGAGGTGTGTGGACTGGCTAAGTAGAGGTGGTGCAATCTACAGTTGGATAGAGCTACAGATTTGCTTTTCTCTAATTGTCCTAAACTGGAAGTGGGAATACCAGATAGGGAAGCTGTCGGTTATCTTGACATTCAGAGGACAATGGTTCCAGGGATTATTGTTCGTCTTCATGGATTATTACTAGAAATAGCAGTTTGAAGTGCTATTAATCTGACTTATAGGAGCTTGGCTTCCTGTGCTGGTTTTCATAGATAATGAGTTGGTTTTTAGAGTATGTTGTTGTAGATTATGAATCAGACTTCTGTTTCTATATGAGGACTGGCCATGATCTGTATCTTCATTCTCCCACCAGCATATAAATAGTATGATTAGGGGATGGGAAAGTAATATAGTCTTCCTAAAAGTACACTAATTTTCCCTTTCTTTTGATCAATTAAGAAAATTAGATCCCTTACAATGACAGAATGTGGTGAGGCAAAATGACAAAGATTACTTCTTCCATATACCAATCATTTCTTTAATGCTTCTTCCCCACATGGAACTCAGAAGGGCAGGGACCTTGTTCCTCTGTTTGTCTGTGTAGGTAGGTCCTCTCATGATGAAAGAGAACCTAGCATCTTCTGGCTGTTCCACTTCATCCTGTGGGGGAAATTCACCATACACTAAACCTAAAAATAATAACTAAAAACTTCAATTTGACATTCAAAGTATATGCATGCATTCACACACTTGCAGTTACTACATTCAAGGTAGATATACATACAACTGTCAAGCTACACACAAAAGTTTTATGCTTCTGTATTATTCATAATTAAAGTTTAAGATTTATAAACTTGAATCATTCATACTGGATTACAAGCTGTGTCATCTAGTAGAGGACTGAAGTTAACTCTGAATGAAAATGTCATTGCCCCATCTGTAAGACCTTGGACAGGAGACCCTGGATGTTCTCTGTGAGCTCACAGAGCATGTGCTGCAGTGTCACTGCCTGGAGGAATGCGAGGTTTCCCACCCAGGTACTGCCTTTCAAGGAGAAACTGAAACATGGCTGATTGTTAGATTTTCACAGGAGAAAATAAAAAGCTGTTAAATTAAGCATGATTTGTTGATTTATTTGTAAGTTAAGAACTGACATTTGGTTTAAAATTTTTTTTTTATTTTTCAACTGAATGTGTTTCCAAGCCTCAAAAGCAGTAGTAAACCCGAGACATGTTGGGAAAGATACTAGTTTAATTAAGCCTTGGACTTCATATATCTTAAAATACAAAGATACTGTGACAGTTTTAAATTAGTATAGAATTTCCCATTTTGGCCATCCAAATGGTCTGATTCTCTTCTGGCTCTATATCTTCTGTTAGGAAAACATTTGCAGCCACATGTGAAAGGAAAATATTTTTCAGAGTTCCTTTGGACTAGGTCATGCAATAGTTTAATGAGCAACATGATTTCATGTTTGAATGGTGTGATCATCGAAATTAGTTTAAGTGGCCTCTGTCACATTAAAGAAGACATATATTATTTGTCATATTTGGCTGTCTCTAGATAAAATGGTGCCAGGAATGAAATTACGGGAAGTTGTAGATGATGACAGAAATATTCCAAGAGATTTTTGGAAATGTTTTCAGTTAGCATAACCACTGTCTGTGCTTTTTTTAATGAATGCCCTTCACCTCCACTTAGTAAAGAAGTAAGAAAATAATTATTTGCTACAGAAGGATGAGATGAAAACCTCTGTATCAGATACTTCAGATGCTCACATGAGCTTGTAAAAGATCAAGAATGCAATTTTTATTTAAACTTTAAATGTGCAGTGTCTCTAAGAAATTCAGGATAACATTTATTACCTTGAATGAGAAAGATACTTGACAGCAAGCCTCAAAGGTAAATGTGTATTATTAGCCTTGGTAGTGATTATTGCAATTTTGCAATCCTTTCCCTCTCTAACACCTTAAGTTTCTCCTTCTCCACAAACGTCTTTTCTTGTTTGCAGTCATTTCCCTATGTAATCATAGGCATCCGGTACTGTGTATTTAATCTGACTCTGCTAACCCCTTATCATTTTCATCACCAAATATCTTAAATGTGAGACTTATGTCTATTGGCCATATTTCCTCTCATCTGTTTTCCTACTTAACTTTCAAGCTTCCATCTACAGTTAGGTTCAAAAATGGCTCAAAGATCACCAGAATCTTCTCTGATGGAATCTAACAACTTGTGCTATCGACCCTCATGGCCTGTGTGGTACTTTTTTCACAGACTTCTCAAGCTGCGCCCTCCTCTGACTTCCACAACGCCGCATCAGTCTAGATGACCTTCCTCATACACACCCATGTGTGCATTGGCATCTCTTTCTATTCATAAATTTCTGGAATTCTGTTCTGGACAGATCATTTTTTGACGCTTAGCTAGAATAAATTGATTCACAGGAATAAAACAATTCAATAATATCTTATGTGGGGTAAGGTCCAAAGAGAGATCTTCCTCTAAGAGCAGCACGTGGAAAAGAGATAGCAATGAGAGCTCAGAGACTGGGTCACCTCACTTCAAAGTGAAGTCTCTAAGACCCTAGAGAGAGAGAAGTAAATTAGAAGCTTTTCAGTGACCTTTGTTTAAATAAGGCTAAGTGATCTCAGCCTGGTAGTCAGTATAGTAATTTGAGACATTTTGGTTTACTTAAGAACTTTGAAACACACAAAAAACGAAAATGACTCATGTGTAGCCAAGATAAACCAAGGCATAGAGTTGAACTGATATAGGGGAATGAAACTCCCAACCTACTATATGTCCAGTACGAATTCATGTTCTCTAAAATCCAAGAATGAATTTTAGGAACAACAAAGGTTAAGAGTAGGAGTATTTATTGAGAAAAAGCAAGCTTCTGTCTGAGAGACAGAAGGGGTCTGTGGGTTGCCAAAGATTCTGTATTTTCTCAAGATTTTTATAGAGTAAAACCATGAGGTGAGACAGGTCTAAACTGGGAAAAACTGGGACCTCTCTATGTTTAGCCAAAAAGATTAATAGCTCAGGTAAAATTGATTAAATTGGGAACAAATGGGGAAGCAAATCATGTAGAAAGTGGGTTGTTAGAGATCAGTGACTCCTCCCATAGGGGGTTGGGATGGTGACTCTTGGCTTCTCAAGGTGATCCAGACTTAATCCCCAAGGATTACACCTAAGGGTGTGGTTGCATTTGTTTTGCCTTCTGTCCTGAGATCTGGCCCACAGACAGCAAGAGGTCTGTCTCCTCCAAAGTCATCAGACATCTGGTCCTCAATGCCAGCTTCTTCGAGGGCCTAGCCCTGTCTGACTGCCTATAATATTTCTAACTGGCTCAGCTGCCTGTAACAGAACCATCGCTTGTATACATTTAGTAAATGTTCTACCACCTCTCAATAGCACCACTCTGGTGACCAAGCCTGAAATATATGGCTTTGGGGGATATTTGACATCAAATCAGAGAAAATTTGTATTTCTCAGTAAAAAAAAAAAACAGTCTGAAAGACTACATACTGTTCGATTTCAACTATATGACAGCCTTTCTGGAAATGGAAAACCTATGGAGACTTTAAGAAAAAGATCAGCATTTGCTGAAAGCTTTGGAAAAAGAAGAATAAATCAAGGATGTTTCAGGCAGTGAACTATTTTATATGATAGTGTAATGGTGGATACATGACATTGGGCATTTGTCAAAATCCATAGAAATGCATAACACAAACAGTAAACTAATGTGAACTATGGGTTGTAATTGATAATCATCTATCAATACTGACTTAATTTTTCTATAAGCATAAAACTGTTCTAACTTTTTAAAATAACATCAATATAATGAGTTTTTTTTTTTAAAGCCAATATAGTAACTTTCAAAATTCCTACTATATCTAGAACAAATGGTATTCACACATAAAAACTGAGGTGCGGAGTCCTATCCACAATGAATGTGATGCTTCATCAAACACTGAATTTGCTCAAAGATAGAGCTAGATTAACGCAGTTAGAGCCTTGTTCTTCTTCGTATATGAAAAGCGCTATGTGATGACATCCGATGGGCAGCTGACGGTTCATGGCAAATTGTGAAACTGTAGGAAGGTGGACAGTAAACACCACTGTCACCACTCCTCCCAGAAATAGCTACATAAGCATTTAAATGCCTCTTGCTTTCTCTTCCAGGCCTTGCGATTGCCAGTGCCCTGATAGATATTTCACAACAGAAGACGTCAGATAATAAAGATAAAACATCGGGAGTCCGAAATCGAAAACACCTCTCCACACGTCAAGGAACCTGTGTCTGAGAAACGGAAATCTTTCCTGTACATTCTGTACTGACTTTGTAAATGGCTTCCGTTAAAGCTGTTCTATAACTTCACATTTATAGAGGCCAATCTCTGTATGATCCAGGGTCTAAGTACACGTCCCTCTAAATGGGCAATGTCTTAAGTGGCCAAAGAATGTTCATGAGTTTTATAAAAGTAACAGTATTGATGGTCACAGGTGATAAAGTCAGTTTTTACGACTACTGTATCTTAGGCTTATCATAGCTAACATCAAATTACTCTGGAAAGAGATGTATATTGTTTCTTAATGCAGATGGAAATATATAATTCATATAAATCAACTGTTTATATCCCAAGACTTTAAAGAAAGACATTTTATAATTCTTGAAAGATGAAAACTGTACAGTTTTTGCCTCATAAGCATCTTAGGTCACCTGAATATGAATAGGAGATAAACACATCCCAATGTCTTTAAATAGTATTGCATCTCACTGTAACTGTGAAAGCAAGATTTTGATTGAGTAGAATGAAGGTGTCTTAGTTACTTTTCTCATTGCTGAGACAAAATACCTGACACCCAAAGTTAAAAGGAGGAAAGGCTTAATTAGCTCACAGTTTGTAGAAGTTTCAGTCCATAATCAGTTGGCTCCATGGCAGAAGGGCAACGGTTCATGGTGAAGGAAGACAGCAAAACAAGAGGAGGGAGAGATAAGAATCCTTCTGTACTTTATATTGTATGCTGGCTACCTGCTCTAGGGTGGGTGTAACACTCCCACCCTTAATCCTAGCCAGAACTATGCCAAACCAATTAATGGATTGATTTACTAATCACACACCCTTTTCCCAGCATCACACACTCTAGATTCAGCCACCTCTGAAAAAATCCTATGACCACATGAGGCTTTGGGCAGACACAAATCATAACAGCAGGTAATATATTTAAACATTTGACATGGCCATATCATATCCAAACTTGATTTAAGAATGTAACAGTTTTCTACCTAACTGGAATGTAGATCAGAATAAGTCTGTTTAGAGCATGTGTGCCATTTCACAAGTGGTTTATTAGAATTCTGAGTGTAGAGGACATTCCTATAGTCCATGCCAACTGCCTATCTCATTATCAGAGCTGATAGAGCATGGAAAAGCCTGTTCAGCAATCAATTTTTCCCCTTCTTCCAAAAACAGCCTCCAATATCACAACCTGAAGAGAGCTGAAATATTTTATAGTGTGCAAGCTTCTGCTCCAATGTGATAACTTTTAATTGCCTAGAAATCACTGGATCAGATGTAAATGATCTATCTGTGTTTCTACAAGGATGTGTCATTTTCTTTTGGCTTTCTGCTTTTAGCTGCTAGATTTTATTTACCTTCTACAAATGTTATGAAATGTATTTTAGAGGTAACAGCTCCCAAGTTATTATATGACCCAAGTCCCTTCTTGCCAACTGTTTCACATTGAATATAAGCAGAAAAGAGCATCGTCTGGTATCAACAGGATCCCTGTTGCTACATGAACACATTGGTGCCATGAGAGAGAGTCTCCAGTTTCAAAAACAAGTTCATCGTTGGCTACATTCAGCACATTCCTAATGACTCGGTACTCTGAATTATGGCAGAAAGGAAAATAAAACAGTTTTCACACTGGAACACAGAATCATTTGTATCCTAATATTAACAGCATCTCATTAAAGCTCAGTAGCATTCATGGACCAGCATCTCATTAAAGCTCAGTAGCATTCATGGACCGATTTGGAATTGCAATTTTTAACTTTAGGGTGACTACAGGATAGAGAACAATTACAGAGATATCCAAAGCTCCTGTATACAATACAGTTTTATTTACTATGAAAGTCATTTAAATCTAATTGGTGTTTAGTACTATGTATGTACTTTTCACATTCTTTAGATTTCTGGAAGGTAGTAACATGATACAGTTAAGGCCTTGTCACTTGCATGCTGTGCTTGTACAGTAGCAGAATATGACCCCATTGTGATATTAAATGTTTATTTCAAATGCCATTTATACATAGCTTAATTTAATGAGGATTGAATGTAATATATAACAGGAATGATCATATACTATGTAGTTGCATCTTATAAAAGATTGCTAGGTTGCATCTAGCCATGACTATGTCATTATTTTGCTAATTAGGCATTTATAAATTATAGTTTATATTTCCTATGTTGGCATGATAATTTTCCTATTTTCCATGCATTAAAAATAAGACAATTCTTAAAGTACTTTTAGTAATTTTATCTACAGTTTTGAGTTTGGGTGGGGAGGGGAGGGTTGCTTGTTTTTACTTTCCTGTGATATTTTTATCTCAAAAAATCAGTGAGCTAAGTTTGTAAATGTAGTTATCTCCAAAAAACAATCAAGTAATTTTATCAGCTTCTTTTTGGACCCTTTAAATGTTGATTTTTCTCATGGAAAAATAAATTGACAATGAGTAAGTACAAAGATACAATCATTTTAAAATAGAGTGGTTGCCCAGATTGTTTAATTCTCTAACAGATTTCCACTAGAGAAAGCTTACATAACAAAAATATAAAAGCATACAGACTTTCATATAAAATATCAGTTATATTTTTAGAAAAACTAAGAAAATAGTAGCAATATGATGAAAGAATTGTCACATATCATTCACCTTGAATCTCATTGGGTTTTAAAACAAATTTTTATTAGTACATATTTTCAATATATGACTTATTCATTATAGGGAATTGATACATGTACATAACACTCCTCAATTATTTTCCCCTTTCTCCAGCCCCTTTTATTTTTCCAGCACCAACTTCATTTATTTATAAGTCATTATAAAGTTAAATATCATTTATACGGTTCAACAACCAGACTAATAGACCAAAAAAAATATAAAACACCTAAGACTATTATTTGCATTTTAGTGAATTATGGAATATATGTAATCTTAAGTTAAAGTCATATTGTACCTTTCTGAGCCATATATTACTAAACCCATGGCTAATTCTGCATTCTATTCCTGAAATTTATCAAAGATTTTTAATGACAGTAAAATTCTTTGCCTTCAGGTAAAATTGGCAAAAAGAAATCAAGGATCAAGAATAATCACCTTGAGTATGTTAAAGTTGGATGCTCTTATTTTTTAAAAAAAAATCAAACCACAAATCTATGCACATGCTTTCTGAGAAGTTAGCAGTTAAATTGGCTGACTCTCTTGAAAATGTACCTAAATGGAATTCTGAATATTTCAGTATAAAATAACTGAGAAAAAAAACTTCAGATTTTACAATTTCTTATTCTTTTAAGTGTATAAAACTTGGTTATAAGTGTATAAAAACTTGTTTAAATGCAGTTCAGTTTTTGAAAATTAATCTGAAGACACTATTTGGACATCTAGAAAAACCTTGGTAAAAAGAATCTGTTAGGCTGGGGACATAGCTCAGTGGCACAGCGCCCGCCAGGCAAACACAAGGTCCTGAGTTTGATTCCCAGTACCAAAACAAAAAAGAAAAGAAGATTAAAAGAGAATCTGTATATGCTGGCAGATCAGTTTGATAAGTTTTAAGAGAATTCAGATTCTCAATTACTTTAAATGCATGAAGAGTTATTTTAGAGATACACAGAGAAAAAAAGTAGATGCCATATTCTATAGTGTTCTGTTTAATAGCAGAACCACAAGTCGCATATATTTAAATGTGTAATGGATCTTACTATATTTCCCTATATCTCACCTTCTCTTGGTGTCAGTAAGATAGGGGTGACTGTATGTCTGCTCTGCATGTCACTGTGTCACATAGCGTGCAGGCTGGTGGCCCAGCTGGAGAACAGACCCCAGAGCCAGCTTGCCTTGAGGTAAGAGGTGCAGGGCCAGTTTTGAAGGCCCCGCTTCCCCAGCTGCAGAGGGTGGGGGCGATACAGTGCCAACCTCACAAAGCTGGCGTGATGCTGGGAGGTAGCACACATCAAGCTCACACAGTGGCCCTTGATGTACCACAGCGGGTGCTGATCGTGGGGTCACCAGGCCACCCTGTTCCTACCAACTGATTTAGGAACTTGCTGATAAACTTTCATTCACCTGTGCACCACTGTTAAAAGGCAGGTAGCTTGATCTAAAAAGACTTCCTGAATATTCTAATCTCCTACATTTCTAAGATAGGGAGAATTGTAAAAAAGTTTCTTTTGCATTTGGGTCAAAAGATCTTTGACTCTAAATCTATATAAAGTTTTAGTTGAGTATTTTTAAATGACTATTTAATGAGATTTAGAAGAAACAGCAATTGTCATCCCTTCACATACAAACTAGGCAAGAGGGAACCAATGCCTAAGATGTATTATCATATTGATACAGCTTTTTCCATGAGGATAACACGATGATTTACAAAGTATTTTGTGCTTTTTAAAAGGATTGTGGAACTGATCAAATGAAATAATTCTATTCATCTATACTTTTTCCAAAACTCAATTCCAAAACCCATTTGTTATTTAGTAATGTGAGGTTGGAAATTAACTAATTGTACTCATTTACACTTTTTACAAAATCCAGTTCCACAACTCAATTGTTATTTAGTAGTATGAGTTTGGAACTAACTTAGCACTTCATAATAATTTGCCACATTAGTGTGATTCCTACCTTCAGAATGGAAGGATCAGGGTGGTCCTGGAGGGTGATACAGTGATTCTTACTAAGAGGCAAATTAGGGGAACACTGCTATGGGCCAAAGAGTAGCCTTTATCTACAATTACAGGGAGCTCTTTAATTAATGGAGTTACCACCCTAATTCAAAATGTTTTACATAATTTTCCAAGGACTACAAGCCATCTGGTTGGTACTAGGTAGTGTTTTCATTGTAGTGTGCATTTAACATTTCCGTTTTATCAAATTTTCTAAATTAAGTATTAGAATCATAGCTACTGTCAGTATATATGTATAGAGGTATGCATGCCAGTGTTAAAAACAGATTGTGTAAAAGTTCAAATCTGCTTTAAAAAGCCAACATTTGAGAATATAATGTGCTATTAGTCAGGGCTTCAATTATTGAAATAAAACATTGCCTCTTCCAACCCCTCTGCCAAATGCAGCTTTGTTATTTCTTTTGACCCTTTGAAGATACAGGAAAAAGCACTGCAAAAACCTGAAAAAGCACCTCTCACTCCCCATAGCACTTGGTTATAAAATGTGTACCACTGGATTTCCACATGGTTCCCTCCTGCTTTTCAGCCAGTTCTCAAGCTTTCTGCTATATGTCCTCTTGACGGTGTGTGGGGCACTCAGAGTGTTCCTGACATGCAAGAAGACAGCACTTGAGAGCCTGAGCAACAGGACTCCAGCTATGCCTGAGGATCTGTGCCCCTGGCCCTGGGTTTTGAGTTTACAGAGATTGTTCTTGCCCTAAAAGTCAGCCGTGCACTGTGAGCTCAGTGCAGGTATGGCTAGCTGAGGAGATTTCTGAGAAAAGCTTTTTCTATTTTGGGGCAAAATTTGGGTTTCGTACCTCTGTAGCCATCTGAGCCCAAGCCTTATGTCCGTGGCATTTCTCTGGTGGATCTCTGGCAGGTATTTCTGGGAAAGAACAAATCAAAGAGGACCCAATCCCCAAGAAATATCAAGAGCTATGACCCTCCTGGGCTGACGGTTGTGGGTACAGTAGATGCCAGGATCTTGACCTGAGGGCCCACTAGGACTTGGCTCGGCCTCTGCGTTCAGGGATGTAACCGGGGTTCCTCCTTCAAAGGCAGCCCTCCATCACACCTTCCGGGGTAAGGCCAGGGAAAGGAGAGGTGGAGAACAAGAGGCCCCATGTAACTCTGAGCAACATGTCCAGTCTGGCTAGCGTCCCCCAAGAACATTAGAAAACGAAGCTTTGGGAGGAACCTGGGCAAAAGTGTGCCAAGAGCTGATTGCATAGTGGGGCCTCTCTCTTTTGTGACAGTAGGAGCAGCTGTTCTGTAATCCTCCAGGCATGCGCATACACTCTTCTCCTCAGCTCTCTGATGGTATGTCAGCTCCTGTGCAGTGATTTGAAGGTTTTAGCTCAAGCTGATTTTTCTCTGGTAGAAAGGGTTGTTTTTCTAGAAATGTGAGTGGCTGCTGCTGCGAGTGATATGTATTCTTTTATCTCCAACCCAGAGCCCTATGATAAACATACAATTCTCTCTCTCAATTCTCACATGCTTTCTCGCTTGTCTAGAATCAGGGTACCTGGTATAACCTCAGCAGCCAAGGTACTATGGAGCTTTCCTTCTGAGACCTGCTATGACAACACATAGTAGTATCTGGTTTTCCAAATAGGAAGGCTACATTATAATTTTGAAAGCACTTCTGCAAATTACGCTTCCCTCCCCTTCTAATTTGCCTGCTTCCTAGCATTTACACTCTTCAGTGAGGAAATAATTCTCATTCAAGGACTGGATGTGGAGCAATTCTAATGGAACAAGAAACCAAAACCCTCAAACAACATTATAGAAACACTATATTCTACTCACCAGAGGACGGTTTAACCAGTATTATTTTTGGCAGGAGTGATGTTTTCACTCAGGCAAGGTTTAAATACAGCTTCTTTAAACCAGCTGTGTGCTTGGTCAGATAGGGAAACCTGATCTAGAAAACCTTCCCAGAAAAATTGCATTAGCCCCTGAATTCTTGTAACAACCCTTTAGGCTTCTATGGTCCTTGTTTCCCAAAGATGTTTAAAACTTTGTGTTTTAAGGTGATGTATAAGTTATCTTAAAACAGGTCTATTGTGGGACACTCAAATTTTAATTTAAACCCAAGTGCCAACGTTATTGTAATGCCTTGGCCTGGCCATCTAAACCGTCTCTAAGTAAACTGAGATAAATACGCTTACCTACATCACCTGGGGTTTGTGATGGATTTGTTGGTGGTTTTGCTTTTGTTGTCTAAACAGGAATCAGACCATAGCTAACTATTTTCTTTACTGTCAAAAGATCCAGAATTAAATTCAGTGAACTGCAAATATTGATTTTTTTTCTTTAATTTTTTTAAGGGAACAACACTAAACTGCGTATCCATGCCAAATTTCTTAAATGATCACACTGCAATTAAAATGAGTGGTTTGTGCTGTCTGGTGATTAGGAGGCAAAGCTTCCAGATTTTTACAGTATCTGTGACATTTTACATATTATCTTCCTCAGCTTTAACTGGTAATTTTACAGCAAATACCGAAGACTGTGCTCCATTTTCTTTCCCATCATTACATATCTCTCCTGGCCCCTGATCTACTAGTCAGCTCATTTTCCCTTCTGCAAACAACCACACCCAGACCTCTCTCCTTGCTTTACAAATAAATGAATAATATAAAATAGGTCTTGCACACTCTTTCACTGTGACGATGCACAATGGCAGCAGTAATCTTTTCCTTTAGATCAGCTTGTTTGATATACGGCAGCACTTAAAACAGAAGGCCGGCTGGAAGGACAGCAGTAAAAACACCAGCTCCGCTGCAAACAATTTGATTTCAACATGAAATGAATTACCTTGCCACACAAACAGATAAAGCAAACAGGATATACTACTTATCAAGTTCTTCTGAAAGTCAGGACCTCCAGGTTCAGTTGAAACTTGTTGCCAGGTGAGGATGGAAGAATAAGGTCTGTGTGCAGATGAACTAGTAGAAAGAGAAACAAACCTAAGTGTGCAGGGTCCAGTCCTTGCTGGTTCCTGAGGTGACAGCTCCAATTTGACCTTCTGACGCAAAGCACCATGAGGTCGGGCTGCTGAGGAAGCAGCCTCTCCATGAAGAGAGCTGCCAAACAGCAGCATTTTATCTTTGGGAAGCTAAGGCTCTGATAAGCTTGTCAAACCAGAAGTTTGTAACAGCATATAAGGATGCCTTGTGGGTTTTTTATAATAAGAAAAAAAAGGGGTAGAAGTGATACAGAATTTCAAAAAAAAATAACAGTAAGAAATCATCTGTAGTTGATATTTTACATATTCTTATCTTAGAAGTAGTTGTTCAGGTTACAAAATCAAAGTGTGCAAGAGTGATGCCTTGTGTTTTATACACAATAAGCAATATTTTGATGACATGTTTTTTATTTTCTGAACAATGTCCAGAAGATGGGTATGTGGCAACGTTTTTATTATTAATTCTTAGAAGGGACAATATGTCACTGGATGATTTTTGTTTTGCCTATTAGCGAGCTGAGAAACAGTGTGTCCTAAGGTGGAGGAGACAAAACAACAAATTATACCTTCACGGAAACCCCTTTGGGGGCAAACGGCTTTTCAAAATATTATAACAATGCCTATTGTCTGCTATATTGCAGATTGCCTTAATTCAATTCATAGTGCCCTTCTATTTTTGTGGTGCAAATTGCATGATTCTGATGGAGTCTTGATAGTCATCCTTATAATGTCTTCTAGGCTCTATGGCATTATTTGCAATATTTGCAAAGACTGTGGCCACATCAAGCTTATCATCTTGGTAGTATACTTGACAAAGAAGGATGATTAATAACTTCTACAAATTTTGTGACCTAAGTTTGTGGGTGTAAACTACCTCAGCTTGTAAGATGTGTTACTTTATGCCACAAGTCTCAAAAGGTTGCTCTTAATCAGATTAATAATCAGAATAGATAGGAAATAGCAGCACTGTTTGAAAGTTTCATGCTTTATTGTATCTGTAGCAGTGTATAAACTATGGAGAGAACCAAAAATATCCAATGAAATAGAGGAAGCTGAATGATTCTATCAATTTTTTCCAGGACTGTTGAAGAAGCATGGTCTGATGGTTAAATGGAAATCTGGAAAACTAGAGTGAAACAAAGATTCTACCCTCTGAAGAATAACTAAGACTTGTCATGCTTTTGTCCAGCATAGAAAGAGGAGAACGCTCTCCTGCCTCCTCCCAGGAAGCCTGTGAAGACTACATTTCTGGATCCTCAGAACCTGGACTCCAGTCTCACTGCACAGTTATTAGCAGAGGGCGCCTGACATTCTCTGCAAGCTTTCAGTGACACTGTGTCATCTCAGGCTTACAAAACATTTCCTTTCTGACGACATTCTCATAGTTATTATTTAAATGTTATCCAGCTTTTGAAAGTGGAGACATGTCATATCTTGCTATAAAAGTGGTAATAACTACTGTGTTGATACATACAGAATGGAATGACTACAGTAACCTATCACAACTTGAATTCTCATCTGTAGCTGGGTTTTATGACCTTTAACATTTTGGCCAGCTCTTAAATCATGAAGTTACTTACCTGTACATAAGCATCTGAAATCTTATCAGATCATAACTTACTTGAGGTGTTGTATGCAAAGCACTGAAATTTGTTTCAGAAATAGTTCACATAATTTCCCGATCAATATAGGCATCTGTAAAATGTTTTTAAAGGTTTCAACAAAATATTAAACTAAAACATTTTCTTCTCTTCCTGTTAGTCATTACCTAGATATTTTTCTTTTAGATAAACAATCTACAGTGTGTTTACTGAAGCTTGCACTGATATCCCCCAGTAGTGCTTGCAACTTGAGTTTTATTCCAACAGCTACACGAAATGAGTCCACAGTGCAGAGCAGGCAGGCCCCTCTGGACCCTGAGATTATTTGTTCTCTCACTGTTCTAAAGGTAATTAAGGAGCATTGCATGTTTCTCAATTAATGATTTCTCATTCAACAGGGGATCTTTGATGCTAATTTGTTTTAATCAGGGCAGAGGCTGCTCAAAAACTCTAAACAATTCAGTGAAGAGGAACTAGGAATTTTTAATCAAGTGGAAGAGATTTAAATGCTACGAGGAACACATACACATCTATCATGCACTTTCAATTCCTGTTCATTTAACTATGTTCTTTTGGTTTCATAAAACAGCGTGAGATTATTAAATAGAGCATATTGTACTACACAGTACAATTCTTCCTTCTATATTTGTGTGCATATATAAAATGGACTCAAGTCCCCCATGAAAAGCATATTTACATTCCACCTTCATTCCTTTCCGTATGCAGAATGTATTTATACATACATTGCCCTTTATTATACATCAGTAAAAGTAAGAAATGGATATGCAAGAGTATGTTTGCATGAATGCAGCAAAAGAATGATGCAAGATATAATATGAATTTCTCTTAAATTTAAAATGTTCTTTTCATCTCTCTGACAAGTATCCCTGAATGGCTGTTCATAATTTGAGCAGCTAAAATCAAATTGCATTATGTACACAGAAATGGGCTAAAGAGCAGTTAGGCCCTAGGTTTATAAAAATGACATTAGCAGGTAGCTTTGCCTTACGAAAGTAAATACTCAAAGTAGGAAAGTTAGAGTGGCTGCCTTTCTTCTGTTATGATCAGGTTTAGTCTTATCTTAATGTTTTCAAAAAAAAGCTACTTTACAGAAGGTCAGTCATGTAAAAATGAGGTTTGGGTATTTGTTTGTTTGTTTGTTTCTCTATCTAATTTGCCGAGATTTTTCTACAGAAAAATCTCAGCAAATACCTGAGAGTCCTATTTAAAAGCTTACTATTTTACCATATTGAAATAAGTGAGAAAATGGGTTTTTTGTTTTGAATCAAAAGTTCCTGGTTTAAACCCATTGGAGCCCACCAGAATCAGCTGCAGGAAAGGTAAAACCCATTACTGGAGCTCATTCATAGTTTGTGCTTCAAACACCAGGGGTGAGAGCCAAAGGTTTTCCTGTCTAACAAGTCCGTGAGCAACGCTTGGGCTCAGGAATCCCAACTGAAGAGCTTGTTATGAACAAATCAAGACTGAGGATCAGGGACCAAAGAATCCGCGCCTCTCTTTCATTCCTGTTTCTTTCACAGGTTCTCTGCTGAAAGCAGGAGAGTCTCTTCACACCTCTGAAGAGGCTCCTGGGTAAATTTCTGAGCCCGGGTGGGCAGGGGCTAAGAGGTGGACTTGGGTAATAGGGATGCCATTAGTGTCTGTATTTTAATTCATGGAGATTCTATTGAAGGGCTTTGCAGGAATTTCAGACATTTGAAAATGAACTTTTAAATGGCAGTGATAACCTGCTACACCTGGGCTAAACTTCAATGCCAACAGCTTAACTAGCTTGTGGAAAACTGCACCCAAATAACATTTTCAGCCCTTCAGGTATTCAGAGTGACCTGTTCTTTGTAGAGGTGATAAAGTTGCCTGGCCAGGCTTCTGAGGGAAGGCAATTCCAAAGCCTCTGTGCGCAGGTCCGCCCTATGCTCAGGCCCAGCTCCTTTGCCAAGCATCGCTGACATAGGGCTCAACTGCCTTGGTGGAGGTGACCTGGCACCATGCGTCTTTCAGCATGCTATGACCAGTTCAGTTATAATTTGCTTTGATTTTTTCAATGCTGTTGTTTCTTTCTGTTGCAGCATAAGGCAACTGTGAGTAGGGAGATGGGAGAACCAGATCCTTATGTATAAGTCTAAATGTTTACTCATTTGCTCTTACCTTTTCCCTTAAAATCAGTTTGCAAATATGGAATTACTTAGTGGATACACAATAAATTCAAATGAAGGCCCTCTTGTAAAATATATCTATCTTCTGAAAGTTCAGAATTCAATGGTAGTGTGGGTCAGGCTCTGTGCTGCTTTGTTTAATCCTCTTACAAACAGGAAGAGGTGTATGGTCTCAGTTTTACTGAGCTTACAATATTGTCCTGCCTAAGCTCACATGCTAACAAGCAATAGATAGGTGAAAGCCTCTACCCCGTATGCTGCTTTCCCCAAGCCTGCTGTGCCTAATTTACACAAAACCTTCACACGACGGCAAGCAAAAATGATGCTAGAAATTCTGTTCATCACTCTTTTACCATAGACTGCAATGACGACCACTTCTCACTGAAGGGATATCTTCACTTTTCTATGGAGCAGTCTTATTCTTTGGCGCTGTCTGGTTCCTCCCATGGACAGGAAATGAGCTCTCTTTTCCTTCAACTTATCACAGATCCAGGCAACCTCAGACTCTGAGCTACCCGTGAACCATGGTGCCCATGAGTTGGCCTAGTTAATCACACCGTCGTCATTGTGTGCGCTCATGAGTTGGCTTTCTGCCTGATTGTGTCATATTATTAGATCATAGAAGTACAAGTGACCTAATCAAGGTGACTTCTGGAATAACAAGATGCGTATAGATATGATTCAATAATATTGTTGGTATTATATTTTGTTAGCGTTCAAAAATCTCTAGTTGTAATTGTTTGGCTCAGCCCACTGCAAAAATTTACCAGCATGCTCAATGGCCAGAGCTATTGTAGAGATTCACTGTCTGCTTTTACCATTTAACTTTAATGTTAAGCATGGCATCCTTCTCTACTCCGTGAGCCTTTACTAAGCTATCAGCTCTCTCTTGCATTATTGCTTACCTCTTTCCCCATACCCCCAAGCTCTGGAGAAATAAAGCACAGATTATCATGGATGTTATATGTAGTATTAGTATCAAACCACAAGTTGTTGTGAGAGGCATTAAAACCTTTCCTGGGCGTTTAGTGTTGCCACACTGTGTAAGTGTGGAGTCTTCTCTGTACAAATTCCCCGATACAGAAAATGACACAAAGCCCTTTTCTGTTAGAATGTTCATGGGACCAAGCAACTTACCCAGTTCTTTAAGTCTCAGCCTCAATATCTTCACCTGTTTACTCCAGGGTCTTTCCTGGCAGAGTGGTTAATCCTCTAGGACAGAACTATTGTGCTCACGTGGTTTGGCATGCCTTACACCTCCACAAAAGTGGCTTTACTAGAAGTTTCAGCACAGTTCAGCCTTATAAGACATACAAGTCCTTAAGATGGTGCACAGGTTTTCCTACTGGGACCGCCTTGACGATGCCTGCATTGGTATCACAACACATTGAAATAAATGGGTGTTGTAGAGTTTCAATCTGCTTTCCTCATCTTTTCTAACAGAGAGCCCTTGCATCACACACACCTCAAGTACTCTTTATTTGCCACTGCCAAAATATTGAATTCTTATTTTATTTCTCAGTAGAACTTAATTTCCACCCAAAGAACAGCATATCATAATTTCATTGCTTCTGTTGTGTGACGAAACTTCATTACCTCTAAGGGGATTTTACAGAATACATTCTTTCTACTCAGATGATAAAATGAAATGTAGAGTTCATAAATTATTTGGGCTTCAAATGATTTGGTAGAAAGAACTCCTAGTTAATAGAGGCAGGAATGTTAATGCTCTTTAAGAACAATTTTCTATAAAGATTGCTGGTAATATTTTTGGTCAACTTTCAAAAGAAATACCACCATTGTTTTATAGTTATTTTTAAGGAGAATAAGCATTTTTTCCATCTGCCGCCAAAATACAGTATAATTCTCCACCCAATTTAGCCCTCACCATTTATAAACTCTCGAACACTAGGTAACTAGCTGGTGTGTTTATATGCAGCATGCAGATTGATGTTGACCTAGATACATCTCTAAAATTAATTTACCAGCACTGCACTGGGCCTGGCTAATACTCTAACAAGTGTTTCTTTCTTTAATGATGAGCACAAGCCCTGAGGGCCTTGTGTTTGATAGAAGTGACAGCTCTGCAAGATACAGGCTCTGCTAAGAGCTGGGATGCTGACTCAGAAAACAGAAGGGCAGCACTGGATGGCAGGAGAGTTGTCAGACAAATTAGTAGCCTTCTAGATTAAAAGTTACGTAGCTAATCGGTGCCGCAGGCATCATTCCACCATGTCCCAAAGGAGGTGGGAACTTCTTTTAAGGTTTATTCCTTCAAAGAAAAATCAGCCTAGCACCTAAACTCTGCAGTAAGAAATAAGCTACTGTCTGACTCCTTAGATTATGTGACATGTTTTGAATTCTGTATCATTTGGATAGAGGCATTTATTTGCTTCTTGCGCTTTCTTACTTTCCCCCGTCAGCCTCATGAAGATCCATCATGCTCCTGAACCACACAGGGCACTGAAATCTTTGTCTTTCAAATGTGCTCAGAAATAAAATGGCAACTGTTGGTATAGTTCTGAGATCTTGCATAATTAAGTCTGATATCAATTAGGGAATTCAAACAAACAATCCAGGAAGAAAAATAGGTGTTTTATGTCTATTTGCCTGGGATTTTCTTTAAAGTAGCTTAAGTTACACTCAGGATTAATTAATCACGCGGCTCATTGCTGCCTTGCAGGAAGCCAAGGGAGCTTCCCTTTTATTTGAGATGCCGCTGCCAGAATGGTGTAACCAACCTGAAAGAAGCACACAGAGAAAGACATGCACAACCATCTCTAAGAAAAGGAGATGGAGAAATGAGGCTTAGCGGGTTTAGCAGTTGACTGTGAACAGAATCTTAGCTGTTGCAGGTAGGGCTTACCCAATTCAAGCACACGCATATTTGAAGGAATGAGTGGGTTCATTTGCTGATTTACAAAGACGAACTCTTGAATTCAATTAGAAATTGAGGAATAAGAATCATAGGCCTCTTACTATAGAGTCACACTGCAAAAATACACACAATGATGGGCTCCTGATTGTGGGGTTCAGATAAGAAATTACAGTTGCTCCTCACCATAAAGAATTGATGCGTCTCTTAGCTCCTTCTGACGAAGGGACACCTGGTCTCAGATTTTCTGTGCCTTGTCCCTCTCCTGTTGGTTTCCTCTGAGAACTTGCTTGCTTTATCACTTAGAGTGTATTGAGCTACAGTGACAATGTGAGTGACAGAGAGATAAACCATAAGGAACTCACAATTCACCTAACAAGAAAAAGACCAGGATCACTGATGTTTCCAACATTCTTCTCTGCTTCACATTCTGAATGGATCAACCTTTACCCTTGAGAGTGTTCATCTTTGTCACAAGATGGCTGCCATGGCTCCAGGCCCCACATTCTCACATGACTTTATAAAAAAGCAGGAAAATATGGAAAGAGGGTGATCTGGCTTTCTCTTTTGAATTCTCTTGTCTTTCATCAAGAAGGAAAACATTCCTCAGAAGTCAATCTGACCCTTCATCATGTCTTCTTTTAACTTTCCATGTCTAAAATGGAGTCATACATTTTCCCTACGCCAATCCTTGGTCAGGTGAATGTGATTACTTCAATCAATTTAGGTCTTTTCTAACAAAATGCATTGCCCAAGGAAGAACATGGCAGCACCAGAAACATGTTAAAACAGCAGACTCTCCAACTCCTCCCTGACCTACTGCACTGAAGCTGCAATAAACAAGAGCCCCAGCTGGTCATGCGGACTGGACAAGCTCCAGTTTTAGGCAATAAGGATTTATGTCCCGGGACTGGGCATGCTACAACCAAGAAAATTACAATTATATTAGCAGAAAAAATGGAAATGCTTTGAGGGTAACAACCATCATCTTGGCCACAGTCTTTGCATCCCTTATCACTTGCACTTACATTGTCACTTGCTTTGGTGACCACTGTTTTCTCTCCAAAATCCCCTGCACTATACTGGCTGCTCATGTTGCCTGCTGGCCAGGGACTGCTCCAGTCTTCTTGAATAGCCCTGTAGCCCTTTCCCTTGTCTGATGGCACTGTGACCTGATTAATAGTCTCCCGGAGTGCTGAGGCAAAGGACATGTGTGAAGAATCACTTTCTGAGTACAGTCCAAACCATAACTGGTCCTCCCTGGTGACATGCTAAAATATCGTGCTCGGGTATTCATGGCCTAATTCCTGGAGGCTGCACGTGTGTCCTGATACAGCAGAAGAGATCCTGAAGATGTGTGACTGATGTCAGGATTCACATGTGGGAAGATTACCCTGGATTTTCCAAGTGCACTCTTATTGTGATCCCAAGTATCCTCCTGAATGAAGCAGTGGGAGATTTATGCAGAAGCAGAGATGGTGCTGTGATAACAGAAGCAAATGACCAGTGATGCCACCACAAGCCAAATAATGCCACTGGCCACCAGAACAGGGAAGGGGCAAAGAACAGATTCTTCCTGACATCTCCAGAAGGAGCCAGCCCGCCGGCATCTTGTTAGTCCTGTGGCCTCTGTTGTGAATTCCCGTCCTTTAGAGCTGTGAAGGAATACGCTCTTCTGTTTCAAGCCACAAGGTTTGTCCTCATTTATCAGAGCAACCACACAAAATGAAAACTCTCATCTTGCAGCTCCTGACCTTACCGGTCCTTAGCTTTATATGCAGCAATATTACCTTTTCCTTATTAATGTAATTTACAGGTGGACCTACAGATGGGAGTTTTCATAGCAGATTTTGTTAAAGTCTTCATTGAGTTAGGATACAAATTAGAGTCCAGGAAGCTTAGAAAAGGACGACTTGCCCACCATGGCTACAGGTCTGTGGTCACCATCCTCATCTCACCTCAGCAGTAGGAAGAACAGGTGGCAAAGGCAGAAAGAGCCTCATGGTAACCACACCCACCACCCACCACCCACAGCTCGCCTTGACCCAGAGGCCCTAGAGGAGAGAGGGATGCTACTGGAAAGCCAGCTTCCATTTGCTTTCCATATTCTGTTCTACAGTGAGCTGAGTAAATCATACTTTTCTCCTTCAAAACTACTTGATGACCAATAAAGACTGAGAAAGGTCAGAGAAGCAATTCTGCGGGTATAAAAGATGCCCCTGGAATGCAGAGAGGGCGGCCACAAGCAGTCTCAAAGAGACGCCAGATGACTCTGGTGAAGACAGAGGGGAATGAGAGACACTCACACAAAAGGGTGACTACGGCCAGAGTGGCCAGAGGCCACCGTTCAGGGCAGCCAGAGGAGACAGAGCTTCTGCAGGCAGGATGGTTAAGAGAAAGAGCCACTCCTGCACCAGCGTGTTTGTGCTGAGAGAGGCTTTTAAAGAATCTCTTTGGACAGTGTTCATCTCAGGCCATTTGGATGGAGATGGATGAGGCTCTGAACTGAGGGAGACTAATGTGAAGAATAATTGTTTTCACTGCTGGGAAGGAGGGGGAAGAAGCTGTCACAATCTTGCAAGCACAGCTTCTCCTCGGAAATGTGCCCTCAGACCTGAAGTCTGCTCCTGCGCTCCACAGCCCTCTAAATGGCAGGAACGCTGGGCAGCCCGGTCTCGCCACTCTTCCACTGCTAGTAAGTTCCGTTTCCTGAGCCACATCTTCCACCTCCAGGCTGCGAGTGCAGAGCTGCAGCCCTGGTCCTTGGCTCCTTTGTTTGGGAAAAGGGCCCACTGACCTTTTTTTGCTCAGCTCCCTCACAGACACATCTGAGCCTTGCAGTGCCACCTCCAGTGGTGCAGAGAAAAAGTCTACAGGATGGTCATAGGTGTGTTTGACTTTGTCCTCCTTTGACGGGAAGGATCTGTGGAAGTAGTGTGCACTTCAAAGCACTGTGGAGATGAGCAAGTGAGTAACTAGTAGAAGGTATCCAGGATGAAGCCTAACCCTGGTGAGTGCTGTGACAACACTGGCCATTATCATCCAGGGACAGTGCTCACCTGCTCACAAGCTGGGAAAGTTTCTCCAAGATTTGTGTTCATGGTCATGTATATCTACAAATCAAACACACCCTCAACAGCACAGTGGGTTGGCTCCTTTCTGCCAGAGAAAGAAAGCCCACATTAAAGCATAAGAAATGTACTACAGTGATATCCATTGTTATGGCTTCTGTCTAGATGTCTCCCCAAAACCTCATCCAATCATAGATGGGGCTTTTCAGAAGTGGCTGGACCTAGACGATGCAACACTGGGATCAAGAGTGTGACTGGTTTAGCATTGTTCTGTGTAGGATTAAGAGTGCCCCACCCTGGGTATGTGTACTACCTGTCCTAAGGACATGAGACCTGGGCAAAATATAAGGGACAGAAAGGGGGTTGCTGTGGTCATTGCGTGCTGCTTGCTTTTTGCTTCCTCATTATGTCACCACTTTTCTGCCCTTTGCTTGTCATGAACTGTCTTACCATTTTGCCTTAGAACCAGCTGGCTAGCAACTGAAACCTGTACAAACCGAGCAGAAATAAAGCTTTCCTCCTTTAACTTTGGGGATCAGGTGTTTTCTTCTCAGCAACGAGAAAAAGTAACTAAGACACCAATTCTGAAATTTGAGAATACTTAGACCCAAATAACGGCACAAGCAATAGATTTGGCAGAATATTTACCCAATAGTTCCCTGCACTCAGCAGGAAGTAATGATAGATGGCTCGGTTGAGACTAGAGGACACATGGAAGCAAGAAAAAGTTCTGCAAGGAGTTGAAGCCTGCCCCACTAGCCTTTCTCCTTAAACTGAGACAAAAAGTGTGTGTGTGTGTGTGTGTGTGTGTGTGAGAGAGAGAGAGAGAGAGAGAGAGAGAGAGAGATGGAGATGCACGCATGTACATTGGCAGGACATAAGGTCTTGGTACTGGAAGCAGCCAATAGACCGTGCAAGCCCAAGGACAGTGAAAAGCCAGGCATTTCAGGAGATGCCCTTGGGATGGATGTTAATGATCAGAGCAAAAGAGGACAGCAGCAATCACCAGAGACAAAGAGTAGCCAGATCCATGGAGCATCTTCTGCAAAGATAAGGAGCCATAACTGCAGATATGGCTCAAAGAAAGAGTGGCTCAAATTATTGAAAGTCCTAAGAGAAATCTTTAAGGGACTGGGCTAAGATTCTTGACTTGCCTTCATTTTGCCACAGTATTTTAAAAAATGTAGGACCAACTAGAGGAGCTGTTTTTCACACCTGAGCACATGGTTTGTAAATTACATAGCCAATATACCAGGTTTATTCAACCTGCCAGGAACCACAGCTGGACTCCACCCCTGGACTTGCTGTGTGGGGAGGGTTTGACTCTTACTTTTTTCACTTTCTTAGCAGAGCTGATTTGAGCAGATTGACTTCTGTGAATCATCTCATTCATCCCAAAAACTCATTCAGTGTAGTTAGCACATCACTAAAAATATGCACAGTGCAATAAGTAGCCATCCAAAGAAGATTAGCACTTAAGTGCTTGTTATCATCTCATTGTCCTGGGATTGTGATGTATAGTATGGTACTCCATTCAGTCTGCACCGGTCACCTGTACCGATATCATTCTCCAAATATGGAGGACAGGTTTGGAGGCCCACTCAGCTACGTACTCCTTGCCCCAAATGTCCTTGTCAAATGAACAAAAGAATTGCACTGAATACGTCATTCACAGATGACTAAGAATTGAAAGGTAAGAAATGCTGCTTTTGAATGTATTTAACATTGGGCCACTGCTTTCCTCTGCATCAGTTTCTTCCCCTGAAAACACAGCCATAAAACTCCTACGGTAAGAGTAAGCAGCTTATGATGGAAGTGCTTGTGGATAAGAGACCCTAGTGGACGGGAGGACCGTGAAGCTCAGTCCTAGATCACTGTTCTTTCTAGAACAGGGAAGAGACCCCAGGTGGCTTGTTTCCTGCTACTGACTTCCTCAGCTGTAATAGGGTAGCACAGAAGCCAGGAGGAGCTTGTTCATCCTGCCAGTGTGCCCAGCCCGGTTCCCTTAACCTGTGTGCGGCACAGTGGCTGCACATGTGGCCCCTGGAGCCGGGCAGCCTGCATTTCTATCCTCTCAGTGATGGTGAACCTTTCACAGATCACACACACAAACTGCAACCCCAAACCTATTTATTTATTGCAAAGTGCTACCACTGCAGTTAAACCTGACTAATGCTCGGCAGCTGGGGCAACTTGATTCCAGTGAGTGACAACACGGAAGGCTCTGTGTTCCATAGCTCACCACCACTGTGTTAGATTGACCTCCCATAGTCAAGTGTGCCTCAGTTTCTACATGTTGAAGACACAGATAACAGTAATGTCTACTACAAGGCATCATAGAGATGAGCAAGTGAGCAATATACATAAGGAATTTAGGGCAGAGAATGACATTGCTTAGTGCTGGGGAAACACTGGCTGTCATCCAGTGACAATACACTTACAAGCTGAGAAAGTTTCTCCAAGGACCAAGTTCAGAGTCCAGCTCATAAACTAGTTTCCTTATAGTGCCTAGGAGTGTAAAAGGGTGCCTTAAATAAAATGACAACTCTCCTGTATCCTTGTTTTATGTCTTTGGAAATTGCAGGTGGCAATTTGTTCTGAGTCCAGCAGATACTTTCTGTTGAGGTTTCAGACAACAAAGGTATCTTCTGGGCTATCAACCTGATCTGCAATTAACTGAGTCAGGGCTAGTGAGCGACCTCGCTCATGTGGGCAGGTAAAGTGGGTGCCCTGTGGGGTGCTCCCCACCAGGTACTTCTCTCTTCATGGTATTGTGGGACTTCTTTGCATGAACAAAGATATGGAGACTCCAGAGAGGTTGTTACCCCCAAGAACCCTGTGCCATTAAGTGGATACAGAGTCACACCCAGGACTGTCTGAGGACAAAGCCTCCGTCTGCTCCCCACTCCATCAGTCTCCGTCTTCTCCATGTCGAGGATCCCCTCCCTCCCCCCTCTACCCCTCACTGCCTGCCTCTCTTGTTGGCCTTTTCTCTTCTCTATTGCCCAGGACAGTGTCTTGGTTCTGATGGATGGTTTTAGACTCTCTATGAGCCATCTTCTCTCCTCACTCAAAGAGCTACTGCAGAGGAAGCTAAAGGCCTTCACAGGAGGGTCTGCAAGTGGGGAGACATGAGACCTCCAAGGCCACAGATGTGCCTCAACCGGGGACACTTTTCCAGGGACCGGATTCAGCCTGGGGGATGGTGGTCAAGGTGAGGCATAGTCAGTAAATAGCAGGTCCCAGGACACTGACCAGTCTGATTACATAAATGTCACATGGAGAATCTTAAGTCTTAGTGAGACACAGGATGCATGGCAGAATGTAGTATAGCCAGCTTCCTGCATAACATCTAGAAATCCAGATTTGCAGATAAAGGAGCTAGGTCTGGCTCAGTTGCCTCTGACCACTGACCTTCTTCAACTTCAGCCATGGAAGTGTGAGGAAAGCGCTGGAGACTTGCTCTGGTGTAGAAAGGCCTTCTGTGGGCTCCTCAGATGTCCTTTCCTTGCTCTGTCAGGCATCATTTTGCATGTACACAAACTGCCCCAGCTGATCCTCAGAGTACCAGCAGCTAGTTTCATCAGTAAGTAGTTTCCTGAGTAGGGACCAGTAGCTGGGTGACTAGGGATCAGTTACCTCTCCTCTCATGGCTTCCTCTGCACAGTGAGTCTCGAGGATGCCAACACTGTCAATCCCAACACACTGTGCTGTACGTATGGGAAAGGGGTTTGCACCCCAACAAGGAAAAGGTGATGATGTCACACTTGAGTAAATGCATCCACCTAGAGTTCATGAGAGCCAGGCCTGCGAGGAGAAATGGCACGGCCTGTTTCTAAGAACTTTAAACTCAGTCCCCTACTCACCGGGATCCTAAGAGGAAAAGCTACCATTTATTGAAAACTTGATGCATGCCAGATCCTTTTCATATCTACTATCATAGTCTCAGAGATAGAACTTGATCATGTTGTCTACCCTGCAGGGAGGACTTTAGAACAATCCCTCCGAGTTGCTTTAACTTGGGGTTATCCTACGGTGTCCCATTTGCATAGATTTTCTCCTTTATGCTCCATACTATTTGCTAAAATGTTATCTCTCCAAATCCAAGAATCGCCATGCTCTTGCTCCCACTTGGCTCTGGCTGCAGCCTCCTCCTGATTGGAGAAAGCAGACAGTTGAGCTTAAGTGCAGCCTTTAGCCCAGAAGTTGGGATCAAACTCTTGCTATGCTGCTTTCTGGCCCTGTGATATGAGACAAGTCACTTAACCTCGTAAAACCTCTTTATAGAACTGAAATAAAATTAGGAGACAGTAGTTTCCTCTAATGATAGCTGGGGTGATGTTATGCATTATGCCTGTAACATATATGCCTTCAAGCCCTTTCTCATCCTTCAGCATCTTTCATCAAGGACCCACTGTGCCCAGCACTCTGGGACAATTCTGGTGAATGAGAGTCCTTGTGAGCACCCGAGTGCAGATTCCGAGACCAGGCTCAGAAGCGCTCAGGGAATGCACCTTTCCCTTATTGTTAGTCTGATCTGATTCTTACTATGGCCTGAGGAATTCTTAGGATTTGTTGACTAGATGTTGACTATGTTATCATTTCCTTCATGCCATATTGGATTCGAAGTCTCTAAGGTCAAAGAGACAAAGGGTGTAAGCAATGGACAAAAGTGACAAAACTGTCTTCACTGAAGGAGTTTCTATTCTAGTGCAAGAGGATAGACCATAAATTTTAGTAGCAAAATAATAGAGTATAATAATAGATGATAAGTGCTATAGAGGGAAAAGGCAGAGGAGATGGGGAGGGTTGACGGTCAGCCCGAGTTGAGAAAGTAACACTGAAGCAAAAATCAAAACAGATAAAAGAGCAAGATGCTTTAATCTGGAAGAAGAATGTTCCAGGGGGAGGGGCAGCTGGTACAAAGATTCTGGGTCTGAGGTTCAGTAAATAATAGGAAAATAAGAAGTCTTAGCCCAGGCAGAGCTTTGGGGACCCCAGTGACACTTGGTCCTTCGACTTTGGTTCTAAGATGGGACCCTTGGAGGGTTTGGAGCATAATTTGATTCCATGTGACTTGCTCTCTTCTATTTCTATAAAATTTGGGTAAAGATACAAAGATACTGGTCTTACTGTGCTCTCCATCAAATCTTACAGAGCGGTTAGCCTCAAAACCTTTCATCATAAGTATTATATAGGATACAAATATCAAAAACATTCCATGGGACAAGCATTGCCTAGAGATTGTAACATCATTACCAATTTCTTTTTACAGCCCCAAACTGGTCTAATTTTAAAATACTTATTTCCTAGCACAGCACAAGGTGCTCAAAATCTGCACCAAATCTTCAATGCCCACTGTATATAAAATTGAAATTTTCATGATCTTTATTACCACCTATTTTAATCTTTCTTTGTGCAATTATCTAAAAGGTTACATAATTTACTGAATTATAGCATATATACACAGAAGAGTATGCAAATGATAAGAGTAGCACTCCCTGGTATTTCAAAGTCAGCAGGAAATTTCCCGAAGCGAGCACGCTCCCTGACTCTTTGACCTGATCAGGAATGGCAGCACTCCAGCACCCCCAGGGCACCCCTTGAGGATTCTCCTTGTTGCTGATCTGCTGCACCTCCCTCTCCTCCCATCCATTGGTAATGACTCTCTTGACTTCTATCACCAGAGATTAATTTGGCCTGTTTAAAAATCATATAAATGGATAACAAGAAAAGTTCTTTTTCATGGTTTCTTTTGCTCAGTACTGTTTTGTGAGAGTCTACTGCACTGTAGCATGTAGTTACAACCTGTTTATCCTCCCCCCACATCGTAGGGCAGAGGGACTAGCAGTACTTACCCACTCTGTTGTTAATGGGGTTGGGGGTCCCTTCCCTATAATGCTGCTATGAGCATGCCTACATGGGATTTGGGGGGACATATATGCACCCTTCAAAGTGATATTGTGAGGTATGGCTTCAAGCCTGCTATCTTTTAGAACAACTATTCTGCCTAGCTGGATTGAAAACGCACTCAAGGTGGCAAGAATGCAGGTAAAGGCTGAGCAGCTGGGTTTAAGGGACACTCTGGGGGAAGAGTGGGTTGCGTGAGCTCAGAGGTGTGCTGAGTGTGTTGAAGTCTTCTGACAGAGCTGGGGTTTGCTGGCTTTTGGCTTGCACTTCAGGAGAGGTGGCCGCAATGATGAAGGGATGGGGATCCCATCGGGAGAGCATAGGAAGACGTCACAGCATTGCTTCACGGGTGCTCTGGGCTTTGTGGTAGCCATAATAACTACGGCTTAACCAAACAACAGAAAACTCTGGAAGGTTCTGTAAGACCATCAATAGGAGGCAATGCAAGACTGGAGAGTAGTTTTTAAATATTTTTCTTCCTAGAGAGAGAGCTACTCACTGTGATGTGACTTCCATTTAGTGTCACAAAGATTTGTCTTTGTTCATGTCTGAAGGACCCTGACTTACAACGTTGTCCATGTGGAGCTCTATGTGTCCTAAGATTTTTTTTAAAAATACCAAACATTCACTGGCTTCTGAAGTACGTTTTTTTGTTTTGTTTTGTTTTTTTCTATTTAAAGAGAGAGAGAAAAAACAAAACAAAACAGAAAAAGGGTAGCAACAATACAGAATTCCAAAAGTACCTGACTTTTGATAAAAAGTCCTTAATTTTTTGTCCAAAGCATGCTCTCTCCTCCATACAGACCTTTCCAGTTGCCTGAGTAAAAAAAAGCCTTCTTTACGGTTGAGTACGCAACTCCTTCTCTGTGTTCCTAACAAGAGTTCAGGTCTGCAGGCATCAAACATGAAAAACACAGACTGATCTTTCCAGCTCCCCGCACCCTTCACTTTCAGGTACTTGGGTTCATTTATCTCCCTTTCTGAATTTTATGACACTAACCCCCACCCCTCTTTTGCAATCCATCATTTCAACATGACTTCGTGAGTTCCTCTGAATGTACTGGGAGCTCAGGCCACACTTGATTTGGTTATTTTGCCTCAACAAGTTTCTTTTTTATGTTAACAGAACTTTTAAACCAATACAGAGTTTCTCTTTTACTGAATACAAGGTCTCTTTTTCCTCTGAGTAAACAAGGTTACATACACCTGCTTAACTAAATCAATAAACAAATGGATTATCAAGTATCCTTCAAGTAAAGAGCCTCTACCACTTGACTGCCAATGCAAGTGACATCTTTGAATGAAATCTAATAAAGACTGGAATAACCAACTCCTGTTGGAGGATTTTTTTTTTTTTTGCCTGAAAGAAAACAAAACTTGAATCTTCACACAACCTTGACATTGATTTTTATTCTTTTATCCTCCATGAAAGAAGTCTCTTTGTTCAGACCTTAGCAAAATAGCAAACAATTTTTGCTTCTGTTTAGAGCCCTATGTGCTTTCTCTCCCTTTTTGTGGACTAAGGGTTTTTCAAGCTCCGTGGAGAACCGAGAGAGGAAAGACGCTGCCCTCTGAACCAGCCTAATCCATCGGGCACCTTGCATCCTGCCAGGACACGGTGGGTTTGGGACGGCAGAGTTGGTAGGAAATGTTCACAAATTCTGCTGAGGACAGGTTCATGAAACAGGCTGTTGAAGAGCAGTGAAGTGTGGCGTTCAGTGGGATTTAACACATATATAAGAAGTGCCAAAAGATGCAGAAATGTTCAATTATTAAAGAAATAATGCCAGTGTCTTACTAATGAGCTCACAGCATACCCAGCTGCAATAGCTGCAAGAACCAGAGGGACCCTACAAATGGACTCTGCCCAGGAATACCTCCATTAGAGGTGCTTTCTCCCTAGACTTTCCTTAGGTGCTAGCTCCACCCGGGGACTCCTTGCAAAGAAGCTGCTAAGGATTCTGCTGCCCTCAAGGGCGCTGGAATCGGTCAGGGCAGCCTCCCTTTCCTCCAGAGCTGTCCACTTCTCAGATGTTTCCTGGGTATCTACTAAGAAGTCAGAACCACATCCAAAGTAGCAGAGAGGAGGAAGAAACCATCAATTTAAGCCTTGTATTATTTAATGGAGGAAACCACTGTCTACAGGGCAGTATGATAAAGCGAAGTAAGTACTGTGCAAAAAATCATCAGAGTAAGTGCCGAGAGGTTCTACCCACCAGACAGAACAGTGATTTTCATGTGTTACTCCATACACTGCCCACAACAACCCAGATGGTAAAGCTACAGTGATTACATTCACTTTGTAGATTTGGAAATTAAATTGTAAAATCTGAAGGAAATGTTAAAGATTTTAGCTTTGTCCAGGTTGCTGGATTTCAAGGCTGGAGCCATCACCAGTAAGGTGCCAGAGGAAGCACCATGGGTTTTGAGGGCATTCTCATAGATTTCCAGACTTTCTCAGGCAAATGTGCAAAGAGCTGAGTCTGATGAAAAAGCAGAGTTAAGTTGATTAGAGGAAGAAGAAAGTCATTTTGAACAGAAAGAATAACATGGCTCACAGACACAAGAGCTGGTCTGGGACTTGGCTGATCTCATCCTGATAGGCATATGAGGATCATGACATGCCTACGGGGGGAGGTCAGGGCTACAAATGAAGCCAGAAAAAGGCACCCACACCTAGGAATGTGTGCCTGCTGTCGCAGCAGGATTTCTAACAGTGTCCTCCATTCTCAGAAATGTCCTGGCTTGGATAATGAACTCCATGGTCATCCTCAGAAAGAGACATTGGAAAAGGAGTCAGGATTTCTTGAAAATGAACGAGGCTGTCCACCTGCAGTGGTAGTGAAGAGCCAGGGTTTGTAAGGAAGACTCAGATGGCAAATGCCAGCTCTGCACAGGTTTTTCTGGTGGCAGGAGCCAGAGAGCTGGGGAAGAAAGGAGTACTGACAGAGGGACCACTGAGTCAGGAAATTGAGTCCGGTCATTGACCAGAAGGAGCAGACTCAACTAAAGATGCCCATAAACCAAACTGATAAGAGCCCCAGAGCTGCTGATCGAAGCAGAGGTGAAGACATTGTGGGTGGGTAGACATGGCCTTAGAGAAAAAGGAGGGCACACAGGAAACAATAGTGACCTGTTTGGCAAACTCTGGAACTTGAGGACGCTCCTTCGAGAACAGAGGTACTTACAGGCAGAGGGGGTTGTAGGGCCACTGATAGCAAGGGGCAGGGCTTGGCAGAGAAGCTTGAAGTGACCCACAGAGACACAGACATCTGAAGTGAAAGAAGTGACAGAGGGAGAGGAGAGTAGGGTCCCAGGTGGGCCAGACACTGGACGAAGGGGTCAGACAGATGGGGCCCGGGGCCCAGGCAGGGCGGAGCTGAGGCAGGGCTGTGGGAGGCTGAGGCCAAGTTGGAGCCCTGAAGGTAGAGGCAGCACAGTGCCACCTGCCCTCGGGCTTGGGGCCTGGAAAGGAGCAAGGCTAGCAAGCTGGCAGGCTGAGTCCCAAAGGGTGGGGCTGCCAGCTTTCCCCACCCCCACATTACACCAGGGGGTTGCGGCCCTGAGTTCTGCCTTCTGGCCTGGGCTCTGCTGCTTTTGAGGCAGTCTGCCCTCCACACCACCAGCCTTCGTCTTCTGTTCCCTCACAACCCCGCTGCCAGCCAATCAGCAAATCTTATCTGCACCACCCAGAGCGTCCTGACTAGGATTCCTCCTCCTGCCCTGCCCTCCTCCCCCACCTCAGCAGGTTGACACGCCCATGGCCTGAACCCTGGCCTGTCCTCTCACTCTGCAGCACTGTCACAGCCGGTCCAGGGCCAGCCTCTGCCAGGGCCTTTCCTGCTGCAAACCTCCAGTCACTCCCCAGCCACCCGAGCTCTGAAGTGCCAGCTGACATTTAAGCCCAGTGAGCTGCCTGAGGCTCTGCTGTCATCTATAGTTCACCTTCTGTAGTTCCAGCCAGTTGCCTCTGAGTCCTTCTTGTGACATCTGCTCCAGGCTCTGCCCTGTGACCCTTAGCCTGCAATAATGTCACATACTCTATTCCACCAGGTCTCTGCCCAGATGTCGATGTCCAGCTCCCCCGACCGCCCATTCAAGTGAACTCCCAAATGCATCCCTCCTTCTCTCCTTATCCTGCTTTTTCTTTCTTCATAACAATTATAGCTTCTCTGGATTATATTTTCCCAATTTTGTTATACTGTACCTACATGGCAATATCTCAGTTCACAAGTGCTTCTCTGTTTGTGAACAGTTAGGTTCACAAACAGAAGTGTTTGGCCAAATTTTATTTCTACTCATGAACTCCACATCAGGTGACAAACATGATCAGTGCCATCTTCCCCAGCATCGTGGAATGAATTAAGTTTGTGGACTGAGTTATCTCTGTACGTTGTAAAATCTCTATTTTTTAAGGTAGAGTTCTGAGTGTTTACCACAATATATGATCCTGTAACTACCAACACAATTAAGAAATCACCTCCAAAGTTCACTTATGTTCTTTTGGAGTTACCTCTCTCTCTCTCTCTCTCTCTAACTCTCCCTTAGCATCTCTGTTCTCTTTTATGTCCTTATAATTTTTCCTTTTCCAAAGGATCATGTAATTCGAAACACAGAGTGTGTGGTGTTTTGAATCTGTCTTTTTTCATTTAGGATAATGATTTGGAAGTCATGTGTGGTGTTGGTGCTTTTTACTGCTGCATAGCATTCCATGGTGTGGCCATACTACGTGTGACCCACTCTTTCTACTGAGGACTTTTGTGCTGGTTCTAGTTTGCTACAGCCTCTGGAACCACTTGCAATTAGGCTTTGTGTATACTGTTCTCATTTCTCTGGGGTAAGTGCCTAGGTGCTGGGTCACTGGACTCTGTCATACTCTTTTTTTCCACCATGGCTATACATTTTACATTTTTCAGCAATCATAAAACAGAGTTGTACTTCTGCACCCTTGCCAATTCTTGATATTGTCAGTTGTTTGCTTTGGTTTGGGATTTTTCATCAGCCCTTCTAACTGGTCTAACTGGTCTGTAATGGTATCTCATCAAGGTCCCATTGCTATGTGTTGGGTCTTGGGAGACTGAAAATACAATGGCCAGAGCCAGCCCATAATGACCTAGAACTCTGACAGTCAGGAGTTGGTCTACAAGTGCCAGCTTCTAAATTAGAACCAATCAAAGAAAACCTAATATGCAATGCTGAACAATCACATATTCCCAAGTCAGTGGCCTCCAATCAGAGGGAACCTGGTTCCCTTTTTTCTACTGTGAAGTTTCCCCCCTCTTCTGTCTGCCTTTGAGGGTATTATATGCTGAGTACAAAAAGAACGGTTAACTCTTTTACCATAGTAAGTTTTGCATAAGTGGCCTCAGCTTGTTTTACTTTATATGTTTGTATGTTCACCATCTTATTCCATCAAGTTGTGGTCTCTGTGCCTCCTTATGCCCTGTGTCTAGCTTGCTAGGGGGTGCTCCAAAAAATGGCCTGACTGTAGGAACTCCAGTTTTCTGTTTGCTCTCATCCTTGGTGTTATGGTTCATGTCTGAATGTTCCCTCAAAGCTTCCTGCAGTCATGGGGGCAGCCTCTTCAGAGGCAGCTGAATCTAGAGTTTATGATTGGTTCTTTGTCTAGTGCTAGAAATGAGGGTGTGACTGCTATAAGTATGGAAAAGACTCTCTCTCTCTCTTTCTCTCTCTCTCTCTCTCTCTCTCTCTCATCTCTGCCACCATGAACTGTTGCCCCTCTGCCATGTACCACCCTGTCTTGGAGCCAGCCAGTTATGGGCTGAAACCTCTATAAACTGTGAACTGAATAAACTTTTCCCCCTCAATTTTGAAATTCAGGTATTTTGTCTCATCAAAGACAAAAGTAACTAAGACATTTGGTTAATTTCTTTCTAGCCAGGCAGCTGCCCAGGCAGTGGGAGACCAAAGGGTGTGGCAGGTCCCTGGGCTCCCAGCTTCTGTTTCCTCTCCACACTGACCCTCATTGCCTCCGGGTTCTCTAGCTCCCTGCCCATCTGAGCTGCCTCCCTCTGATCCCATGGGGACAGGCTCAGATGTCCCCTGTCAGCTCACTGCCATGCAGGGCACAGGCCTTTCTGTTGTTTCTAAGGATCATATCTGCCATGGAAAAATGTGGAACACAGGGAGAGAAAGTCTGCAAGAACCTATTTGGAGTCAGCCAGAATCTTAGCTAGTTTTGGAAAATGCTGTATGAGAAAGGCGGCCAGTTACACTAAAAAGCTTATTGTCCCAAATTGCATCAATCTTAGAAATGTTCCTCTGGCTAACACCCCCCCACCCCCGCCAAGGGATTTACAAACCCTTAATCTGAAGCAGCTCTGAGTGCATCTCAGCTCAAGGGCTTTCAAGAGGCCCTTCTGGAAGCCAGCTTTCAGAGGCTGGCCCTGCAGAAACAACGGAGCAGAGCGCTGGCATCTGGGTGGGCTGCAGGTTCAGCCCTGACCTCTGTGGGGCTCCAGTCTCAGCAATCTGGTCGGGGAGCAGGAGTGAGAGATACAGGGAAACTCCAGAGCCAAACCACAAATGTCTTGTTTACCCTCTATTTGAAAAATCACTAAAAATATACAAGTGACAGACAACGTAACCCCCACGGTGGGCAGCTCTATGTGTGGAGGTTTGTTGTTGCTGCTATCTCTATGGCATCAAGCTTATGTTCTCAACAATATCCCGTTGCTGCTTAATCAGCAGTCATTTAGAGCATCTTTATCTAGCTCTCCCCAGATTAAGTGTTTAATGATCTGTGAAGGTTTGAAGATTCTTTTGTAATATGATCAATTCCCTGTCTCTTGAAAAACCAACTGTTTGGTGCTGCTGTTAGAGTGTGTTCAGTCTGTGCTGCTGGGAGATAAACAGGAATCCACCACACCCTGAGCCTGGGCTCCAGGACGGGACTCCACTGCACCAACCCCAGCATTTGCAGGGTATCTGCTGGCAGGCTGCAGGTGGGGCTGCTCACTCGCCAGCAGTGGAGCAGGCAGGACACGTTCCCATCCTGTTTCACCATCCGGAACTGCAGGGCGGTCCACAAGGTGGAGGGCTCGGCGTTCAGGCAGCCCTGACAGCCAAGGGCATGCATTCTTCTTGTAGCCCATACTAACATTTTTATTCCAGGCACACAGAAACAGGCAGGTTGAGGTTGAGAGGGAAATGGGCAGAATTGGGATGTTTGAAACTACTGTACCTATTATTGCCTAAGTTTTTCGGGTGTGTTGGAGGATAGTAAGTTTTTGGGTAGGGTTTGTTTTACACCTATTCAATGAAAATTTATGTGGTAATGTGTAGGCACACTTCATGGTTCGATGGGGGAAAATAAAGGTGATCAAGTGACTGACAATGAATGAATGAGTGAATGAATGAATGAAGAGTGGGCAGGGCTCTGATATTTTCTCTTTTTACTTTTTCAGCATAATCCTTGAGAAGAATCTGAACAGAGGAAGAGACAAAGGCTTATAGAAATGTCTCTTGGGGTTACTAAGTGAGAGCCTAGGATGGAGCCTGACCCCACCTATACGGGTTCAAGGAAACGCTAACAGCGATGTTCACTCTGCCCACCAGGGAGGATGAAGCCTTCATTCTGTGGGGCTGGCAAGCAATGCCCTCATCCCTCATCGGCTGCTGCAGGAACCAGGGAGGAGGGCAGAGTGCCCGCAGATGAAGGGAAGGCGCTTGCCTTTCCCTCTGAGCCCCACACCCCACCAACCTCCCAATGATATTCTGATCCGTGACACCTTCCACCCCCTGCATCAGTAATGACCAAGCCTCCAGCCCCACAGCGGCTTCGTTTCCCTGAACCAGCACTTTTTCCTCAGTGCATTATTTTCCCTCTGATTTTCAAATTCCCTGTGGACAATAATCAGACACCGAGCTCCGCACACTTGGCAAATTTTGAGTGTCAAAAAATAAATAAATAAATAGAACACATCACATTTATTCCTGTGAAGCCTGGTGGGTTTTTTTTTTCCTCTCCTCAAATTCTCCTAACAAATGCAGTTTTCACTTGACTCCAGGCTTTTTCTTGAATTTAGTTTTTTGAACCTAACCCTGTATTTCAGGATCTTTCTGCTCTCCTGGGTTTTTCAGACTGTAGTGTGTGTCCAGCTTTGATAGTCCATGATCCCAGGGAAGACGTACACTGTCACCTTTCTAGTTTTTAGCTGTAATAGTCCTAACGTGCCCTGAACCATTTAGAACATCAAGGGGAAATGGCAAAGGAAGAAATGACTCCTGTCTGCACAGGGCTGCCCCAGCCCTGGGCTTTGCATAAAAGACACACTAACGTCAGGAGCAATAAAACAGCAGCAACTCAAACCACAGTCAAGAGCTGTGGGTGTAACAGGTCAGCTGGAGCATTAAGGCTCCCAGTTCTGTGCTGGAGGCCACCGTGACAGCAGCCACTTCCTGTTACTATGATATGCATACAGGGAAGATGAAGGTCGCAGAGGAGCAGTGGACCCTTAAGCGTAGTCCTTCATTCTGTCCAAGTCATGGGAAGTAATGAAGTTTAATTCTGAAAAATTCTCTGTTACCTTCAGCCCTGGTGGGTACCGGTGGCCTTTGCTTTCTGACCCCCACCAGTGCCCCAGTGCAGAGCACCATAGGCAATGTCCTTTTGAACCCAGGGCAGCTGTCAGTTTGTTACCTCCCAGCACTGTGACCACCAGTGAAGTAGTTTTTTTTTTTTTTTTAAATGATGATTAAAAGAGGTGTCAAGAAGGGGGCGGGGTAAAGAGCTGGAATTGACAGCCTGTGAGTAAGGATCCAACAGACACAGGGATATGACACAGGTTGAGGACCTGGATGCCACTGAGTTAAAATCCCATTGCCTTTAAGTGAGCTGGAGCATAGATGGAGAAACCAGAAGCACTTTGGAAAGGGGGCCTTGGGTTAAACTGGTTGGCCTTTAAGACAACTTGGTAACTGCCCTCCAGTTCCGAAAAGACTGAACTCGCAGTGCTCTGGGCCGGAAAGCACAGATCACAGGTATTCTGTGGGATTAAATGTAAGAGAGAATATTTTAAACCTAATTTTTTGAAGCAGGTAACACAGTCACATGGATCAAAAATCAAAAGGAAGTAAAGAAGGATACACACCAAATTTTCTCACACCCCTTCTCGACTATCACACCTTGCCTGCCGCATTTACATGAACTTTCATTAATTTATGGGGAAATCTTTTTGCAGTGTTTGCAAATACGAATGTGAATTATTTTCCTCCCTTTTTATGAACAATCTAGCATGCTTCACGCACTGTTTCACACATTATGCGGTTTAAGTTTTTCTTCTTAAAGTACATCCTGGAGATATCTCCACATCAGTGTGGATTCTTAATTCTTTGTTAGCATTGCAGTAGATTTGTTGTGTGAAAATGCCTTGATTTATTGATTTTCTATTGATGGATTCTTCAGCTCTTACTGTATAACTTCAAACAGTGCTTCACTGACCAAATATGATTGTATTTATATGATTTTATATGTAGGGAAAGGGGAATTCAAAGGAAAGAGACCCACATGTGGAATTGCTGAAACATAAGTTAAACAAATTTGACATTTTGATATAGATTTTGTTGGGTTGTCGGCACATGGGTCAAGACATTTTGCAACCCATAATGTATTAGTCAGATTTCTCATGGCTACACACAACCCACACCATAAGGTTAGATTTGGACATGACTCTCCCAGTACCCAACCTGTCTCCGAGCAGAAGCTTTGTTCTCAGCTCAGCACTGGTGCTTTTGGCAAACACGAAATGGCATAAAAGAGATAACACAGGGCTGGGGATTTAGCTCAGTGGTATAAGTGCCTGTCTGGTAAGTGTGAAGCACTGAGTTCAATCCCCAGTCTCCCACCTCAAGAAAAGAGATAGGATGGATCATGGACTCTTCCAAGCACCCAGACATCTAACATTTACATCAGATGCCTCAAGGACTTTTCCCACTGAAGGATGAAACACTCAGAAAACTTTGACCACTGATGTTTATTAAGATCTTCCTACCTTCGCCTCCCTTGTCTTCTTCTTTCAAGCCCTATGTAAAAGGTCTGCTCCCCTTTGCTCCCTACATATGGCCTTTTCACCCTCTGTCTGCCTGTACCACACACAATGAACTGCATGCCATTGCTGCCTTTATACAAGCCTGGTGGTCTTGGATGGACTCTGCCTTGCACCAGGCCTTACACCAGCCACCCGCTTGTTAAAAGAGGAAAGGTTTAATTTGGCTCGTATTTTAAGGACATTCATTCCATAGTCACCTGACTCCAAGGCAGTGATATCACAGGCTAAGGGTGTTTCAGAGCAAAAGTGATTAGTTTATGGCAGCAGGAAGCAGAGTAGGTAGAGTACAGAGAGGCGGAGACAAGGGGTCAGATATAGCACCCGGGGTCACTGTGTCAGTCAGGGTTCGCAAGGGAATAGATTTAATACAGGACACATAATTTATAGAATTATTTTATAATATTCATCTGAAAAGCCAAATGCAGAAGAGCACAAGAGATCTGTTCATGTTCTAGAAACCCCGAGAATCTAGCTGAGGTCTTGGACTCCACAACAATGTCCTGCACGAGTCCAGGTGAAGTCCTAGAACCCATGGAAACGTCCTCACCGAGTCCAGCTGGAGGTCTAGAACTCACGACAATGTCTCTTGCTAATTTATACCAAGTATATTTATACCAAGTTTCTGTACTGGAAAAACCCAGAGGTCAATGGTGGAAGCTAAAAAGCCTGCACCAGCGAGATGAAGAATCTGTGCCAGGAGGCTGAGGGATCCACACTGGAGCCAGGAAACAACACTCAAGCTGAGGAGCAGAGCTCCCCTGAAGAGAGCACCAGCCATCCCCAGTGAGAGTCGGACCTGAGCTCCTCTGATGATGAGAACAGCTGAGTTCATATAAGGAAAACCAGCAAGACACGCTTCTCCAGGAGAATCAACAGCACACCATCTTCCCCTCCAGTTATGCTTTTATGCTGCTGGCAACAATCCTCAGGAGGGTCTTCCAGCCAAGAACCATGCTGATTCACTTTAGCTGGGTGTTAAAAGTTGACCACTGGTTAAGCCACCCTTGTCAACCTCCATGACCACCCACACACATCCAGAAATGTACCTCACCAAGCTAATCAGATGGACACAATCAAATTTACCCATCACATACACAGTGTCCTTGAATGTTTATTTTGCCCAAGGACATGTGCAGACCCATCAGGTGAGAAGGGGCATCCCAGGCATGATTTCAATCTTTGTCTTATTCGTGACGCTCAGCCTGTTCTCATAAGTGCACAGGCGATTTTTATTTTTCTGTCATCTCTTGGGTGATGTGTTTTGCCTTGTTCTGGTTCAGTGGTTGTTCTTTTTATTCTTTATTTCTAGAAGGTTTTGGTTTTGTTGTTGTTGTTGTTGTTGGAGTTTTGTTTTGTTTTGTTTCCATACTGAGTCAAACTCATGATCTCACACTTGCCTGGCTGGTGCTGGGTTACTGAGCTAAATTCCCAGCCCCAGAGAGTATTTGTATATTAAGATTATCTCTCTCTAATCAGAGGAGGAGGGAGCAGAGAATTGCTTGTCAGCGGAGGCACTGGCAGGGATGCAATGGGGGATCCAGACAGGGGCTAGGGACTGGATAGCAGGTGCTGCTACAAGAATCATGCTATTATCACTGCCCATGTGTCAAGGCCCACATCTGTCCTCTGCCAGGAAGTGTTCCCAACTCTACCCAGTTCACTTACATGGGCATCATAATCAGCTTTGTCCTGGCAAATGGCCTTAAGGCATAGGAGAGAGGACATTGGTGGGAGTCCTAGGGACTCAAAAACCCACATCTGAGCAGGGCTACAGCAGTTCACCTAGTCATGACCCTTCCCCAGCCTGGGCCTCTGGTCTCTCATCTAGAAAATGGAAGAATTAGACTAGATTGGCCCCCAACAGGATCACCTGGAGAGCCTGTGTCACCATGCCTGAGGAAATGGAAACTGAGGTCCCAGCCTCGGATTTGGTAGGAAGTATGCTAATGTGTGTCCCTTAGTAGGGACCTAATGGTGACAGAAATGGCTGTCAAGGTCCCTCCAGATCCAGACACTTACCAGTGTGTGTCTCCTGCCTCAAAGGTGCCTTCTGGGGCTCAGGCTTCCCAGGCCTGGATTTACTCCTCATCAGCACATCACAGGCGCTTGGGAAGCCGGTGGAATCCAACAGGTGAGGTTACTCCCTATGTAAGTCTCACTCTCTAATTTATGCTGCTTATGAAAATATACTGGGAGTAGCACACAATTTTGTAACCTCAAAACTGTAAATTTTATCCACTTACAGCATGAATTCAGTGGTATTAATTGCCCCTGAAGCTATTAGCCATTTGGAATCTCTCCCCAGTGGGATGAGAGGTTATATACTTACAATTTCTGAACTTTATGAATAATTGTTTTCTCTTTGGTGCTGAGCTTGTGTTTTCTTGATGAAAAAATCCATGATTATTTTTCCCACCTGATTTGAGGCTGCTGTTCACACCGGGTGACTTTTCAGCTCTTGCTTTAATAACTCTGACTTCTCTGCCCTTTTATTTCTGCCCTACTCATGGCACCTCGAGTTGGTAGAAAAATCCAGAGTGTGTATCCAGCAAAGAGCTTCCACCAGGGGAGGCAGGCTTGTGGGCTCACTGACTGCATTTTCTAGCGCTTTCACATTTAAACGCTCCTAAACAAATAGCTGCCACCACTGGCGATGAGGGGAAAGCCATGGCTGGTGAGCCAAAGCCTCAGCCCAGTTATGGGGTGCATCCAGCAGGCTGCGTGCCGTGGGACAGAGCCCTCAGCACTTCCAGTGCAGTCGGTGCTCTGGCAGCCTGAGAATTTGTTTTAGGCTTAATTGGTCCTAGGCTGGTACATGGTCCCCCACTTTGTCCCCTAAAGCAATTCATGTGGTTTTTCAGTCAGAGAGTGAATGAGTGGCTTCCGCAAGCCCCTTTCGATTGAGAATAAACCCTGGATTTTTGCCGCGTCAGAGACGTGCAGCAGAGACCCCACCTGCCATGCACCTCAGGCTTGCTGGGAGATGCAGCATGCTGAGCACCTTCGATGACAAAAGCTCCCTTTCTTCTTAATTCTCAGCTTCAACCACATGCTTTTCTGTGGTGTTTGTCCCTGTAAATCAGCCTCAAGAATGAAGCATGTGTACATGAGCATTTCTTACCAGTTAGCCTTTCATTTGCTAGTTTGTAGTCAAATAAATGACGGTGTTGTCCCCACCCCACTGCCCTGTTAGTGAATACAAGGGCACTGAATGGGGAATCAAAGGATAGGCCACGGCCCGGGGTGCAGGACAAAACTTTCTCCAATCTCGTACTGTAACATCAACACAAAGGACTTCTGTGACCTCAAAAGCCATGGAGTTCATTCCTCGCCAGCAAGAAACAAGAATTTGTGCAGCAGCAAACATTACCCAGGTGTCGTCTGAGTCACTTCTACTGCACACTGCCTGGGGTTAGTGTCAGATCCTACCAGGGAGGGCTCCAACCGAGATAGCTCCCCTGCCCCCATTTAGGGATCAGTGACTAGAGCCTGCTGCAAATCAGCTCCCACAATGCCTTCCTTGGTTCAATTAATTTTCTAGAGCCACTCATCAAACTCAGGGAAACACGTTTATCCAGAAAGGAGGTGACACACGGTACAGATGAAGAGGCGCGTACAGTGAGGTGTGGGGAAGGGTTACGGAGCTTCTGGGCTACTCCAGGAGCACCATCCTCCAGCACTGTCCATGTGTTCAACCACCCAGAAGCTGCCCTGAACCTGTCCTTTTGGGTGTCCTTGGAAGCATTACACAGGCACAATTGACTCAATCATTGCCATTGTGATCAACTCAATCTTCAGCACTTCTGTCCTGAAAATCTCAACCTTCTGATCCTGCCCAGGTCTTTCCAGTAACCAGGCCACATCCTGAAGCTACCTGGGAACTCTCAGCCCTCAGTCAGCTCATTAGAAAAAAGTGACCTCATCAGTTCAGAGATTTGTGCCATGTGAACTTGGGGGTGACTTTTAACCTCTTTCATCCTCCATGCACCCATGAGAAAAACTAGAACAGTACTGGCCATCCAGTCTATCTCACTGGGTAACAAAATTATCCAGTTCCATAGTGTTTCATTATTTCACTTGTGCTGAGTGTTTTTCTCTGTTTGGACCTTGTGTGGAAACTGTTTTTCATGTGCAAAAGAAAGTTTCATCAGAGCTGGTGTGTCTGGTGGCAGAAGTGGAGCTCACCTTCCTCATCTGTCACCATTTGTCACAGTTTCTAAAGAAGATCTCTGTAGATCATGCACCAATTTGTTGAGGGCAGCTATCCATCAAGGCGGGACCCGGAGCATTCATCTTGAGACCTGGCAGCTGCTGTCGACACCAAGCAGACGCTGCCCTCAAGGGCTAAGAAATGACAGCAAGAGCTCCTCTGAGAGGGAGCCATGGCACCTTGTGGCATGTGATGTACGCATTCATCAGAATCTCCAAAGAGAGTAAGTTTCAAAAGCCTGTGTGAGATTCTTGCAAACCTCCACTCCTTCTGCATATCTTTGGTCCAAGTCTAACACCCTAGAAAGAAGAAATGGTCTCAGGAGGCTTTGGTCCCATAGCCAATATATTAAATATTGACATTATGATTAATATTCAATTCAGAGAATTTAGGGGTCACTCAGCAAAGACTGTGTGCCACCACTTAAACTTTACGGAATTACACAGTATTTCTGCAGTGAATATATGTATGAATGTATCCTCCTGTCTGAAAGTCCATGGCAAAAATGTCAGACAGAGCCTTTTTTCCATGGATCTGACAGTCCAGAGCAGGGGAAGAGGAAATGACAGGTAACATACAATTGCCACCTAATATGACAAGGAGGACATAAGGGGGCTTTGGGAGCACCTAGATGGAACAACTAGTCTGGATGTGAGGCCTGAAGGAAGCTGATTAAATGTTTGCCAAGGCTGGGTGTGTGGGGAAAGTATTTCTTTGAGGCTTTTTTGTTTGTTTTGTTTTGTTTTGTTTTGTTTTGTTTTGTTGGTACTGGGGATTGAACTCATGACCTCGAGCTTGCAGACAGGTGATTACTCTGCTGAGCTAAATCCCCAGCCCAGGAAAGCGTTTTTAAAGCAAAAGGACAGCAGGTGTAAGACCCCAGGGGAAGAAAACTTGCTGCTCTAGAAGAATGTTTCTCAAAGGCTGATTCCCAGGCTGGCATCAGGAGCACCTGAGAACTTGTTAGAACTGCAGATCCTTGGATCCCACCGTGACTTAATTGATTCCTATGCTCTGAGCATGGGGTTAGTGGTCCATGTTTTAACAAGCTGCCCAGCAATCAGGATGCGCACACAGTATTGAGAACCACTGTGAAAAGGGAACTGGGAGGCATTTAGCCCTGAGCCTAGTGCACTGAGCATCATTCCTTCTGGAAGACACATTCCCTTCACCCGGGAAGCTGTGAGAGTCCTTTGTCTCATTCTGTATTTTCTCAGGTTGCTCCTGCATGTCAATCACAGTGTCCCCTCTGGACTCCTGGTTGAGAAGCAAAATTCAGCCTCTAACTTCTATACACCCCACTCCAAAGCACTGCAAAGAGAAGTAGACACATCGGAATTTATCGCCCACTAACTCATCACCTCTTTCTCAATAACTGATGAGAGACTAAAAATTATCAGAAAACCAGTAAGGATATAAAAGGTGAAGGAAGCAATGTCACCCAACTTGACCAAGTGGCTTTTGAAGAACATTCAAACCCAAGGATGATATATATCCTTTTAAAGTCTGCATGGAACATTAACCAAGATAGACTGTATTCTAGATTACAAAACAAGTCTCAATAAATATGAAAGGATGCAAATCACATCAAGAGCTTCTTTCTGGATGCAACAGAATTAAATTAGAAAGACAACTGAAGACTTCTCAAACACTGTATTTGGGATCCAAACAATGCCGAGTAAGGTACTGCATCATGGAGGATGGGGTAGTGGGGAAAGCAGCTCCCTTCATGGTGGCTGGGAAGCAGAGCACAGGGTAGCTTGACAGAGAGGAAGGGGCATCTAGTACCCAAGGCCACACCTCCAAAGCCCACCCGTGCACACCCAAATTATGCTTCACTAATCTCCTAGGCAGCTATCAAGCCATTCAAGTTGACAATCCACTAAGATTAACTGGCCCACAACCTAAGTCTGGACCATTACCATGGTCGTCCTCCTATGTAAGGATGTGCACTCCAAGGCTGGAGCAGGAACACCAATGACTTATGAGGAAAGACACTGCTTGAGTAGCTGGTTAGGTGTGGCAGAATACTGAAAAGACAGCAGCAAAAGTAAACCCATGTCTGGGTGACAGGAGGAATAATGATGCCAACCAACAGATAACAGGCGGTGTACCTTATTGATGTAGGGGCTTAGGGCTCAGAAGGTGAGAGTCAAATTTGGTTGTAAAAACTGAATATTACCTAGCATGAGCCATGTGGAACAACCCAATGAATAAGCCATTTCAGTGAAGGTTGGGGTCAGTGGTTCTCCTGAACAACAGCGCGGGGCTTTCCTCAAGGCTCTGTCCTGGAATTCCCATGGGCAGCAGGATGCAGGGAACTAGAGTTCCAGAGAGAAACCAAGAATGAAAGTGTAAGTTTGGGAAATTGTTCCCTAATGAGGATATCTTGGCTCATTAGAGTTGGGGCTCGGATAGTGCTAAGACTTTTTCTGTCTCTCAATTTTTGTTGCTTTTGGGCTACAAACCTGTTCTTGGATGATTCAATAGCAGTGGCAATGAAATACACAACTGTCTTGGCACAATTGTGTGCAGGGAAAATAGAGGGTGGGAGAAGATAAGGAATATAGAGGGTCCCAGAGCAGTGTCTGCTAGTGGGGTTTGTGGGTCATTAAGAGGAAGCATGGGGTTCACCCTGACTGAAACAGCACAGTTTTCATACATTCCGTTTGAGGCAGAGTCTCAGTCCATTCAAGATGAGGTAACAGAATGCCTCAGACTGGATAATTTATAAGCAACAGAAATCTATTGTACACAGTTTTGGAGATTGCAAAGTCTAACATCAAGGTTTGGTATCTGGTGAGGACTAATGCTCTCTGTTTCAAAGATGGTACTTCTAGCTGCATCGTCACTCGGTAGAAGGAGCAAGTCTGTTATTTTCAATCTCTCTTATGGGGCACTAAGTCCACGCATGGGAGTGTAGCCTCAGGATCAATCAGTTCCTGGAGGCCCTACTGCTTAATGGTGCCACGGAGCAGATCAGGTTTTGACCTGAGCTCTCCAGTGATACATTCAGACCATAGCAGGCAGGTTATCCTGCTAAGGCAATAATGAGAGTCTCCAGAGAGAGAGTAAGGAGCAGACTAAAGGGAAGGGCAGGTACCTGCAGCACTGGGCGTGTCAAGCCCAGAGGAGTTTTAAGGATGTGAACTCTCTCTAAACACTTGGCTTTACCCCTCGCAAAAAAAAAAAAAAGTAGCTTGCGTGTATTGGGCTTAAGTCACGAACACCTACATTTTGAGAAGCCCTTTTTCCTCCCTTTTTCCCACCTGTGCCTCATCTGTTTTCCTTTTAACATCTTACTGGAGTCAAGAGATTACACTCCGTGCATCTTGCAGAAGGAGATAGCACCCACAGAGCCGAGAAGCAAACTCCGGTCCCTGGCGCAGGGCTGTGTGCCCGTGCATCCCGCCACAGATGTAGTTCTCCTGCACAACAGGAGAAACTGCCAACAAAACAGTTAATGACCGACCTCAGTGCTATTTCCACCCCCCACAGAGGGTGCCCGGCTCAGCGAAGTTCACAGATGGAGCCCACTTAAGGCAAACAGCGCCTCCTAAAACCCAGTATGGCAGTCACGCTAATTGCCAATCTCGAAGGGAAAACAGAGAGGCCATTACCCACAGAAGGGAGCCGTGGTCTCCTGCCTCTGCATGAAAGCTGCTCCCTGTCCTGCTCCATTCAGCTGCAACTACATACTGAGAAGAGACGCATCCCTCGGAGTGGGCACGCAGCAGAAAGTCCTGTGTGCACCTCTGTCTGACCCTGTGCCGCCTCTAGCCCGTAGCAAGTGGCCCGTTGCAGCTCACAGACTTGTTTATTTGTTCTCCCAGCCATCTGCCTTTAATACCTGAGGGAGTTAATCTCGGGAAATCAACTTGGTGCATGCACTTATTAGGCGTGGTGTCTGCTGCCTAGATGCACAAACTGCATTGCTGCTTTCTGAGTATTTCTTCCAATTAGACAGAGATTAATTACAGGAGGTAAGCGAAGAAGCCCATTCATGAATTTGGGCCCGTGTGGTGGTGAAGGCAGAGACAAATTAAACGTATCTGTACCTTGGTGCTTGTCAGAAGAACGCCAACAGATGGGCTTTAAATGCATGCACTTCAGAGGATTGTTTCTTTCCTCCATGGCAGGGAACATGAATCCAATGGGTTTTCTAAGGAGACTATCTGGATGTAGAAAGATGGTGTCTTCCATCTGTGTTTCAAAGCCACTGTAGACATGGCTCAGGGATGGAAAGAGAAGTTGGAATAAATATCTCGCAGAAGTTCCCTTCACTCATTGCTCTTGGAGGTTGGCTCATCAGTCAAAGCAACAACTGTTACTGACACGCGGCATTCATAAATTTGGCACTAAAGTGGAGCCGAGAGAGCCCTATTCCTTTGAACTCACTTCAGCCCATTAAGTTACTCCCAGTGAGTAAGCACTGGTGACCTTGAGAAGAGAAAATGATGAGGCCAATAAAAAGCTGCACTGACCTCATAAAAGGTGGGACATTAGGGCACTGGGGTGGCAGAGTCTTTCTAAGAAAGTGCTTCTCCTTGACAGATGGATGAGCACTGAAGAAGCAGGGCTCCTTCCCAAGGCCTGTATCTCTGAAAACTGCTGGTACTTGGAGCTTCCTGTTTTCCCCAACTCCCACAGAAGGACAATGGGCCCAGTGCATCCTCCGCTCCTACTACTCCCTCCAGGGTCTCAGCTCCACCGGCCACATGAGCTAAGGTCAGCCCTTGGGTCCCTGGGAAGGCAGATCCAGCTGTCACCGGAGGAGGAAAGATCTGATAAGATTAGATGGCCTGGCCAGGGATTTAGCTCAGTGCCATAAGTGCCTGCTTTGAAAGCTTGAGGTCGTGAGTTTGATCCCCGGTACAAAAAAAAAAAAAAAAAAAAAAAAAAGAGTAGATGGCCTGAAGGGTACAGCAAGCATTTTGACTGTTTGCTGGCCTGCTTGCTTGTTTTTCAGTACTGGGGAGGGAATCCAGGGTTTTTGCACTGAGCTACATTCCCAGTCCTTTCTGTGTTTCATTTTGTGATAGGATTTTGCTAAGTTGCTAGGTTTGGGTTTGAACTTGCTGCCTTCCTGCCTCGGCCTTCTACAATGCTGGGATTACACATGGGCACTGCCGTTTCCATCTGCAGCTAGGTTTTAATACTTTCTCTTTTTTAAATTTTAAATTCTATATCTGTTTTGTCATTGTTTCCTCAGCACCTGGAACAGAGACCCAGAACAGAGGGTAGATTGTTACCTGAACATTTTCCATGCCTTCTGTAGATTTATTGAACCTCAGTTCTCACCTGTGAACTTTATCAGAGATCTATTAGATTGCAATCTGAGATGGGAGAGGGATGGGCCTAAAGTCCGAGTTTTCCCTGTTTCACAGGCTAATCTGCAGACCACAATTCCAGAAATATTGCAGTTTCTGATAACGAGCTGTGGTGTGCAAATGTAATGAAACACTTGGGAGCCGGGTCCTTCAGACACCCTGCAAAGCACAGCATCTTGTTCTCCGTTTTGATCTGTCTCATCTGTAAGCCAGTCAGTCATTATTTACTCATCAAAACAGACAGTAGAGGGAAGGGAGGCATTAGGCTGTCTCTCTGTCTTGTACTAAGAATAAGCCCTTGTATATTCTATTTTTTGACAGTGCAATTGAAATTAATCAAAGCCCAAATGTCCTATTTGATTACAGGAGCCTTCCTTGACTGAGAGCCTTTCTTGCATGAAGCGTTAACTCCAAGAGTGCTATGCTTGAGCCAGCTGCATGGGTCAATTTTGTGAGTTTCTTCCAAGCCCCTGTTCAGTGACCTGGTCCTGAAATTCACATTGCTGGGATATTTACACCACAGAAATTGGCAAGTGCCACAGATAAAGGCTTTTGTTAATCACCTCCCAGAATAACACCAGCTCTGAGCTGACCAGTCACAGCTGAAAGTGTAGTATCTTACTTTGGCATTTAAGGGCAAGTGAGAGAAGGAAGCAGGCTGAAGACTACACCATGCTAGGATCAGGGATAAAAGCACAACCAAATAGTCCCTATTGTGTGCCATGCTGGGAAAGTTAGCATGTCCTTTGGTGCATCCTCTGGGCTTATCTGGACACCTTCCTACCTGCCATGCTCCCCTCCCCTGACCCCAGCAGCACTTACCTTTTCTTATATCCTATTGATCAGAAACATCAGCCAACAAGAATTACCTGAACGCATGTGTGCCTATCATCATGCCTGGTGCTGAGGGATGTGAAAAATCGTTTGAGATGCTAAATACCCCTGAATACACTGGGCAAGGGTGGTACAAAGGACTAAGGACTTTGAACAAATCTATGAGCAACGAAGTGTGAAAGAGACAGCAAGCTAAGTTCAGAGCCTGCAGGCCTTGGAGCTAGGTGCTTGCTTCTCAGACAGCAACCTCAGGTCTCTGAACACCTGTCCACCCGGAGTTGGCAAAGGACAGGGCTGTGGTCCAGTCGTCTTTGTCTCTATTCAGCCTAGTTCCCAGCAGATGGCTGACAACCAACAAAGGTGGCAGGTAGAAAATGGGTCGATGACTTGATCCTGAAAAATGGGCAGTCCTCAAGTCAGAGGAGAGGGGGACTCCAGGCCAGGGAGCAGCAGAAACTAAAACTTGGAAACACCTTGAGACTGAACTTGACCTGTTAAGTCAGCCCCTGCAGCCGGAAGTGTATGTTGAGGGTGTGGAGGGGAGCGTGGCTGAAGGGAAAGTAAAATGCAGATGAGTTTGGTCCTGGCTGAGTAGGTCAGAGATTTTCTAATTATGTTCTTCCAAAGAACCCCAGGGCTGTGCAGAGCGCTTCAGGAGTTCTGTAAATAATTTAAATTTAATTTTCTAAATTACATATTTTAAACAGTAATACAATTACACCAGCACACACAAACTTGGTTTACACTAAATTTTAACACATTGTCGACCTCCAGTGGGTTAACTTGTGCTATCGAATCAATTCCCTGAATAAAACTCTGGTTGTTGCCACTGAATAGAAAACTATTCTGAGACAGCAGTATGCACTGTGAAGCTGTATCAGTTGTACTTGTGTGAGTCAAGATTATCTCCATTTTTGTACAATTTAAGTACAGAAATTACATCCTGAAGCTGATCTAAGAATGCCATTATCTCCTAAAAATGCAGATTTGAAATTTTTACATTAAAAAAACCCATCCTCTTTACTTTCATTGACTGACTTCATTATATTCACAAATCATTGGAACTTAACAAAATAAATTTATATTACTACTACAGACACCTAAGCAGAAACATAGACCTTAAAGTTTTAAACTCTTATTGGGCTGAAAAGCAGAAAGCAACAAAAACACTCAATTTCCTTTAAAAAAAAATCCAGAATCACCATTTTCTAAAAAGTAGTAGAATCAAAACTTCTATAGGTAAATGGTTTCTTTGCTTGGTGAAATCACCCGGGGTGGTCATGGTGGGGGGTCCTAGTTACAGAAATATAAGGACAAGACCTTCTTTTGAAATGAAGCTGCTTGAGACACAAGGTCATCTTTGACAAGCTAAAATTGCCTTAGGAGTGGAAAGGACAGTGAGTTACCCTCCTTCCGCCCTTATTGCTCTGCAAAGATCCTCTGAGTAGATGTCACGGATTGAATTGTGTCCCCTACTAAAGATGCATTTTATTCCTAAGCCCTAACACCTCAGCGTGTGATCTGATTTGGAGATAGGGTCTTCCAGGGTTGGTCTGGGTGAGAGGAGGTCATCAGGGTGGGCCATAGTCCAATGCAAAAGGGAAAGGTGGGTGCAGCGACAGACACATATACAAGGGATAATGCAGGGGTGGAGACTGGAGTTGCCACAAGCCAAGGGACTGCCAGAAGGTAGGAGCTCTGAGACACATCCTTCCCCAGAAACTCTAGAGGGAGCAGGACCTGAATTTCAGGCTCTGTCTCCAGGACGGTGAGAGAACATAATTTCTATTGTTTTAGCTACTCAGTTCATGGCATTTGTTACAGCAGCCTCAGGACACAAGGCAGTGGGCCAAAGCTTCTTTGATAGAGGGCGATGGCGATTTCATGGCCTCTGGTGCCCACTAGCCCACTGGATAGGCTTTGAGTCTCTGTGGTTAATAGGAGAGTTTCAGACCCTGAGGAAATTTTCTGAAGGATTTTGAGCACAAAGCTGGTGACTCAGCGTGCAAGTTCATCATATATTGATATTCTACAGGAAGTCCTTTGAAAAAGGAATGCTGAATATTTAAAAGAACTGGCAGTAAAAGGTAGGGAAATTTGGAACATCAGGGTGACATAATAAAGAAAATCCATTCATTGGCATCATGTAATATGATTTGGCATGAGAAGAGACAGAGGTAGAGGTCTGCTCAGAGCTGGAGAACATAGTCCTGGGTCACCATGGCAAATGCCAATGAATACTTTGGGGTTAAACACCCAATGCATGGAAGGGTGTGGATGGTGAGAGAGCCTGGGTTTTACAGCTGCTTAGGAGCTGCAGGACACCTCAGAAAAAGATGGGACATGCTAGGCAGCTCGTCACCCTACCTAGGCAAGGCTGGTCATGCATCCAGCCACTTCCTCAGAGCCCTTGCCTCAGAGTATAACACTGCCTGGAAAAGTGACTTGGGCTTTGAGCGAGGACACTAGAGATTCCTGGTCATCATCCAATATCAACCCTGCACCTTTTGGCCACCCCATGCTCTCCAGGCCCGAATTAGAAAAGTCTTCCTGACAGCTCCTCCATCATAAAGCAGGGTGATTGTGGGGACCAGATAGCCCCTCTGTAATTTATATGGTACTGCGCCCATGGGGATTTGCTGTTCAGCAGAATGTGTCTTTACCAGGCAGCGGGGTACGGAAAATGCTCTGTGCGTTTTTTAATGAGCTAGGTTTCCACTGGTTGCTTTGTCTGCTGTCAGCACCATCCTTCCCCCAACTTTTCCTGGCTTTTATAGTTCGTTGCTGATAAGGTGCCATTATCACTTTAGAACTTACATAAAAACCAAGGAAATAGTGCCCCCAAATAAGAAAATTGGTGCTTAAGCTTCTGATATGGTGCAAAGTGCCGGCCTGGTGGCCCACTAGGACTGCTCAAAGCGGTCCTATGGGATCTCCCTGACCCCAAACGACTCATTCAGAGTCATGACCACACTTTCCACTAACCTGGCAAGGCTTTGAGCTAATGACTATGTGGTCACATTGTGGAGAAAACTCCAAAGGCAAGGGAAGTTGATGTAGCGGCATGCGGCATAACAACCGAGTTTTTTTACCAACACTGTTGGGACACTTCTCAGTACAGGGCTGGGATTAGGGAAATTTGATGAAAGAGTAAGGGGCCTGGCACAAGTGGCTTTTCACAGGAGGCCTCTGCCCTTTCCTCCAGTCTCCCACGTAGAATTTCAGCCCTGTACAACCCCACCTACTTCTTGCTTACAGCCTCAGTCCCTAAACAAGCACTGAATAACTGATCCCGTTAAACAAAAATAACTGGCCCTGGGCTTGTTTTGCTCCCTTAAATTAGTCCTGTCCTCCCTCTAGCTATTTTTTTCTTTTTGTTTTTAAGACACATTCTCACTCCATAGCTCAGTCTGGCCTCAAACGTGTAGTTCTCCAGTCTCAGTCTCCCAAGTATGGATGGATTACAGGCATGCACCACCAAGGCCGGCTACTGTTTTTCATTTTTAATATAAATTTCTCTGAAACTTGAGTCCCTCTCATCAACTAATCTGAAAATTTCTTGAAGTCAGGAATGTTGAATTTACTTCTAATGGGTTTATCTCATCCTGTAAGACCTGGCTAGGTACAGAATACACTGTCAGTACCTTGTTAAGTCTTTGCTGGTGGACTTGTGTGTGGGAGAGTTTTAATTTGTCTCACTGCCCCCTGAACTGTGAGAAAACGAAGTCCTGAACGTCACACTTTTCCTGAGAAGACTTCTTAATGAGAATCGCAGTGATGAGCATTTATTGAATTTCTGTGTCTGAGCTTGTGTACATTTATGATTTAACCCACAGAGCTGTGCTATCCAATATGGTACCTAGGTGTGGCTACTGAACACAGGCCATGTCTGGACTGGGCTGTGCTCCGAGGATAACATGGACACTGGGAAGCCTTGAATGATCGTTACTAGAAAATTTAATAGTACATAAATGGTTTACTTTGTAACTTTCAGTGTATTTCTGGTAGGCAGCACTGCATTGGGCAGCAAACACGGGTGCTGTTCTTTTCTATTTACAGGTAAGGACAGTTGGGCTCAGAGAGGGTAATGAATGACTCATGGTCCCAGAGTTAGCAACTGGTGGAACTGATGTTTGACCCTAGGTCTGTCTGCCTCTAGATACTATATACATGACCACTGCATTTACTGTCTCTCAAATTTATGACCTGCTAAGTATTCTTTGGTTCTAAACAGGAAATTGGAGCCCACCCATGCACTAATGGAAGACGTGTTTCACACACCAACATCATGGATCATAAAAGTCTCATCACTCATTGGGTCAGCCCAAACTGAGGTCTTGGGTGTCCAAGTTCAACCTTGGGGCCCAGCCCACGTGCTCACCACAGCCACCCTGCTGCAGGGATAAGGCTGGCTCATTCAGCATTTTCTAGGAGCATCACACGGTCCTCACTCCATCTGAGCCAGCTAATCGATGCAGGAATAAGTGGAGTACATTTTGCTCTGAAATATTCCTGAGGGTGGACAGAAGTCAGAATGACAACCATCTTAAGCCTACAGAATGACCAGGACCAAAAACATGTTCAGACTTGTGATTTCAAAACCTTCAAACCTGTCATTCCTATATATCAGCCTTTAAAAGGCACGTCCTAGTCCCTCCCGGCTGATGGGGCAGTATCACATATCTGTGGCTTGGGATCTGATGGTAAATTAGTGATTTACCCAGGGAGGCTGGGCAGAGGGAGAGGGAAAGGAACAGAAATGCCACCTGGAATTTGTATTATCTAGACATGTTTTGGAGAGTACCTATATTTCCACAAATGGCAGGAACAAACTAGGCTTTGAAGACAAGAGATTTTATGCTTCTCTCAAAAATATTCAAACACAGTGGGATTGTACAAGTGTCACAAAAGAAATTAGGTTTGCCTTTTTCCCCACAAGAACAAATGTTTAAGTATATCATTGCCTAGGTCTCAGGGTAAGGAACATAAATAACCGATTGTGCTTTGTTTTCCACCCAGAGGAAAAAACGTGTGAAAACCGTGTGTGTTTTGCAATCCTCTTTCCCCTTCTGTCTGCCTGGCCAAAAACCCAATTAAAACTTTCCTGTCCATTTGTGGGGCCGCTGACAATAGGTTTCATGTCACTGAACTTTGGCTGCTGTCCTGCTCCCAGAATAACAATGTAAGACTTCTAAACTGGCCTTGGTGTTAATCAGGGCCCTGAGGGACAGAGCTGTACAGATTGCTAGGGGCTCTGATCCAGTGTGTTCATTCATTTATCTTGCTTTTGCCCGACATGCTTGCTGTCAGCTGCAGAGCTAAATACTGAGGCATTCTGAGGTGGTTAACTTCTGCTGAAGCTGAGAAAATAGCTTTCGGAGCCCCTTATCACCAAATCAATCTATCTGGTAAACTCCTGAAAGGGGAATAATATGTTTTTGCAAATTCTCATCTGGTGTTTGATGGCCCTTAGAAGTTATTTTTTCTAATTTGGTTTAATTTGTCTCTCTCCCTTTTTTTTATTTTGCAAATTGAGTTTTTATTTCCCTTGTTCATTATTCAAAACTCCTTTGGAGGCAAAGTTTCACGGAGCCCCCTGTAGATGTTTTTGGGCTTTAACCAGATGCTGCCCTGTCCCTGACTTTCTTCTGGTTCATCCTGTGGGGCTGGAGGTGGTGGCGGCATAGGTTGGTAGCGACCTAAGCCAGGGGAACCTAGAGGCTGCTCTTGTAGGCGCTGTGGCTAACTCCCTGGCCTCAGCTTCTTGTTCCCTGTGGTCTCAGCCCCTGAGCTTTAGGGAAGGGATGAGCACCCAACTGAACCAGAACTTGAAGCATTTGCCTGGTAGGTACTGGGTGCCAGGACTAAGTAGGAGAGAGTAGGGAAATGCCATGGCCAAAGTTAAATTGAAGCTTGTTGAAATTAATGTGACCCACATATGACATCATAATTTTTATGGATACATGATGAAATAAGAAGAAAGCAAAAATATTTTAGTAATATACTTGATATGAGGCAATATTTCTAACATTGTTATTTCAACATGGAATACAGACAAGCCAATTATTAATGAGATAATTTTCCTGCAGTGTGTCACAATTCAACCTCGTCACACTGGAAGAATCCAGTAGCTCCAAATGTCCACTGGCCGCTGTGTCAGGCTGCATAGATTTCAGTAGACAGACCTCACCCTCTCAGTGCCTCCTGGATGGGCAGGAAAAGACAAGCAGTGGTATAATGAAGCCTGTGCTGAGGCAGTGTGGGATGTAGTCAGTGTCCCTGCATTGAATTATTAGGGAAAATGAGTAGGGAAATGGGGGCTGGAGACTAGAGTTGCCAAAAGAACATTCCCCAAGGATGCGAGACTCAGAAGACTCAGAAGCGAGATCAAGGACAGCGGAAATTATAAACTTCACTCAGAGGCAGAGAAATTGAGGGAGGACTACTTCACATACACACACCCAACCAGGCATGGTAGGGGCAGCCTTTCCACGCGGGGCAATGCTAAGGCCTTGGCCAGAGTAACTACAGCCCTCAGAGGCATTCTCTGAACACCACACAGCACAGGGCCACAAGCAGGGGCCTTCACTCCAGCTGTCCTAGGTTTGAGTGCTGACTATGCAGCGTAGCACTTGTGGGCTTGAGCAAATGGCTGAAGCTCCCCGAGCAGGTCTGGCTCCTCTGGAGGGTGAGGACGCAGTAGTACCAACCTTGCAAGGGAGCTGACAAGGTTAAGAGGAGTCTGGATGCAGGGCCCAGCACCCCACATCCCAGCTCTTCAGTCTTGTCCTGTTATGAGTGGCACTGGCGGGCACAGCGTGGGCTCCTGGTCAGATCAGACATTCTGGGTCCTGAGTGACATGAGACGGGAGGGGCAGGTCCCTGTGGCTGCGTTGATTTCTTTCTGTTTGCTCCTTGGATGGGCAGGTGCACCTGCTCTGTCTGTTGTGCAGATCTCTTCACCATGGATTTCCATATTCTGATCACTTCAGTTCTGCTCAGTGCAACCTCCCCCTGCCCAGACATTGTGCCCTTTTCAGAACTCAGTAACTGAGCTAGAGCTAGAGAAATGTATACCTTGTATGACTTCTTTATGTGAGGGGAAAGGGGTATGAGACAGTGTCATTTTGCATGCTCACGCATGCGTGCGTGTGTGTGTGTGTGTGTGTGTGTAAAATGTAAGCCAAGCTGGAGGGCTTATACTGTCTTTCACAGTCTCTATTTCTTAAATTCAGCTTTACATTTGCTTGTGTGGGCTATAACTGCATTCATCCAGCCTGCCTGTCTCCCTCTGTAGCCCCCGCATGGGAGGAGAAATGGAGAGAACCCTCCTTCTCTCGGGCTGCTCCTTTGTGGAGTGTGGTCCCTGCTTGTGGGATGTGAGGTGAGCTTGGAAAAAAACAACTCAAAGCCAGTAAAGCCGATCCAAGTTTCCAGGGTCACAATCCACAGAGACCCTTACCACTCCTTTCCAAATTCCTCTAATCAGCACTGTCGGTGTAATGTAGCGTGATATTTGCCAAGCAATTGAATGAATTTTCTTTAATATTCATAAAAGTGCAGATTGTTAGGTCCACAGCACAGGTCTCCAATCAGGGGAAGGTTCCTGCATCTCTGGACCCACTCACATCTAAGCTTTGAGTTACACTTATCCAGAAAGAATAAGCTTTGTTAAGACACAGTTCTGCAGGGGAATTGACATGTTTGTCTGTGTTTATCTGCCCTGGACACTATAATTTTGACTGCAAAGTCAGGCAGGGTCTGCCCATTTTAGATACTTATCTGTAACAGCAACTAGAAGTGCTATTCCCTGAAAGCTTTAAAAAGACAGCCCTGAAAATTAAGTGAGAACAACTAAAACCACAGTGAGGAGAAAAACTACATTTATCATAATCGGCTGTGGTATTTAGCACTACTGCTATTCTTAATATTCTTTCTCATTCTCCTCTTCTTTCTCCTCCTTTCTCTTCTTTATCTCCTTTACCTTCTCCATCGTCTTCTTATTAATACAATAACTTTTCCCAGTAGTAGTATTCAGTGAGGGTCTGATCAATTCCTATATCTTTTGACTGGATAACTCACATGCTTTTGGCCAACAGGAGAAGAGACATGATGAGTGAAGACTGCTGTCCAAGTTCTCAGGCACCTCGTGCGTACATTAACCTATTGTGTCTAGCTGGCACTCAGAGATTGCTTCACACTGCCAAGTATCAGCCTTCGCTTTTGAGATCTCTCAAATTTAAGTACAGATTTATTAATCTCACTACACAAGAAACTTCCTTTCTTCCAAATGTTCTCCCTGTAAATGCCACTGCCTGGCTGGCTGTTCCATTGCCCCAGGCTTCACACTCTGCTGGCTCCGTGCACAGATCCACCCGAGGCCTCTCAGGCTGCATTTGCATTCTCCACACTGCGCAACGCATCAGTAGTGGGACATGTGAACTACTGTTGGGTTTTAAACTGAAAAGGAAACCTCTCATTGGACAAAAATGAGCACCACATCCAACATTATTCAACACTTTTCTCCTAGATAAAGAAGCTTAGGGGAGTCTTTTTGTATAAATATGCATGCTCATTTCCACATCATAATGGTCAGCATGAACAGAAAGATGAGCATGTGGTCTCACTGTTCTCCGTCCACTTTTTTGCTGTACTGTAGCGATGCTCTGGATAGTGGTCGAATATGGGATGAATTATAGGTGGAAGAAGGAGAATGGTACAGCGTTCTTGACCAAGAGGTCAGTCTACAGAAGGGGTCCTAGAAGACATGGTTTCTTCAGGAGCAGAGTCTCACTATGCACCAGAGCGAGCACAGATAAAGTCTTCTGAGAATTGAGCAAGGAGGGAAATACCGATAGCTTCTTGGAAAATGCAGGGGAAGAATTGGACAGAAAGTGATGGGCAGGCTGTAGTAGATAAAGTAGAGCAGGAAAGGTGATCAGAGGAAAAGAATCATCAGATGATGAAAATCTTGAGTGCTAGAACCCAGGAAAAAGACAAACCTGGATAAGGAAGTCCTTTTCAATTCATTTTGACATGTTTTAACATATAATGATTATGTTCATCATGAAGAATTGGTGCATGAACATAACACATCTTAATTCTTTTTTTATTTTAAAAAAAGAAATCAAAACAAGATAATTAAAGTATTAAAATGCTTAATATATTGCACATTACTGTCTTTAAATTAGTTACTCAGAGTACAAGATATCAGCATTTAATTGCCCAAACAATCACATCTTTTTATGTCTCCTTCCCCTCCCTACCCTACTCTCTTGGTCCCATTCCCATTTGCAAAAGATTTACCTCCCTGCTTTCTATTATCTTATTTACTCTGTAATCTATCTATGCTTTGAGTTTTGTTTGGGGAAAGTGGTGGGAAAGAAAGTCCAGTATCCATCAAATTGCGCTGTCCAATGTGAGAGATAGTAACTACATGTAGCTATTTGATTTAAGCCTAGCTAATTAATATTTTAAAACACTCAGCTCCTTAGCTGCGCTAGTCTCACTGCAAGCTCCCAGTATCCATGTCTGCTCTCAGCCTTGAACAAGGAGTGATGCTACGGATGATTTCCATCACCACAGACTATTCTGATTGACATCCTGGGGTGCCAGATGCCGAGCTGACTTTTCATGAATGTCTTGGGGAAATCATTTATGATATTTACACAAGTTACACAAGGGTGAAGTAGCTTAATATTTTTAATGAGCACGTGTTCAATATTTTATTTAACTCATTAATCAGTGAGGGGAACAGTAAGACATTATAACCTCTTTAGTAATTGACTTTTAAAAATTGAAGTGGAATTCATAGAACACAAAGTTAGCCCACTTGAAATGAGTAGCTGAGTTTTCAGTTGTCACTGAGAGCTTTTAAATTATTACTCAGATGATGTGTGAAGGATGTGTGGGTGAGGCTAGAGGTAGGAACAGAAAGGCCACGTGGATGTCTGCTGCAAGCCAGGAGGCTTTGAGAGGCAGAAGCTGGCACAGGGACACAGTAGGGGATAAGGTGGGTGAGGAAGGGTGGTGATTGTTGGGACTGACACATCAGATATCTGGCTGCATAGAGAAATGGGGTGAAGTAGCTGTCATGGTTATGTCGGTGGCCCCCAGGCCTCATGTATTTGCATTGTACAATTGTGACTGGTTTATTATCTAGTGCTTGAATTGGTGGTGTCAGTGCTACACCCTCCTAGAGGGTGGAGCCAGGATGTGATGTAATGACAGGAAGAAGGTGTGTCTCTCTCTCTCTTGCCGGTTTCTACCTTACTCTTTGCAGCCACCATGAACTGTGGCCCGCCATGCCACCCTGCCTTGGAGCCAACTAAGTATGTACTGAAACCTCCAAAAACTGTAAGAAATAAACCTTTCCTTTCCAAACTTTGAGCATCAGGTATTTTGTCTCAGCGATGAGTGAAAAATAACTAAGACAATAGCCATCACACATTCCTGGGGAGTGGAGAGGCCACTGCTTGGGAAGAGTAGATAAACACAGACAAGCTCTTGACCTGAATGGTGGTACACCACCCAGGGCATGTTCTGTGGAACACCGGAGATGAGAATTAAAGGAGAAACATGTGGGACCAACACATGGGGGAAGGCACACAGAGAAGGGAAGGAGGGCAAGGCAGGGTCGGTGAAGGGCAACAGTCAGATGGAAAGATGAAAATCTGCAGAAGGAAAGGAGAAGGTGGGTAAGTGCGGGCCAGGGAGGGCTTGGTTCATCCAGCAAATGATTACTGAGCCCCTGCTGTGTACCAGGTATTGTGTGGTACAGAGAATGTGGTGGTGATGCCCAAACCCCAACGAGTTCTTAGGCTCCCCGATATTTATGGTCCAAGAAAGGAAAAAGATAGAATTCAGGTATGTGGGGGGTGATGATAAATACTGCCAGGAAGTTAGGGAGGGAGAGCATCACCAAGTAAAGCTTTAGAGTTTGGCAAAAAGGCAGCAATTTCCAGGGTTGGGGTGACAGTAATTGGGAGGTCAAGAGAGCGGAAGCCAAATTCAGAAGACTGAGGACCCAGGGGCAAGGAGGATATGGCGAGGGTGGGCATCCAGCAGGCTTAGGAGCAAGAAGAGGAGAAGAGCAAAGAAATCTCTGGCGGATGGAGACCTGAGAGACTGCTGAGGCTGCTTCTGCACGGAGCAGGGTGAGGGAGGGGACTGCTGGGAGGGAGCAGCTAAGTGTGGGAGTGAAGCTTCCCCTAAGCTATGGAGGGATGAAGTCTTCTAGTGTGCCGGTGACCAGTGAGGTTTTTAATTAACTTTTTTAAATTAAAAAGCTATCCATGTGTATGGTAAAAATTCAAAGATAAAAAAGATTCTTCTCTCACCCATCCCAGAGGCAACTGTTGGTCTTTCTGTATCTTACCAGAAATGTTCTCTACATATACACCTATGCATATACATAAATATAATCCCAGGCCCTTCCCCTTCTTAATTACACATTTGGGTGCTTTTTGATTTTTTTATTTTATAAATACACTTTGGAGATAATTTCCTATCAGTTTCTAGACAACCATCTGATTTTTTTTAAATGGTTACATTCTAAAAATAGCTTGTGATTTTTTTTTAACAACCTCAGTTCACAGGTACTTAGGTTATTTCTGGGTTTTTTTTCCTATCACCTATGACATTGCAGAGAATAGCTTCATAGGAATACTTATTTCCTTTTATAATTATGGTACAATATGCATAGGATAAAAAATGACTGTTTTAGCCGTTTTTAACATACAGTTCAATGATATTAAGTATATTCACATTATTGTGAAATTGTTCTGGACTTTCACTTCCAGAATATTTCCCTTTTACAAAATACCTATGAAAGAATAATGCCTCATTTCTTCCTTTTGTCCAGCACCGGCAACTACTATCTCCTTCCTATCTCCAATCTGACTGTTGTAGGCACCTTACTCTTAGTAAAGCACACAGTGCTTGTCAGTCTATAACTCACTTCTCTAATTTAGCATAATGTTCTCAAGATTTTTCCACATTTAACACATGTCAGGACTTTTTTAAAGATTGAACAATATTCCATTTTATGTGTCTATCAAGTTCTGTTTATTTGTCCCTCTGTGAACAGACACTTGGATTTATTCCACCTTTTAGCCATTTTGGATAACACTGCTGTAAACAGGATGCCCAGATACCTGCCTGAGTTTCTCCTTTCAATTCTTTTGATATATAACCGGAAATGGAATTGTTGAATCATAATTCTATAATTATTTTTTAAGGAACTGACCTCTTGCTTTCCATAGCAAATATATCGTGTAGCAGTCCCAACAACCATGCAAAAGAGCTTAAATTTTTCCACGTTCTTTACCAACACTTGTTATTTTATGTTGCTTTGTTGTTTCTGCAATCACTGTCCTATTGAGAGCAAAATGATAACTTATTACGGTTTTCGTTTGTATTTTCCTAGAGATTAGTGATGTTGAGCATCTTTTCATGTGCTTATTTGACCATCTGTACATCTTCTTTGGATAAGTACTCAGTCTTTTGCCAATTTTTTAATTAGATGGTGTGTATACTAATATTTTACACATGTTTATTAGATAAATTCCTGTCTGTAAATTTTCCAGTTTGAAGGCTACTGCACTTAAATTCTTTTACATATATTGCCAAGTAGCCTTCCAGGGAACTGATCCAATTTGTATCAATTTGTGCACTCTCTAGAATTTTTTGAGTAGGAATCACAGTATATTCTCCTGTTTGTCTTTGTTTTTGGACAAAACTATTTTGAGGTCCACCCATGTTGCTGTGTGCACTGACACACAAGTTCCTTCCTTTTTATTACTGACTGAATTCCATTGTACACCTGTACCATGATTTGGTGTGCATTGGATTTCTTTGTTTGTTTGATTTTGAGATAGGGCTCTTACTATATTTCCCAGGCTGACCTCAGAACAAGAAATCCTTCTGCCTCAGTATTCCAAGTAGCAGGAACTATGGGTATGAACCACCATGTCTGGCTCTGGCATTTGATTTCTTTTTCAGTTTTTTGGCTACAGTTGTGTCATTTGTTGGTTGGCCTTTATGGAAACACACAACTACATGTCGCTTGGGAAAGTGCCTAGGAGTGGAATGGCTGGTTACATGGTAACTTTATGTTTAAATTTCAAAGAAACTGCCAAATTGCTCTTCAGAAGGACTGTCCTATCTTGCATGCCCATGAGTGGCATATGAGAGTCCTAGCTGCGTCACATCCTGACCAACACTTGCGATGACCAGGCTTTGAGTTTTTATCACTTCTGATAGTGCACAGCAGTGATCAATGTAGCTTCAGTGAATTTTTGTATATAGTACTAGGTAAAGGCTGAGGGTTTTTTCTTTTCACGTGACTAGTTATTCCAATGCCATTTCTTTAAAAGATTGTATATTTTCATCATTTTATCTTCCACAACGCCACACAGTTATAATTATTGTAACTTTAAAATAAGTTTAGAAATAATTTAGTTTCATGTCCTTCAATTTTATTCTTCTCATTCAAACTTTTTGGTTGTTCTAGGCTCTTCACATTTCTTTGTCAGTTTTAGAATCCGCTTGACCATTCTGGATGACAAAAACAAAAAACAACTATGTAGCCAGAAAATGTGGTGTGAGATGAAAAGCTGAGTTGGCTTTTTATCTTCATTGCTGTGAATGGTGTTTGTGAATGGTGAATGGAGAGTTTTAGATTGCAAGCCTCGCCACTGCCCCCCAGGACTTTACAGGTGTGGATCCATTGTCAAAAGCTTGTTTTACTTCTTTCTGAATGTTTCTCTGTACATAATGTGTTTTTCCCTTTGGCTGGTTTCCACATATTTGTATGACTTAAACAATCTGATTATGTATTTCAGAAAGACTTCTCTCCCTTAGATCTAACTGCATCCTCCGTGGGGAGACCAGGAGGGCCTCTGATGTCAGGTCCTCTTAACTGTTAGAGCAGTTGACACTGGGGAATGAAACTCCTGACCTGCTATATGTCTGGTAGGAGTTTGTCGTCTCTAAAATCGAAGAATGAATTTTAGGAATAATGGAGGTTAAGAGCAGAATATATTCATTGAGAGAAAGAAAGCTTCTATCTGAGAGAGAGACAGAAGGAGTCTTGAGTGGGTTGTCAAGGATTCTCTTTTCTAGGGACTTTTGTAGAGTAAAATCATGAGGTGAGACAGGTTCAAGGTGGGGAAAACTGGGAACTCGGAAGGTAGATGGGCATAAGGTGGGGCAGAACTATGGTTAATCAATAAGATTAATTGATTAAATTGGGGACAAATAAGAAAGTGAGTCAAGTAGAAAGCAGGCATTCTCAGAAAGCGGTGACTCTTCCCGTAGCAGGTTGGGATGGTGACTTCTGACTTCTTCAGGGTGATAGGGAACTATTTAGAATATCAGTCCTTAGGATATGAGTGCATTTGTTTGATCTTTTGTCTTGAGGTCAGGCCCACAGTGTCTGTCTCCCCCACAGTTGCAAGGTATCTGGGCTTCTGCACTGGCTCCTTCCTAGCCCTGACAGTCTCTAATATTTCTATCTAACTCAGCTGAGCATTGAAAAGGCTTCACATTCAGACATAGAATCCCAGCTCAACATTCTTAACCAGTGTACTATCACTCAGTACTCCTAACGGAGCACTGGTTTGCTACAAAACCCTTCCCTTTCCCTCTCTTTTTTCCTTTCCTTCTCCTTCCCTTACCCCTTCTCTTCTGGCCCTTCCCTCCTTTCCCTCTCCTCTCTCTCTTCTGTTCTGTCCCCTCTCACCTCCCCTTTTCTTTCTTCTTCCTTCCTTCCTTTCATTCATTCATTCATTCATTTTCTTTTTTCTTTCTTTCTTTCTTCTTTCTTTTCTCTTTCTTTCTTTCTTTCTTTCTTCTTTCTTTCTTTTTCTTCTTTCTTTCTTTCTTTCTTTCTTCTTTCTTTCTTTCTTTCTTTCTTTCTACCTATATCAGGTTCATGAACTTGTCTTAAATTTAGAATGTATCCTTTTTTTTTCTGTGAATATCCTCCTTTTGGTTAACTATATTTGTTTGCTTCCTAAATACTAGCAGAATCCGGATAGTTGCCCAGCCAATTAAAAACAAAGTGGTAAATATAGACCTTCAAGAATCAGGAGACTCTTAGAAAAACAGCCAGCCCTAGTTCTTTGCCAAAACTTAATTCAGAGAAAAACAATACTGGTAAGTTTATCACCAACTCTAAACCACCAAGAGGGCAAGTGTAAAAGCCTTGAATTCCTGGTTTCCCAGCACCCCCTACCACAGACATTTAAGAACTTCAGATCTGCTTGTCAGAGCGGATGCTAAACAGAGGCTTGACGGCCTCCAGAAGTTCTTATTCTTTGGTTTCATTTCCTCATTGCTGTCCCTAAAGATCATGGCTTCCTCAGACCTGGATGTTGTGACAATCGCTATCCACTGCCTTTTTCTCTGAGGTCACCGGAAGTTCAGCTGAACTGGCTAGAAAATCAGATGTTTCCAAATTTTAGGTTTCACCAGAGATATTCTTTACATTTTTTAAATTGTATTTCTTTACCTGAAGCTTCTGACTTCATAGGCCATTTATGGAAATACATATGTGTCTTCCAACAGAAAGAAAGAAGAAAGCTACGTATGCTTCTTTACAGATTTAAAGCCCGTCAGTCAAGTCCTCTCCCCGGGAGATTACATACTGAATAAATTATCTTTCTATAAATCTATGCTGTAAGCACTCTTGTACCACTCAGAAGCATTACTATAATTCATCAGAGCCAGTGTGTAAATGGGACAACTGCATCAAGAGGAAAAGAATTAAGAAGCAAAGATTTTCCCGCATGGGTTAAATCCCTACCTTCAATTTTGTAACCTCAGTACCTGGATTTTCCCTTCTGTGTCCTTGGTAAACACAGCAGCACCATTCCTGGCTACCTTTCCACTTTCTTGAACTTTTGCTTTTCTTTTTTAAACCTGGACACAACATATTGCATATGATGCCTGATAGTCTCTGCTAGATAATGCTTTGGGCTATTTTTTAAACCAAGCACTTAAACTGATAAGAGTCATATTTTTCCCATCTGTATTTCTAGCATATTGCCAGAGGTTCTGGGCAATAGATATGTTTTTTGAGTAAATGGAATACTAAATCGAGGCAATGGATCATAAGTTTAAGGCAACAAGGCTCTTTCTTCACCATCCAATAAAAAAGGGCAGAGACTAAGAGAGAAATGGAATGGTGGGAGATAGGAAGTTTTAATAATGCAGTCATCAGAAAGATCAGTCAAGCTTTTCTTCCTCCTCCTGGACCTGGGAAGATAAAGTCTTCATCAGAGCACAGGAAATATGCACATTTTCATGCCAAATGATGCGTTGTTCTGGGGGATCGATCACAGCAGCCCTTGCTCTAATCTGAAAATCCATCAAACTTGTCTCTCCCAGGCCTGGGCTTTGAATCACCGCCCTGATGAGGAATGGGGTGACACCCATTTACTGGCCTTTTATGTGCTATCTGAAAAGTAGAAGCTGTTTAATCTTTCCCAGCAAGCCAAGCCCTCTCTCGGCTGTGGAACCTTTACCTCCAAGTGTCCCCTTGCTTTTGGTAGAGCTACAGAACAGGGATAAGAAGTGCCCGTAGAGTGATTGGCTGCTCACAAAGGAGAATGTTTCCTAAATAAAGAGTGGGAGCAACTTTTTGCCTCACTTCTATACAACCTTACCCCAAAGCTTTTTCAATGGTGTGCATTTATACTGTCACCGTCTAATAGGCATGACTTGAAAATAAAACTCTTAGGCAAGAGAGGCCAGTGCCTCTGATGAAAGATAAAAGCTTGTCTTTCGCCCTCCCTGCCTTTTTCTCTTTAGGTTGCTTCTATCGTTTCAGTCCAAAATGTCTCCAAAGGTGACATATGTTACAGACTTTGTCTTCAGCTTGGTGCTATTGGAAGAAGATAGAAATCTTTGGGAGGGAGGGCTCTAGTGGGAGGTTTTAGGTCACTGAGGCCATGTCCTTTAAGTGGGTTAAAAGACATCTGTCTCTTCCTCCTCCTCTTCTCTCTCACATCCCACATATTCCAAGATATGCTACCTCAACACAAGCCCAAGCAAGCTGTGAGCCATATATAACAAAATTTTATTCTTTATAAGTTGATTATCTCTGGTATTTACTTACAGTAATGTAAAGCTGACTATTGTGGTTGTTACTGTCATCTGACCTCACAAGTTTGAAATTCTGAACCCAAACCTTTTTCTCACAAGAACTCGACAGAAATAGTGGGTTTTTAAGATACTTTTACTAAGTTCAGCAACTGTGCCAAGTGAATTGTGATTGTGATTTACCTCTTACAGTGCAGACACTGCTGTTTGAGAGGTCTGTTGATTAAACAAACAAATCACTTTTTCCTATAATAGTTCCTAGCCCTATGGTGGCTCAATTTCACTTTTTTATGCATGCATTTTGGAAACAATAGGTCATGATACACTGTCCTGGGAAGTTAGCTTCTGTCTTGTGTTTAAGTGGCACCTGTGACCCTGCTAGATTTTCTCAGACATTTTCCTCCTTTATCTAAGCTTTATGTGAGACTTTATCTAATACAGCATGCAAGACACTGGTCTTCAGTCCAAATTGCAATTTCACATCAAAACTGATTCTCTTGACAGTAGGATGGATGTGGATGGTCGTTCTCTCAAATTTACATGCCTTCCCTGGTTCTTGAGGGTAAATAGAACAGTTTGTTTATCTTGGAACTTTTTCCATAAGAAGCAAAACAAAATTTCACCATCCAATGTAATGTAATCTACTAGTTTCCTTCAAATTCTTTGGTGCAGTGGAGTTGTATTAAAGTGCTGTAGACATTTTCCCCCAGAAAAGCAGATCTATCAACATTTTAAGTGTAGGCTGACATATATCCCGAACATTAGTCAGTATCTAGGGTTGCTGAAGCAATTATCTGTGAATTTTTAGTTTCTCTTTTATAAGATCTGGGCCCTTCCCCATCTCCCAATTCTTTGGAAAATGCAACTTGTTCACAAGGTTTTATAGCCTGGACTTACTCACAAAAGTTGGGCCAAAGTCAATAAAGAAAAATTTAGATTCCTGTGATTTATATCATTTTGGTCTTAAGAATATACACAGTATATTCAAAAAAGGTTCATTTTAAAAAATAAGGATTCAATTTACATAGTAATAACTGGCAAGGCCAAAATAGATAAAATGTCTGAATTTTCTACAAAATGCTATAAGATGGGATTCAACTCTCTGTAAAATGAGACCTCATTGAAACTTTTTCCACTCAGTGGTTATTTATTGTCTGTGTAGTCAGTGTTTGCTGAGTATTATCTGTTTGCCAGGCACTGTGCTGTATGCTAAACAAAGCTTCTCCTTTTCTCTACTCCAGTTCTGCTATCTTTGAAGTCAAACAAGCCCCTGCCCTTCTTACCCCCTCAGGCACTGCCAGGCTATGACAGTCTCTCCTGCATCCTCTATGTTCCCCTTACAGCTCATTTTGCACTTGTTCTCTCTTGTTACCCAAGCATCATTTGAGGTTTTTGTACCCTGAGTCACTAATGGGATTATCACCTCCTTGAAGGCAGGGACTGCTTGGTTTGTGTTTCTCTAAGCTCCTCGGTTCAGAGCAAGTGACTGTCATGTGCTCCAGTGAGTGAAGTGTCCCAGTGTCACATCTGCCGTACCCTCAAACGTCTTTCCCTGACATTTACCCAAGTACACTCCTGCTCAGAGGCTACGGGCTCACTGTCCCACTGTCTGGGACACTCTGCTCCAGGTTTACTGCATGACACTCTTCCCACCTCCCCTTCAGGTCTCTCTTCTGGGTCTCCTTAAGGAAGAAGACTTCCTGGGTCACTTTGATTGAATTATTTTCCCCAAAACTCTACTTCATTCTCTTTTAACATTAGTTTCCAAGGCTGAGCTAATATTAGGACAGTGACCTCCTTAGACTTCAGTTTCCTAACCTGCAAAATGAGAACGTTTGCTGTTGAGAAGAAAGAAGACAATGAAGCGAAGTTGTTGGTGCAGTGACTGACTGATGAGTGCTCACTCAGAAAGTGCTCAGCCAGTAGCTATCCTGAAGTGGACAGGATGGTGCTCAATGCTTTCACTGTGTGTCAACCACTAAAAAGTTTGTGTAGACCGTGAGGTTAGTGCTGGCTCTTCAAGTGTTCTTCATACATAAATTTGAGGATGTTATTGTTCTGAAACTCCAGCCTGCACTGGACGGAGCATTTAATGGTAGTTCACTGGGCATCAGTCAGGCTCCCTCATAACCCTGAGCCATGAGCCCACCTGGCTCTGCTCCTCCCTCAGGCCCATGCAGCTGGTTGATCCCCAAGTCCCAGTTCCAGGATGGGAGATGGGTCAGCTGGTTCTGGGTTTGCAATTGGTTGGCATCAGTCTGCTACAGAGACAATGGAAAAATAAGAAGAAAAGTGGAGGAAGTGTCAATGTCCAAAGCTGCTTTGTTGGATTTGGGGTTGTGAGAAATCTCTGCTAGACTGTTTTGACAGTGCAGTCTGATTTCTTCAAGTGTTCTTCTCAAGCTTTTTCTCAGACCAAAGGAAGGAGAGTTTGTGTCTAGTGTTCCCTGGTGACAGATTTCTGTCTTGTTCCCAGGGTAAGCCAAGTATGATTCCTGCAACCTATCTTAACAGAGTTACTGGAACCTAAACACACGCAAGGCTTTGGCAGAGCAGCTTCCCATGTGCACATCAGAAATTTGGCACTCACCAGCCTCAGCGCCAAGCAGAACTAACGTGAGGCCTGCACATCCACCATCCCAGACAGAGTGGGTCTCTCTTCCCAGGGTGCATACTTTTCTCATTATCTGAGCTTAGTATATGATTACTTTTCATAATAACTCTTAAAACTGACCTCTTTTTCTATTGCCTATCATTAGAATGACTAAAAGTAATTTTCCTTCAGTGATACCAAATATTCTTCAAAGACTAATTTGACCTTGGGAAGAGGATTCATTCTCATAGGCAATATGACAGTAGATTTGAAAAATCACCACTGTGCATCATAACAGGCAGTCTCTTTGGGAAAAGTCAAGGAAAGCTGAGAAATGATGTGTAGACTCTCTTCAATCATGTTTCCTCATAAGACATATCCGCTCCTCAAGTGATGAAGCCTGAGGGAGAAGATCAAGTTTGAAAGAAAGGTTAAAAGATGTTTCGTTTCCCAGATCGAGTTGATACATAATGGTCAGGCCGTGTTCTCCCGTGATCTCACCTGACATTAAATTTGTTACTAGCAATTTAAAAAAAAAGAAAGAAATTTAAATTTACATAAAAAGAATTTAAATTTAAATTTAAATTTAAATAAAAGAAATTTAAATAAAAGGAAGAAACAGTTATCTATCAGTATCCTACCAGCGTCTCACTTTTGATAGACGGAACCTTCATCCCTTTCACACCCTTAAGGAGAGAGGCAAGCAACTGAGAGAACAGATGACACTTAACATCCCCCTCCTGGTCCTGGTCCAGGCCATCTGAACTTGGATTCCATTGTGAATTTCCGTAATTCAAAGTATTCAATGATGGATGAGCACTGAATGAGACAAAAATGAAGCAGTATAATATCTGCAGTGGGTAAGAGGTCAGCCCTTGTTCAAGTCAATGTTCTTCTTGTGCCAGCTATTAGCCCTCCATGCCTCAGTTTTTCATCTGTAAAATGGATGAACTCCAGGTGGACCAGGCTCCCGTAAGATAATTTGAGTCTAGGACTTAGAACAGGGCCTGGGCCTCTGCAATTCAGGCACTGTCCCTGCAGATTCCACTATAACTTTACGTCTGCTTTGGAGGAGCAGGATCTTGGAAGCCCAGCTTGGGAGAATTTTAAGGCAAAGAATGCAAAGATACACACATTGTTTAGCTTCTGTTTTTCCTATTTCTCTGCCAGAATTGAAATCTGGATTGTAATTTTGAAAACCACATGTTGACAACCCTGGGAATACTAACTGATGTTGTTTTTAAGCCCATTAGAAACCACTGATGTATCTGCATTCAGTTTGAGTGTTGGGCACCTAAAACCAAAACCTTCTCCCCTCCTCTTGTCCTAGCTCTGGTGCCATCAAAGGAGTCAGGACTTCCTGTCCTTTCTGTCTAGAAAAGACAAATTTCAGTGCATGGTTTCCAAACCTCATTCATTTCCAAATTATTTTCCCGTTCCTGCCAAATCTGAGCCATTTCTTTTACCACGGTTTACTTATTGTTCCCCTTTCCAGTTATTTTAATAGGTTAGATTTTGGTTTCTTTGCTTCATTCTAAGTAATCCTATATCTGAAATTGCATGTGAATGTGCTAATTGTGTTTTTAATAATACACAAGGAAGTTACTACATAGTGATTAAAGTGAAATTCACATCTGTATCCCCTAAAATGATATTGTCTGCCACCTTTGGGACACAAAACGCCCTGCGGGGAGACATAGTTCTGGTTGGGAGAGTGTGTTCAAAGGAAGGAATATTCTCTCTGTGGCAGAACCATACCCCAAGACCCCTGCAAAACCATAGCCCTGGGCTCTTCGGTTTTGCAATCCTGTCTGCTCTGAGGGCTCCAGAAGGACAGACTCACAAGGGCCATTTTCCATCAGTGACAAGAGTGTGTCTCAGGCAGCTGTCACTGAACAATTAATTTCAAAATGAGAGCTCAATTACCAAACATGTGTTCTCATGAGCAAGGGCCTACTCTCATCATCCCAGGCTGCTATTAGATGCAAATAATATATATATTTTTCCATTCATAATTATCTCCTCTTAATGCGGTCTCAGTGATTATGATGTATGCTGAAACTGTTTGACTTCTCACAGTTGGAATTGTTAACATATTGTGAAAATATGCACAAAATCATTCTTTCCAAGCTGACTTTTGCTGTTAAAATTAGAAAGACCAATATGAGTTTGAACAGCGTGAATAAGAAGAGTGGATGATCAATTCTTATGCTTGGAAATGCAATTGCCTCTCTGGAGTCAGGATTTCTTGCTTTCACATCTTATATCTTCTTGTGCGTATTATAATAAAGACAATAAAGTAGAATGAAAGGAGTGGAGGCTGAGGGAGAAATAACGGAATATTTTAGTATAAAATGATTTGATTTTCATATTTTTCTACTTGTTTTAACAGACAGATTTGCTTATTAGAAATTTAACAATGACTAAAGTGCATCCAGTTTTTCAAGCAGATTTGAAGTGACTTTTTGAATCTAAGATCTGTTGATTTGTGATTCACCCAGAAAAAAGAAAAGGGGCTAAAAATTAAAAGGAGAATCCGGATCATAGACATATCTTTCAAAAATTGTCACTAATATTAAGCAGATATCTACTGAACCAAAGACCAAAATTTGTTCAGTTCTGAAAATTGTCTGTGGTCCCTCTCAAGAGAGCAGTGACTCTTTTGATTTTTAATAACAATTAGGATTTCTGTTTTAACAGTCACAATGGGATGAAAAATACTTTCTTGCCCCATTAGGAAAATGCCCAGTTTCCAGCCTTTCCCTTGTTCTCTTTGAGAATCCCGTAGCAGTTTCCTGCCCAGGACTGGAGTTCTTTCTGCCACAGTTTCATGGGTGATTTTGTTCTCAAGAGACCATTAAGGGAATGGGTCAGTCACTCAGACAAGTCACAGTTAAGCGTGTCTCTGACACTTCTTTCAGAGAATATTCTATGACCCACAAGTTCCAGAACTGAGGTACAAAAGGCACTTTCCCCAGCTCCTCTGCTACCATGAGGACTCTGACCCCAGAAGAGCTTCCCTCACTCCGGGTGAGCAGTGGTGCCGTGGTCAGCAGTGAGCCCCTTGTCCACGCAGAGCACCCGGTCCGGAGCACATGGTGCCGCACGCCTGCAGATCAGAAGCCTGCCTTGGCGAGCCCCAGAACTTGTTTTGAAAAGTCAGCAGTTTTCTAGTGTTAACTTGTGCGCAGAGATTTGCTACAACTCAGCAAAGAGCTATCTGCCCTGCATGCTTCAAAGGGGCATTTAAAACAAGAATCTTGAGGATTTTATTTAGACCCTGCACTAGTGAGAACTGGAAAATTATAAGAAAAGAGGACATTCTCATGTGCCTGCATATAATGTAAAAAAATTAATATCACCCCAAGTCAGACCACCCAGACAGAAAGCATCTCTGCTGTACTAAGAGAGGGGTGGAGGAGATACTCCTCATTAGACCATTCGGTCTTCCATCTTGTTTTGAAGCATGAGTCATTTTTAAAAATGCTTGGCTTCACTATGGGTATTTTGCAAAGATGACATGAGGTTTTACTTAACACCCACGTCTCTACCGATACTTATTTCCAGAATCTGGCTTCAGAGCCTGGAGCTCATTGTGGCACAAAAGTCACCAAAAGCCAAGCAGGGATGTTCTTTGAGGCTGACTTTGAGTGTGTGCATAAGAAGGTGTTATTCTAAATGCACAGAGTGTCTAAAGGCACAACGTGCTTTCTCAGGATTACCTGGCTAGAAACATTCACTTCTGTATTTCATCAAGAGTCTCTGGAGTCAGGATTTCAGGGATTTACAGAAGTGAAGGTCTGGAAAATCCTTGCGTGAGCTCTGCTCAGGCTTGCTCTGAGGTGGGAGCTTCAAGCGTTCTGGCTTAAGTGCCTGTTTGGTGGGATATTGATCAGAAGCTGCATACAGAGTTTTACTTGATGTCCTGACTATTTCAATGGATAATGTATTTCAAGTACATAAGCTAGAAGATGGGTTTTTTAAAATGTAGCACAACAGAGCAGGAAGTCCATATGGTATGGAATAAAGACACGTACACTTCTGAAAACTTAAAAGGCTGCCATCCACGAAGCCTGTCTGTAATAGCCACTCTCAGAGATAATTGCCACCCATGTGGCCTTGCTGAAAAGTGCATCAGGCTGCCCAGGAAATTGGTTTAAACTGCAACAAGAAAGATTTAGATTAGCTGAGGCAGAACTTCCTGCCTGAGCAGCCCTGGTCAGGCTGGGAGACTGGCAGTGCACCTGGAGCTGAGCCTGCTCACTTTGGCTTCCATGCCTCCTTCCTTTGGACCCTGAACTTCTCCTTTGAGCTCAGAGGAGATGAGCTGGTGCTGTCTCCAACACCACTGAGCATGTGGAAAAATGAATTTCAAGAAGCTTGGTTTCTTTCTTCTGTTCCCCTTTGGGCCTTTCTGCAACAATGATGGATTGTGATGGAATCAACCCACCAATGCTGGGTACTGTTTTGGGTGCTGAGTACCCTGGGGAGCCAAACTACAGGTAGCATAGCAGTCTCAGACCACAGGCAGAGGGGCATACACATACAGAGAGGTTTGTGGCAGACAGCAAGACCCACCAAGAAAAGGATTTCACCCAGAAAGTAAATCACTGGCAAATGTGGGCGGCCGGGACTGAGGAGAGGGCAGGATGAAGGTGGTTAATGTAGATGAAAGGGTAGATATAATTCAGGGTCCAGGCAACAAACAAAGTCTAGGGGAGCAGCCCATGTGGGTAGCCTCACATCTGACCATGCTGGGGTACATAGCCAGAGTTCAGGAGTGTTCGACCCCCCTGGTGACTTGGTAACCTGAGAAACCAAAAGGTTGCTTCGGGAGGTAATAGCTTTTGACTCTTTGGTGGGTTCTAGAATCCCTTGATTCTGTGTAGGTCAAGAATGACCTAGCTGCCGGAGGTAGTTCTGTACGCTGCATACCATTACACCTACATCTTTGCAGGGCCCGTTAAACACACGAGCAGACAGACGAAGTACTTATGACTCCTGTGAGTGGCTCAGAGCCCAAGCCTAAGGTGGCTTCTGAGCCTGGAGCACTTTCATCTGACCCTCTGGGTGTGACCAGCTGCTCCCACAGAGATAGGAGGAAGCACCTGAGACAGGAGGTAGCATCCACCCACCGTGCTCCGAGCTCTGAAACTGTCATGGAGTCCCGTTCTTCCTCAGGAGCCATGGTCTTCTCCTGCTGACTGTGCTTTGGGTCTGCTCAGCAATCCTAGGATGAGGGGAGCTGGGGCAGCCGCAGGTCTGCCCTGACGCCAGCCCCTGCTCAGGGGGCCCAGCAGCCTCCTGCCAGCCACAGAGGCGCAGAGCACCACATCTTCTGAGTCTGCGTGCAGGGACCAGGTGCCATTTAGGGCGCTCTGGCAGATGCCCTTGAGCTACTTCAGATGCACTCCTGCTTCAGAAACCACAGTATTAGAGAGATTTATAAGCACTTCTTTCTGTGGATTCTGGGTTATTTTGCCTATTTGGGGTAATAATTTTCATTATGCTTTGTGGTCCTTTTTAATAAAAATGACATTCCCCTTATCTTTAAAGGTTGAATTCTCAGTCTAATGTATGACCCACACTCTCCTTGGAGAGTTATAAAAATTAGATTATATAACCTCACATTTCCCGCTAATGAACATGGTGATGCTTCGGCCCAATGAGAGGGAGACAAGCGATGGGGATTTATGCTTTAATAATCCTGCTTAGATTGGTGTGTGTGGCTGCGGGCAGCGGGCCTCCGACGGGTACAGCAGGCACTGCGGCTTTCCTGGCCAGCAGGGCAATATTTTTTATGGCAGTAAATCTCTCTCTGGTGAGGGCTTCTTACAGTGTACCAGGGGATGGCTACGGTAGTGGCTTAGTGTATGAAATTGCTCTGAAAATAAGACTATTCTCATCATCTAGGAAAAATACTACCTTGTACTGAGCTGCCCTTTGGGTCTTCATGTGTAGCTGCTGCTCTAGGCGACTGCTAACACCTGGGATGACATTGGCTGCCAAAAGCCTTTTTCTCCCCTATTTATTCCTTACAATTTCCCTGTGAGACAGGCCCTCTGAGTTTCCTTGTTTCACTTTTGTGATTTTCTGGAAGGTGGGGCTCATGTCTTCATTGCTGTATCCCCAGTGCCTGGTGTAGTCCATAGTAGGTGGTACACAGTTGTGATAGTTAATTTTATGCGTCAAACTATGAAAGTCACAGTATCCAAACATGTGGTCACACGGTGTTCTAGATGTTTCTGTGAGATATTTTCTGAATGAGATTAATATTTAAATTGGTGGGTTTTGGGTACAGCAGATTACCCTCCACAGTGTGTGGGGGAGGGGCAACGTCCAATCAGGCCAAGTAGAAGGCCTAAATAGAAAAAGACCGACTTCCCTTGGTAAGAAGGAAATCTGCCAGCAGATGGCCTTTAGGCTGCATCTGCAGTTCCTCCTGGCTTCATCATAGGAACCATGTGTGACGCACACCCAGCGTGAGGCCCTCAATCCCGAGTCAATGCTTAGTGAGACTCTGAGTGGTGAAAATGACAGTGGCACTTACTGAGCGTCTTGCCTCAGTTGTGTCACTGACTCCCCTGCATAGTTCCATCTTTAAACCCATTTGATGGATAAGGAACACAGAAGCTGACAGTAACTGGCCCAGTGTTCCTCAGCTGATATCTGGTGGGGCCAACATTTTAGTCCAGTCTGTCTGACTCAGTGGGTGCATAAATACCAGATTCATTGGGTTGGTTTTGTCTGGGAATGGGCAGAGCTGTGAAGAAGTAAAACCCTGTGAGGCTGGCTATCAGCAAGAGGATTCAGGAGAGGAAGAAGCTTGAGTCTAGTACCCCTGAAGCCTGGCTGACCCCACCTCCCATTCTCTCATCCCTATCACCCACTGGCTGAGGACCCTGAGGAGCCTGACTGATCCTTCTGCTTCTAAGAGTTATCGCTCTGCACTACCAGCTCTATAACTCCCAGCAGACCCCACTCACGGCCTGTACTTCATTGTAAACAGGCTACAAGTTCAAATCCATTCCAACTGGCTCTCCTTTGTAGTTGTTCTCATTGGAAAGGCGAGCCCCTGAGAGGAGAGGCCAGTGGCAACAGATGGTACTTCAGAGGCGCACCTGCAAGGTGCAAGCCTCTCTCTTTGATCCTGCTGATTGTAAGTAGCACATTTCCACCCCACTAACTGCAGAGAAAATGTCCTGAATGTTTGACTGTGGGTGTCCCTGGATCTCTGCAGCCTCTGCTTAGCACATTAGGCAGGTCCTCTGCCTGAGTTTGATCTGATGGGTATCTGTACTCAGGGATATGAGCCTGAGTCGGCTGCTCTGGAGCATCTGGAAAGCAGGGACGCCACAGTCTGTGTTCATCGACCCCACTCTGGAGAGTCCACCAATAACCTACCCCCAGTTCCCTGCATAGTATTCACTCTCTAGATTCTGGATCAGCACCACAGCTGGGTGCTTTTCACCTTGAAGAGCTTTGAGGTCCTTGAAGTCCATCTAGATGGAAGAAAGCTGAGGCACAGACCCCAAACCCCTTCAGCAGCACCCTCAGCTTCTAGACAACTCAGCAGCACTGACATCAGCAGGGCCTGGGCATGCATCTTCCCCTGGACCACAGCCTGGCCTCTCTAGCTGACCCTCACTCACTTGCTGATCGTGTGTTCACCCACTTTCCATGCCTGTTCCCCACCAGCCGGATCAGGTAGCTGTTACTGTATTACAAACTGCACTGCTCCACCCTTAGAGCTGGCAACCATTCCCATTTCTATGGGTCAGGATTCATGGAGTTGGTAATGTGCCCTGGTGTGGACTGAGTGCTCCTTCCCATCTTGACAAGGCTCCCTGCTGCAGGCAGCTGGTAGGCCACCTGAGCCTCATTGCTCTGGGGCAGCCTCAGTTGGGACAACTGAGCTCTGATCTACACAATACCCTTCATCAGGCCAGCCAAGCTCCTTCACATGGCAGGGGCTGGGTTCTGGGGGAGTGCAGCGGTACCTCAAGTGTTCAGAACTGTCTCTTCTAGCAGGTCGGTCCTCTGCCCTGCTAATTAAAGCACATCACAAGGCTGCCTTGAATCATAGGTTCACAGATGCAGAGATAGATGCCCACTTTTTCTGGATGGAGGAGCTGCAAAGTCATTTTACAAAAGACACAAGTGCAGAAAAGCATGGAAGATTGGGATTATTTTTTGGCAACTGGTCTAACCCATCAAACCCCATTCCTCTGACAGGATTTCCCTTAGCTGTAGGCATGTTTATGTCATCTCTCTGTGCCTCAGTTTCCTCACATGTAGATGGAATAAACACACATGCACACGCACACACACACACACACACACACACACTGTCTTAAGGTTATTGGGAGGACTGCACAAGTGAACATTTTTAAGACACCAAGGGCTTGGGTACATGGCACTCGGGGAGCCATGTTTGAGGCGTCAGGAAAGGAATTATTAAAGTAGATCTGTGAGGAAGGAAGAAGTTTCCACAGGAATCTTCAAATCTAATCCTGCATTGCATGTGTTTGATATTCATTTCAATACCCCACGGTAAGGGATGCACTCACGGAGACCTGGGGCCTCCCCTCCAGCCACCCCTGAGGACAGCGTGTTCAGCTTAGCGGAAGCAGCCCTTTGGCTCTCCAGCTGGTCATACTTGGGGACTGTGTAGATCTGCTTTGGTCCAGCAGCCACCTCTCTCTTGTGACCCAGGACAAACACATATGGGTCCCAGATGGACCCTGAGCAGTGGGACAGTTGATGAACAACCACTCCCACCTTACTCCTTGTACTTCCTTAAGTCCCTGACAGTGTCACAGATGTCATTTCAGAGGCTGGAGGTTAGAGTTTTATTTGGTCATGACTGGGCCTGGCCACACTGCCCCAGCTGCACGGGACATTTTTCTGTTTCTTCAGTGTACTAGACGCCATCTTTGGGCCTTGGAACGAGTTGTGCTCCCTGCTTGGGGTGCTCTCCCTCAAGATCTTGTCATTCAGGTCTCAGCTTAAATGTCACCTCCTCAGGGACACCTGTCATAGCTCCCTGGGTTTTCTATCACTGCACTTTATTTAAATATTCTACACAGCATCAATCAGACTTTTACTTTCTCTGTTTCGTTTATTGATACATGTGTTAGATTATGGGCCTGTCTACTTCCTCTCACTGGAATGTTGGTTCTAAGACCAAGATACAGGGACTTCGTCTTATTCGTCACTGTATCCCCAGGGCCCAGAATATGATGAGTGCAGGAGGTGCTCAATAAGCAACTCTGCATTGGATGGGTAGATGGATGGATGGATGGATGGGTAGATGGATGGATGGAATGATGAATGAAGGATGGATGGATGGATGGATGGATTAGGCTGAATATTGTTTTAAAAGGGCAAGTCACAGGCTCTTATTTTTGAAACCAAGCACTGGACAGAGGGTGCAGTACCAAATGACTGCAATACTGCAATCAGTTTTACTTTCACACGACATATCTGTCCTAGAAATTTATTTGGCTTCTACATTTACTTAGCCCTTTCCACAACAATAGAGTGTAAAAACTGTGGCTTCACATGCTAGAATCCTTCCACGTGGACAGAAAAGACCTTTCCCAGGTCCACCCCTATATCTTTCCAGGACAGCAGGAAGAAGGTGGGAGGTCCAGCTCATTTTGTCTTGGATTATCTGAAACGCAAGTAGGAGGTGAATCATTGTGTTGCTAATATTGCTGCCACCTGTGGAAGAAAACTCCTGAGGGAGAAACACTCTCCCTTTTGCTCTCTGCCTTCTTGAAGTCCAAAGGATGCTGGGGAAATACTTGTTTCCTCTCTGTTTCACCCTTGCTGTCACTGGGCCAGAGCCCATCTGCAGGTTAAGGGGCCAGGCATCTACACAGTCATTGCTGCCTGCTCCAAGTTAAAAATCTTGCACAACTATGTGTCCCCAGGGTTTGAAAGGTTTCTTCTGTCATCACATATTAAAAGCTTGTCGATGACCTAAAACTCGTCCGCTCTGCAGTGTTTCCCAGAAAAATCACATTTCCTCATCTTGCACCTGGTTTCATAGGGAGGTCAAGTGCCTAATAAAACAAACAAAACTAATGGATTAAGTGTCTGTTGCAACCAGTAAAGTGAAAGGCAGAAGTGGCCACCAGGATGTCATTAAAATGTAAAGCTCATCAAATATTTCTCATTCTCTCAAAGAACTAAGGTGAAATTAACCCCATGGAAAGGTTGAGTTTGGTGTTCAGATGGCTCAGGAGAGAACTTGCAGGGGCAAAGTTAACTGATATGAAACTGTCTGGATTGTACTGATCCAGATTCTGAATGATATCTGGGAAGCTTGTTTGAATCTTTCCAAAGTCCAGTGATTGCTCTGGAATTCATCAGACTCAAGTCCTGTCACCTCTTACTCTGCAATTAGACAAAAAGTGTCAGATTTCTAGGTCAGATTTCTCATCACTTGAACTTACTGTAGACTCCAGTCTTCTAAGGGACTGTGGCCTAACTCACAGACATGCTGTCACATGATTGTCTCAACGTTTAAAAAAAAGGCAGTGTTATTTATTGTTTACAGTGAAACAGGCCACACTTTGAGAAGCAGATATAAATATGTATGTGCAGCTTAAAGTGTAATACTGATAAGCCACCTGAGTCCTGCTACGCAGGCTGAGAATCCTGAGAATCACTGTGCTTCACAGTGTTTTTGGAGCTAATCTCTTTCTCTGCTCCCAGAGGTAACCACTATCTTGATGTTTATAGTAACCATTCTCTTTCTTTCTTTCCCTATATTTATTTTGAATCTTTGTATCAATGCAATCAAGGGAATCCTGGCATAGATATCATTTGGGAACTTGCTTCTTTCAGTAGGAATGATTTTTAGGATTCACATACGTGGATGCATATTGGGGATTCTTTTCTTTTTACCACTGTGTAGCCATCCACTTTGAATGCACTAAAAGTTACTTATTCCCTTGCTCAATTTTTATGGTTCTATTTTGATTTTGCTATAGTAAGCAAGACCACTGTCTATACTCCTGTGGATGTGGTTTTTTTTTTAATCTTTTTTTAAAAATTGGTACCAGGGATGGAACTCATGACCACGTGCTTGCAAAGCAGGCGTTTATGCTGCTGAGCTAAATCCCCAGCCCTGGTGGATGTGTTTTGATTTGCTTGTGTGAGGGCTTCTCCTCTAAGGCAGCTTTGTCCAATGGACACATAAGCTGAGTCACAAAGAAGCCACATCAGTGGTTTTTAATTCCCTAATAACCACCTTAAAAAGTATAAAGATGAAATTAAATTTAACTTTAATGCAAGATCTTCAAATCTTTCTGGCTTAAATCTGTTGCCAAAATGAGCATTATTGTTGAGATATTTTACATTATCATTTTCCTGTCTTGTACCTTTGAAATCCAGTGAGTAACTTATGCTGAGTAGTCCCATTTTCAGTGATTGAGCTCTGCTCCTTGCTCGAATCTCCTGAATTGGGATGGGATGCAGTTCCTCCAAGGATACACATCAAAGTCAAACTGCTGGGTCAGAGGATGTATACATGTTGAGTTTACCAGGCAATACCAAACTATTTTCCAAAAACAGATACAGTCCTTCCACCAGTTGTGTGTTCCCAATGGATCAAATCACTCTTGGAGCTTGATATTGTCAGAATTTCACACATTTACCTACCTGGTGAGTTGCAGTGGTATATCATTGGTGTTTCATTTTGTTTTCTTATTTATATATTAGTACATGCATGTAGTACACAATTATGACATTTATTGTGGGGAGTTAGTATATGTACATGGTACATTTTAATTCTGTGTCCACTTCCTCCCCCCTCCCATCACCTCCCTCCATTTCTTGGTTTCTTGCACTTTTGCAAAAGTTCTGTCTCATTTCCTATTACCTATCGTTTATTTTGCTCTTTGATTTGTTTATATTTTTGGTTTTTCATATAACAGAAGCCATGTGATATTTAAGCTTATGTATCTGATTTATTTCATTCGGTATTATGGTCTCAAGGTGCACGCATTTTTCTACAGTGAGAGAAGTTTATCCTTCTTTACAACAGAGTAGTAATGCATTGTGTGTAAATATTACAGTTTCTTTATTGATTCATGTGTTGATGGACAAATAGTCCACATCCAAAATTTAGCTTTTGAGTTGTGCTGCTATAAACATAGGAACGCATGTATCACTGTAATATGATGTTTTAATGTACATCTCCCCAGTTACTAATGAAGTTAATCATCTCATATATTCATATCTACAACCATAGTAGTTTTTTCATGTATTTTTATATTGGGATTCTTTGTCATTTTATTCCCTGTTTGTTGAACATCTTTTTATATGTTTTATTTTGTATTTTTATTTTGTCAATTACATATGATGTAAACATTGTCTATTCTCACTATTTTTTACTCTGTAGTTATTTTTTAAATTTACTTTTATTTTTAACAGTTTCATAGAGCTATGCTTAATATGCTATAAAATTCACCCACTTAGAGTGTACAATTAAATGATTTTTACATGTTAATGAAGTTGTGTGGCTATCATTTCAATCACTTATACAGCATTTTATCACATCCAAAATAAATGGGGTACCCATCAGCAATCGCCCCTCATTTCTTCAGAGATCATTCTTAACCACCACTTCAAACACACATTATCTGAAAAATTGCTCATCAGTCACTCAGGATGCCTGTCCCTGAGGACTGGATTGGACTGGTGTCATTTTATTAACTGCAATCCAGTTGTTTTCCCCACCCACCTTCTTTAAGCTGTTTTCATCCAATAATTTGTATTTCCACATATGTTGCACTAAAAATACAGCTATATATATATATATATATATATATATATATAATTTTACAGTTGTATTTATATTAGAAGAATGGAGAAAATATATACAAGTATACTGTCTTTTAGAGCTAAAATCATTCCCCAATATCAACAGCAGATTTATTCCCAGGCCCTCCATGGATGTTCAAGTACCTTGTAGAAATGATGTAGCATTTGCATTGAACCTACACATATTTTTCCATGTACTTTAAATCATCTCTAGATTATTTATAATGCCTAATACAATTTTAAAATTTTACTACATTTTTAGGGAATAATAACACAAATATCTTTACATGTTCACTATAGATATAATTTTTAATATATTTTAAATTTTTTCTCTTTCTGTATATTTGTGGTACATAATAATTACATTGATTTTTGAGAATATATATGTATATAACACACGAAATTGGTATATATCATATTTCGAACATTTTCAGTCCCTTTATTTTTCCTCTCTAAGCTTTCCCATTGTCCTTTCCCCCTTCTCCATCTCCTAAATATCTGCCTTTTTAATTCCTACTAACTTTCAATTATTTAACTTTTTAATTTATGTCTTTTGTTTATTATATAAGAGAAATCATGTGATATTTAACTTTCTATCTCTAATTTATTTTACCCAGCACTATGGTCTCAGGATCCACCCATTTCTCTATAAATGGCTTTAATTTTACTTTGTTTTATGGATGAATAATATTTCACTGTGTGCATACAACAGGTTTTCTTTGTCTATTCATCAGTTGATAGAAACTTAGGGTTTTTTCCAGAGCTTACATGTTGGGAATTGCACCATTATGAATACAGGTCTGCATGATATCTTTTTGGTCCAATATATCCAGGAAAGGTGGTTGGGTCAAGAGGAATTTTTAACTTTAGTTTTCTTAGAACTCTTCATACTGTTTTTTATAATGGGTGCAGTTTGCAACCATTTTTTTGTTACATGATTTCCTTTGGAGGGTTAAAATATTTTAGTTCTTTGAATGTTCTAGATATTATTCCTCCATCAGAAGAGAAGCTGGTAAAATGTACTTATTCTGTGGGTTTTCTTCACTTTGCTGATTGTTTCTTTTGCTGTGAAGAAGCTTTTAAATTTGATATAATTCCATCTGTTGATTAGTCATATTATTCCTTGAACTATTGAAATTTTGTTCAGGAAGTCCTTACCTGAGCCTATTACTTCAAGTTTTTCCCCTCTGTTGTACTCCAGCGGTTTTGAATTTTCTGCTTTCATATCTAGGTCATTGGTCCATTTTGATTTTACTCTAGTATAGGGTGAGACATATGGGTTATTTTCATGCTTCTGCATGTGGATAACCAGTTTTCCAACACCATTTTTAAAAGAGGTTGTCTAGAATGAGTTTTGGCCCTTTTGTCAAAAATGAGATGACTGAAGGTACATGGAATTGTTTCTTTGTCTTCTGTTCCATGGGACTACATGTCTATAAACCACATGATACTATGGCCATTTTAACAATATCTTTTCATTTTCTAACATCCTTCTAATTGCCTTTCTTCAGAGGTCTGTATTTTTCATTATAGAGATCTTTCAGTAACTTAATTAGGTTGATACCTAGGTATTTAATTTTTTGAAACTATCATGAATGGGATTGTTTTTCTGATTTCTTTCTTGGTGAATTTGTTGTCAGTGTATTGGAACATTATTGGTTTTTATGTGATGATTTTGTATTCTTCCATTTTTCAGAGTTGTTTAATAATCTCTCAGGTCTTCTAATGGAGCTTTTTGCAGTTTTTCTATGTAAAGATCATATTGTAAGAAAATAGGCATAATTTTACTTCTTCCTTTTCTATTTGTACCCTTTTATTCTTTCTCTTGCTTGATTGCTCTGGCTAATGTTTTGCATACTATATTGAACAAGAAAGAGAAAACTGGACACCCACCTCTCATTTTTTATTTTAGAGGGAATGACTTCAGGTTTTCTATTCTGTATGAATTTGGCTGTGGGTTTTTGTGATACATGGCTTTTATCAATTTGAGGTAAGGTCCTTCTGTGCCTATTTTCAGCAGAGTTTTTATAACGAAAAGATTTGGGGTTTTCTCAGAGGCTTTTGCTTCTTTATCTTTTATTACATTTATTGATTTATATACCTTGTACCATCTTTTATCTTTACATCCCTGTGCTGAAACTGACTTGGTGGTTATGTGTGCTCTTAATGATTTCTCGAATTCTGTTTGTGCACATTATTGAGATATTCATAAAAGATATTGGCTTATAGTTTTCTTTCTTTCCTTTTTTTTTTGAGTCCTATCTGGTTTTGGTATCATGGTAATGCTGATTTTATGGAATGTGTTTGAAGTGTTCCTTCCCTTTCCTTTATGGGGAAAAAAACTTGAAGAGGATTGTCATTAATTCTATAAACTTCCCATAAAATTCAAGGATGAATCCTTTAGTCCTGGGATTTTCTTAGTTGGTAGAGTTTTCATTACTGCATAAATTTCATCACCTGTTATCAGTGTGTGCAAGGTTTTTATATCTTCTTGGTTCAGTTTTATAAAGTTGCAACTGTGCAGAATTTACTTACATTCTCCAGATTCTCTAACTTATTGAAACATGACTTTTACAGTTTCTTACATTACTCTGGATATCATTGATATCTGTTGTAGCTTGATCTTTTTTTATTTCCAATTATGTTAATGTGGATCTTCTTTTTGATAAGTCTGGCTAAATGTTTATCAATCTTACTTCTTGTTTCAATGAGCCAATTCTGATTCATCAATCCTTTGTAGTTTTTTACTCTCAGTTTTGCAGATGTTCCCTCTTTATAATGTCATTCACTCTACTTGTTTTGAGTTTGGGTTCTTGTTTTTCTGAAATCTTGAGATATATCACTAGGTTATTTATTTGGCATCATTTAGTTTTTCTAACATGGGCACTCACAGCCATAAACTTACAGTCCCACAGGTTCCAATATATTTCCATTGTAACTTGATTCTAGGAATTTTTAAATTTCTTCCAGATTCATATACTTTTCTATGATTCATTGGTCATTCAAAAGTTTATTAATCGATCTCCATGTGTTTGTGTAATTTTTGTAGTTTCATTTGCTGTTAATTTCTAGTTTCATTCCATTGTGATCTGAAACATGTAAGAGTTTATTTCAATTATCTTGTATATACTGAGACACTTCATGTCCTGTATTATGATATATTTTGAAGACTATTCCAAGGGAGTTGAGAGGAATGTACATTCTTCAGTTGTTGAATGAAACATTCTGCAGATATCTGTTAAATCTATTTGTTCTATTGTGTTTTAACTCGGATATTTATTTGCTGATATTGTGTCTGTTGACTTGCTTATGAGAGCAGGGTATTAAAGTCCCCTCACATTTGTACTGAAGTATATCTGTTCTCTTATGTCAAATAGCTTTATTTTATGAAATTCTGTGCATCAACATTTGCTGCACATATTACAATTGTTCTCTTTTCTTAGTGAATTGTTCCCATTACCAACACAACCTCCCTCTCATCCAACCAGTTTTGTTTGAGTCAATTCTGTCAGAAGTTAGAATTACTACTTGCTCTTGCTTTCAGGATCCTGCTGCATGTAGTATCATTTTCCATCCTGCTAATTTCAATCTGTGTGTGTCTTTATAGATGAAATGTGTCCCTTGCCAGCAATACATAGTTTTTAATCCAATGTGCCAATCTGTGTCTTTTAATCAGAGAGTTAAGACCACTTATACTGCATGTTATTATTGTAATGTATATACTGACTTGATTCATGTTTACTTTCTTTTTGTTTAGTCTCCCAGAAAGATTTATTTTTTTTTCCTTGGGCATTGGGGTACTGTTGGTCTTTTTATCTCTGTTCAGGATTCCCTTGAGTATTTCTTGTGGTGCTAGAGTGGTGGTCATAAATTTCTTTCATTTATCTTTATTGTGGAATGTCTTTATTTCTTCATTTATTTTGAAGGATAATTTTATAAGACATAATAATATGAGTTAGCAATTATTTTCTCTTAAAGCTTGAAAAACTTCATTCCAAGATCTCTTGGCCTAAATCTTGGATTGAGAATTCTGCTTTTATTTTCATGGGTTTACCTTTATAGATTATTTGGTGTTTTTCTCCAACAAGTTTTATGCTTTCTCTTTTTTCTGAATTTCTGAGATTTTGACTATGAAGTTTTGTGGAGAAATTCTTTTCTGGTTGTATATATTTGGGTTTCTAAATGCTTCATTTATCTGCACTTCTGTCTCATTCCTTCAACTTGTAAAATTATCTACAAATGTTTTGGGGAATAAATTTTTCATTCCATTAGTTTCTGACTCTTTTCTTGCCTCAACACTGATGATCCTCAAATTTGTCTTTTTAGAGTCATTAAGTATACTTGGATCATTTTTTATCTTCTTTTATTTTTCAGTATTGTTCAATAAAAGCTCAGAGTTATAGCATGCTCTCAAGTCCTGATATTTAGTCTTCTAACACATTGCATCTTGCCAAAATGTTTAATTATGGGCCAGGGATTTAGCTCCATGGCATAAGCTCCTGCCTGGCAAGCATGAGGTCATTAGTTTGATCCCTGGAACAAAAAACAAAAATTTCAACTGAGATTGTCATTTCTAGGACTTCCACTCAATTTCTTTTTGTAACTTCTAAATCTTTGCTGAAGTGGTCTTTCATATCCTGCATTGTTTTTTTAATTCATTCATCTGGTTATTTACATCTTTTGTAAGTTTGTTGATCATCTTAGTATTTGAAATTCATCCATCTGCTTTTTTGTCTCTGCTTTGATATCTTCAATTATTGTCATTATTCATTTTTTCAATTCTTTTTATGAAAATTCAACCACTTTAGTATTTATTGATCCATTTTGAGGAGTTATATATTTTTGGAGGCATCTTGCTGCCTATTTTCTCATGATTCTTGAGTTTTTGTATTGAAAACTGTAGATAAGATAATAAATTCTGTCATAATAGAAATCTCTTTGGTAAATGGATTCCTGCCTATGATGTGTGCTTTGTGTAGGGAAAGATTCAGTGTACAGGCATCTATTCAACTTGTTCAAAGTACTGTATTAGGATCAGTCACTATTACTTTTGAGCAGAGAGTGATTTCTAGTATAAGAAAATACCCATTATTTATCAAAATATTATTTATTTATTTACTTACTCACTTACTTTTAAGAGCAGAATATATTTGCTGAGAGAAAGAAAAGTTCTGGCTGAGAGAGAGAAAGAAGGGGTCCTGTGTGGATTGCCAACGACTCTCTCTTTTTTAGGGACTTTTATGGAGTAAAACCACAAAGTGAGGCAGGTCTAAGGTGGGGGAAAACATGGGAACTTGCAAGGTGAGCATGAGGTGGGACAAAACTGTAGTTAACCAATAAGATTAATTCCCACCCTCTAAAGAGTCACTGCTCTTTATGCATGCTCACTTGCTCTGTGACTTGTTTTGCCATTTGTCCCTGATTTAATCAATATCACCATATTATTTAAAACTTATTTTTAAAAATATAACTCTTTCATTAAGCCAGGACAACAAAAGAATAGTAGTGATGAAAACTACAGTGAGAAAAAGAACAATAAAGAAAATATGTAAAAAATAAAATTAAGTAAAACAAATAAAAGAAAAACAAAATAGGTTTTGATGCTATTACTTTTACACCTGGATAGGAAAGAGGGGAAGAATATGGGGTTTGAGAGGTTATCTGTAGGAGCAAAAAACAAAATAAAAGAGAGGGAAATACAAGTGGAAAATACAAGAGTCTTTATGAGGTTGGCATTAATTCATGAACTAGCAGTAAACCAGTGTTGCAAAGCTTGAAAAAGTGGCCACGTGTGAAAAATAGCTGAACAGGTCAATACAAATCACGGTGGAAACTAAAATAATAATCAACACTAATACACAGTTGCATGCCTCCTCCCCCCTCCACTTTGACAATTAGTGCCTCTGAAGATGTAAACAGCTTACCGAGTCAGCCTCACGCATTGATTTTAGACAGGGTTGGATGAAAACCAACATTTCACCAAATCCCAGTCATGCTGTCTTTAGCTTGCTGTATTTGGGGGCTTCCATTGTTCTCGGGATCAGTGGTAAAGCATTTATTCTGCTCCCTCTAGTGAGTTTCAGCTCAGCACCTGCTGTCAGCCAGAAGCTTATAGAATGTTTTCCTCAGGCTTCTTGTTCCATCACTGGAACTCCTGGCCCCTTTGTCTTAGCTCGCTCAGAACTCCACGATGTTAGTGGCATCCAGGGCTGGGAAAGAGTTTTGCACAGTTAATGAAGGCTGTTTCTCCCCACAGCCAGTTCCCGTGTGTCCCACTTCCACACACTTCTGAGTTTATCTTAGTACTTGTTTCCCTGTGTCCAGTGCTAGAGAGGCAAGGATCATACCCTGGATCTCTGTTTGTGTTGGGGTGTCTTGGTTACTTTTCTAGTTGCTGAGACAAAATACCAATCACAGGGCATCACAGAAGAGAAACAGTCCGTGGCAAAGCAGGGCATGCAGAAGGCAGCAAGCAGATTCTTTCTGTCCCTTTATTGTGTATCCAGCCAACGCAACTTAGGGCGGGCCTCCCTGTTATCCACAGCCAGTATCATGTTAACCAGTCAGCAGACTCGCTTAGTAATCACACACTCTTAATACCAGCATCACACTCTTAATGTTAGAATCGCACGCTCTAGATCCAGCCACCTCTAAAAAGCCTCATGCATGAGGCTTTGGGAGGATGTCTAGATACAAACCATCACATAGGGAATATGGTTTCTGGAGTGAGTGTACAGCTGCAGCCACCCCCTGCCTCTTCCCTTGAAAATTTTGTGCATCCACAGGGTGGCTAAGTTTCTGGACATGGATTTGGTTCCACACCTATGGTCAGAGAAGGTAAGTTATTATTATCATAGATGATGGGCTGTATCTCAGTGGGGAATGTACATAATACCCCTGGCACTGGGAGAAGGATGTCTGGAGTTACTGCTGACTTCAGCTGCCTACCCCAAACCTTCTTTTCCTACAACGTTTGTGCATTTCACTACATGACTGCGTCTCCAGACAAAAGCTGGATTGTAGCCTGTGACTGGAAGATCTGTTTGCTGTTATTGTCTCAGATCCTGGGCCATGTCCTAGAAGAGACACCAAGTGGCTGCTGCATTTTGCAGCCTATAGGGTGTCTGAACCTGGACTGGGAGCAGCGCCCAGGTTGATGAGTGGTTTTCTTTCTTACTTTAGCTTTACCATTTTATGCATTTCACTTGTTTGCTGTCTGCTCAGGATTTATTCCTGTGGTTGGAACTCTACCAAATCATGTAGGTACTTTCTGTCTGGTGTGAGTGCCTCTTAGCTGTCTGTGGATGTTACGCCTTTACAGGGCATGATCCTCCTCTCTTGATAGTTGGATTTTCAGTGCTGGGTAACTTTCCTAGATCAGAGAATGTCTTTGCACGTGAGGCAGTGATGAGGGGAAAAGTAGCTTTTTAAATTTTTGTTCCATTGTTGGTTGAATCTATAGATTCAGAACATTCTGTGAGGATCAACTGTATCTGGAAAATCATTCAGAACTCAGTTAAGATGGTTGCTCTTGTGGATTTGACTAACAGGTATCATTTTCTCACTCCAGTATGGCTTTTAATCTACTCATCTTCTTTTAAGCAGTTATTTCATATTTCTACAGATGATAGACCCAACAATGCAGTTATACACATATTGTTTTTTATACACTGAATTTTAGTTCATTCAAGAGAAGAAAGGAGAAAACATATGTAATTATTCTATCTTATAATTGCATACAAAATAACTGGCATTCTTTACTTTTTTCTGACATGTAATTGAATTACCATTTGGGATCATGTAATTGTATCCTGAAGAACTAACTTTTGTATTTGTGGCAAAGAAGTTTTGCTAGCAACAACTTATCCCAATTTTACTTATCTGCAAATATCATTTTTTTTGCTTCAATTTTTACAAGGTATAAAATTCTTGACTGACAGTTTTTAATTTTTTTCAGGCTTTTGAATATATCATACCACAGGTTTCTGACCTTTACTGTAGAAATCAGCTATTAATCTTTTGAGGGTTCCTTTCTGTATAATGAATCATATTCCTCTTTCTACTTTCAGCATTATTCTTTGTGTTATACTGTAGCATTTTATTGGCTATGTCTATGGATCTCTTCGCATTCATCATATTTGGAGTAAATAAGCTTCTTTGATGTGTACATTAATGTTGTTCATCAGATTTGGAAAATTCCTGTCTATAGTTCTTTGAGTAAAGATGGTTAGGCTCTGGGATTCATAGTGATACCTTGTCTTACACAGAGTTGGGTCTGGTAGAAGACAAAAGTAGTACCTTAGTTGTATTAAGTTTTGATTTTAGGATTAATTATATTAGGAAAAGCACATACATTTTTATGACAAAAGCTATTAAAAGTTGTTGACACTTGTTTTATGGCTCTAATAATCATATAATTCAACATGAAAACAAGACTATTTTGTCTGGATCACATGCTGAACTGGACAGATATTAAGCCAAAAGGAGTAAACTAGTACTGTTCTGGAAGCCAGAATGTCTTCTATTCTATTTACAGCTGAGTGTCTGATAAGAAATATTAAGTGCTTCATATGTATTTGAAACGAATAAGTATTATACATTTGTCTGGCCTGAGTTTTATATACCAGCTTTCTTCAAATCAGGATATCATCATCCTTGTCATCGTCATCATCATCATCATCATCAACATAACAAAATTTTGCTTAGATTTAAACACATTCCTTCTTCTATTCCTTGCATCTCACACCTTCCATATGGAACTCTTTTACTTCTGCTTTATGTACATACTTCACAATTTTGTTAAATGAGCCTATCGCTGAGATCCTCAATTTTCCTCCTCTCACAGTATTCACTTGTCTTTCAGTTTCCATGCTTGCTTCTGAGAAGTTGGCTATTAGGTTTTTGAGAGTGAACAGTCTTTTTCTCAAGTGATCTTTTAAAAAATGTTTAACTTTTAACTTGGAAAATTTCAAAGAATGCAGGAAAGTATAATGAGCTCTAAAGCTCTAGCTTTTAAAATATTTACTTTCTCTTTAGTTTATTATAAAGTTTCATGTGTATATTTCATGTTATGTATATGGAGGGATATTCATTGGATTGTTTTCTTTCACTTCCTCAAATGCTAATTTTGCCCCATTTCCTCTAAGCTTTAGTTCCTGAACTCCCTGTAGACCCTGATTTCTTCACGTCAGGACTCTAGGCAAAATTCTGGGTTGTGAAGAACTGTCCTGTGCACTAGAAAATGTTTAGTATCGAACCCTGAGCTCTCTCCATTAGATGATAGTGACATATACCCACCACTACCACCAGCTGTGACATCCCAAAGTATCTCTGGACATTGCTAAATATCTTCTGGGGTACAAAGTTCACCCTTTTAGAGAACTACTGTTCTAGACCTATGCTAAACCATTTTACCCACTCTTCTTGTCTCTTAACATTTCATCATATGTAGTGCTACAAAACTTTGTTATCTCTGGACTAAAATTTGAATAATTTCTTTGAAACTTCTCTCTTCAACTTATCTATCAGGTCATTTTTAATAGTTTCCTTATCTCTGTCTATATTCAATCTCATCGTTTATTTCTAGACACATGATCATTTTATGTTGTCTCTAATAATTTCAAGATTTGGAGTCCTATTTACTGATTTTTCTTTTTGCTTATTTTTACATAAGATCTTTTCTTGTGTGCTCAATGAGAATCATTCATTTGCCCTGGAATTGGTAGCATATGTGGCATCTATGGGAGGCAGGTGGGCTTTCTGGGTACCTGGGATAACTGCGAGGACCACTTACTGCAAACCTGAGTGAGGCCAAACTGCCAGCATAGAGTCCCAGGCATTGTCTGCTGGTTCTCTGTTCTAAATTTCAAGAGTGGTGCCGTTTTCAGTGGTCTCGTTGGTGATGAGGAGGTAGTGAAATTATTTCTAATTCACCCTAAGCTAAAAACTTAGCTCATGGGATTGCGGTTTTATTAGTTTAAGTGTCTTACTGGATTCTCTCCTCCCCAGTGGACCTGATACTTTGTCTCTGGTGTCCCTGGAGGTTATGAATATCTAAGCTCAATCTACTTGGTCCTGTGAATACCGCTAAGGTGAAAGCTGTTTAATTTTCTGCCTGCTTCTTGGGTTTACATCTTCATTTCCTTCTTTTCTTTTTTCTTTTTGTTAATACCCCTTCTTTGCTTGCCAGCTCATCAATGCACTGCAGAGGGTGTTTACGATGTTTTGCTAGCATTTTTAGTGGGAAACCTGGTCAAGGTACCTGGTTTGTATTTTATTTGCAATAGATATTGAGTTACCTTTTTTCCCCTAGTTACTAACTAGGTTGTTTATTGGGCTTGTCACTTAAAACTCTACCGATTTTATGCTGAATATACAGCTAGCCTGAGTAACTTAGGTCAATGTTTTATGGGAGTTACAGACAGAGAAATCAACCAGAAACACTTTTAGCTTGCTATTTTCACAGACCTTTCCTTTGCTTTCGCCTCTCTGGCTGGAACCAATTATAGGCCAACATGTGTGAACTCACTGTAGTCTCCTAGTTATTGAGGCTTGCAGTGGGAGATCCCTGAATAAATCACTATTGCAACACAAATAGTTGCTGGGATGATCAGTTAATAATTTTCAGCAATAAGGAAATCATTTCTGGCACCCACATCTTCCTAGTGTGTTGCTTGGTGATTGCATGCCACATTTGAGTAAACTTGGATTGTACCCACCCATAGCGAAGAAGAGAAAAATTTCCCAGGGAGATAGTTTGCAGTTACAGCGATAATAATGATCATAATGAGCATGATGATGAAGACAGTGGTGTTTACTCTGGATCATTTGCCGTGCTCAGGACTTACCTGGATTAATCAATTCAGATGATCTCATCTAATTAATCTCTTGAACAACTGGCCCTGCTATTTAATTATTGCCATAATCAAAACTCGTTAATAACCTCTTTATAGCTAATAATCCACTAAAATAATTCACCTCATTGAGTCCCCTTGGCATTAATTTTGGCAGCCAGCTCATGTAGTGGGGCCATCAACATTCACTGCGTGGGCCTTTCAATGCCATGTCTTTATGATGAAGCAAGTGTGCATTTTGTTTCCTACAAAAATGTCCTAAGACAAAATTATTACAGTTATGCTCTATGACAGGAAACTCTTAAGACTCAGTCTTCAGTTGTCTACAATGGAAGATGTTTTGGGACATGCACAGAGGAACTCTTGACTCTGCAGTGGCCTTAGAGTCACTGCTAGTAGTGGTGGAAGAGCCTGTTCTTTTTATGTTCGGGACCTTGATAGGCCTCCACCCTGCTATCTCAGTGATTTTCAAACATTCATGAAACCTTCTGAAACCTATCAAAAAGTTTGGCAAAACTTTTCAACCTGAAGACAAGAATAAATTGTTAGCATGAGGCCAGGCATTGTGGTGCATGCCTATAATCCCAGCACTCAGGAGGACCACTATAAGCTTGAGGCCAGCCTGAACTATATAGTGAGACCCTGTCACAAACAAACAAACAAAAAATAAAACAAGTTGGCATGAGTATCTCCCTACTTCCAGGTATTTTTTGGCTCTTTCTCACATGTAAAGACATTCTTACATATTACTACAAAAATAAAGAGCAAAAGCAGACGTTAGCATTGCTCTGTCACTACCATCTAACCCTCAGGCTCACACAAATTTTGTGAATAGTTCCAATAATATCTTTTATGTTAAAAGATCCAGTTCAAGTTTACATATTGCATTTCAGTGTCTATTTTAGTGTCTTTTTCCATAGTTCTTTTTCAAATTTTGTGACGATGATACTTCTTAAAGTATAAGTCAGACGTTTTGTAGAAATGTGGGCTTTGGAGTTTGTTTTATTTCTGTGTAACTATTTAGGCTATGAATCTCAACTGAAATGTCACAGAAATTCTTCCTAAGCTCATATGAGGTAGGCCATAATGATAATGTACCCCAGTTCTGATGAAGTTAATGCTAATCATTAGATGAAGGTACTGGTCAAACTTCTTTACTCTAAAGTTACTCTTCCTGCTTCCTGTCTTTTAATTAATAAGTATTAGTATACGGGATACTCCTTGAAACCATCTAAACACCCCATTCCTCATTAGACTTACAAGATACGCATTTTCTTCTATAAATATTGTTTTCCTATTTGATCCCTATTTATATAGTTTGAGATTTGGGTTTTTGCAGATGCAACTAGCTGTTGCCCTTCATTTGAGGAATCCCCAACAAAATATTCTAGGACCATTGTTTCATCTCTAGTTTTGTCTCCAGTTCTAGCATTAGCTCTCCTTCCAAAGGACCTCAGTGGTTCTCTTCACTAAGAATGGCCAAGGCCAGAACCAGCGAGTGTGTTCACTGCCATGTGATGTGGCTATTATCGTGCCTTCTCATGGACAAACTTTGCTCTTGCTGTTTCTCTTAATATAGCTGAGAAGCTAATAAGTATATTATTTTATTTGTGGCATATTTATGTTTCAAATTCAAGTTATGTTCTTCTAATTTTATAAGCTAATTGCTCAATATTGAACATGTAGGTTAATACAGAGCTATCACTGGAGATTCTGTCAATGGGAAAGAATCCCTCATGGATGCCTCTGGGGCTGATGAACCCAAGCTAACAGAGACTGTGGGGTTGAAAGCTGTGAGGAATCTTTTCCTGAGAAACAAGTCGACCTGCTCCTTGCTGGTGCAATGGCCACAGAAGTAGAAACATCGAGGAGGATTTAGCAGAGTTCTTGGTACACACAATTCTCAACAATAGCCTTTGTTTTCATCATTTAAAGTGAAGCCAATGGTCTTTCTAATGTAGCACACAGGTGGTGAATTCTTCTTCCCTTGAACCACAATTTCCTGTGCTCTGAGCCTATGAGCAGTAACCACCTCCCCAAAAAGGGAGCATCACCCTGGAGTCTGGGCCATGGCTCATCTTGGCTCCTCTATCGGGAAAGACGTTTCCCTGAGCTATTTGCAGATTACCACCTTACTATTTTTGTTTCCATCTTGGTGTAAAGTTGTCCTTTAGTCACTTGTCAGTTTTGCCTCCTGGGTGGGGAAAGACAAGAAAAATGTAATGAGGTGAAGGCTAGATGACACAGGTCTTGCCAATTTAATGGAAGACAACCCTATTTGTGAGGAAAATAGATAGCAGTGTTTGCTGCCTGCAGCTCGGCTCTTACACTCATCTCGACAAACCCAGAGAAGTATCCAGAGAGGTGGCATCAGAGGGGCGGGAATACCGTGGTCTTTTTTGTGAGGTCTGAGATCTGTTACTGAGAATATTGGCAGAAAACTCTTGGAAGATGCCCAGCTGTTCATTGACATATGCAACGGTTAAGGGGAATGAAACCTTTCCTAGGCAAGTTATTCGATGTAACAAGGTACTGAGTGGGCAATAGAAATATTTTTGCCCATTTTATTCTAAATTTTGTATCTCATTCTTCTGGATTTTCCCAGCTTGGGTGGGACTTCTGCTTCTTGGACCCTTTTCATTTATTCTTGCATTTTGGTAACTCACTTCTCCATGCCAGAGCAGTGACCTCAAACTGGGGTGAGTTTTCAAAGGTGTTCAAGTGGCCCAGCTATGCTGTAAATTAGTACAACTGACAGGTCCCCTCTCTCTTGGTTCCACTGAATAACAAAAGATGTTCTATCTTCTGTTTTTTGATTTTTAAGATACAGGTATAGTTCTATATGATATGTGATCTACGTTACCACAGGTAGAGAGGAAAGAACATAAATGATTGGGATTTTATATGCTGACCTTTGCAGTTGGTTAAACAGCCTGGGTCCAACATTAAATTCAATGTCACTACCCCCACTGTGTCCCATTCTAGAAGCATCTCTGCGTATGCACTGTTACCTTCTACCCCTTTCTTTGAGTCAAGGATTTTCAGATATGTTGTCAAATGATATGCTTCTCCGATAGCTGATAGATAAATGGGGCTGGGTACAGAGTGGAAGAGGAATGGCATAGCAGGCCCTGTTCCACCCCTTATGACAGCACCATCCTGGGAGCACACCACGGAACCTCCTGAAAGTCACTATGCTACACACCTGATCCTGCCTCCGAAAAGGCTCACTGGCTCTGCTCTGAGCTCAGCTGTATACTGCTGACTGGAGATCTTTGATAAGTTTCTGGTTTTGTTCTTTCCCTATCTAAAGAAGTGGAATCCCTGCCCTGTGTCTCCTAAGAGTCAATTTCTTGGCATTGTCACTTGTGGCCAGTATGACCTTAGACAAGTGACTAATTTTTCTGTGACTCAGTTTGTACATCTGTAAAATGGGGTTGTAGTAAGGTCAAGTCTGATCATGCATGTAAAATGCTCAGCTCTGATCTTGGCACTTGTTAAGAAAGTGTTCAGGAAATCTTAACTTAGGATGTATTTGTTATTTATATACATCAGATCTTTTTTTACTAAGTACTAATCTAAAAGTTTATAATCCTGTGTTTAGTATAGGATCTGGTCCATAAGAGTTTGTTCAGTATAAATTTTGACTCCCATATAGTTTTGCAGAATTATGGTTTAGGGCTTCTGAATATTGATTTCTCAAAGGGTGGGCCAGACATCACTGGTATCAGGATCCTCTTGAATGCATTCAGATGTCCAAGCCCCATTCCAAACCTACTAAGCTAATATTTCTGGGGTCAGGGCCAAGACTCTGCATGGTAGCATACTCCTGTAGGGATTCCTATGTGTTCCTAACTCCCAGGAGAGGTGTGAGACCTCCCTCTCCTCTCATTGTGCCCCAGCTCATAGGTCCTTCTCAGCTCTGAGAAAGCAATTCTTCAGTGCCATTCCTATCAAGCCAGCTGTATCAACATTTACTTTTATTTCAAAAGCCTCCTCCTGCCCCATGCTGTCATATAATCAGCCCCATGCCAGAAATATTGACTTCAACTCAAACGTTTTTTTTTTGCAAAGTTGTTTCTCCCCTGGCTTACGTCAAGATGTCATTTTTGCAGATATCAGGGCTGTGGAGGGCCCTGGTTACACTGTTGAACATTTTACCCATGAAAACAGAAAGCACTTCGGTTTTCATTCACTTACTCTCATGGTAGAGGCTTGTTTTGGTTCCACAGCAGCAACTAATTAATTATTTGTGGTTCTTTTGTATTTTTACCAACATTAGACTAAATTTACGTCGTGGAACAAGCCATTCATACAGGATGTGTCATAATTACTGTTTTGCAATTTCACACCAGCAAAAATTTATTAAAACTTCACGACTCATTAATAGTAAGTGATCATAATCGCTTAATAGAAAAGGAAACTGTGCTAATGATGGAGGCTTTGATTAACATGTTTGACCTTAAATCATGAAGTCAAATGAAATTAATATCGCCAAGTGTTGAACATAAGGTTATTTACAGTGCATATCATTTCAATCATCATAAAAGGCAAATAAGCTTGTTTTGAGTTTGACTTGATTTGAAAGCCTTTTAACTCTTCACAACAGATTAAGGGAACGTTAATGAACTCCTGCACAATGACAATTAAGTGACAGGATGCAAAGAGACACAGAAATAGCTCTTTTCTCTCAAGTGCTGAAGCAATGTCATCATCTGGTTGGGTAAAGATGCAAAGGAATTGCTAGAGTAAAGCCCATCTCAAGATAATTTAGGATATTGTAGTGAGGATTTGGCAATCTATTGAAGACTTCAGCCTCCCCTAACAGAATGAGTGGGGGAGGGCTTATGAGGCACTAGAAACTAGAAGAACCTTAATCCCATTTATAAGAACCAGCTGTCTCTGTAGATGTCACAGGCTCTGTTGTATATACCCAGAATGGTCTCCAGAGTGGGAGTGAGGCTTTCTCCTGCCCCTGAGAAATCTGAACTCTTCAGGACCTAAACAGAGGGTAGAAAGAAAAACACACTAACTTCCATGAGGGATAGGATCAAATATCATGGTTTCCCAAAGATGGCATCCATCACACGGTGGGTCTTCAGAAAATTCATTAACTGAGGAAGGAGTGAGCCTGGGGGATTTTCAGGCCATCCATTCTCCCAGGAAGAAGTCAGCGACATTCAGACTAGTGCTGTGTGCTCAACCTGGCTTTCGCAGCTACCTTCAGGTTTTACTGTCAATGCTGCCATCAATTTTGGTCATTAGCCTCTTTACGATAGCAGTTGTTACCAATATAGGAATCTGACAGCCACCCCTTGAGATACATCCTATCGTTTACCACATTTGACAACTAGGGAAACTGAAGTTCAGAGAGGCCAAGCAACTTTATCCAAAGTCTGTGTCTTCAAGGTTTGTGAGGCAGAGATTCACAGAGGAATCTGTCCTGTTTTTCTGGAGGTGTTTGTAGCCTTGCTGTGGAGGAAAGACTCATGCTCACAGAAAAATTAAGTGACCATACCAGGTCACACAGGAACACAAGAGCAAATGAAGTGGGCTCTGAGAGCTGAGTGTGACCTTAATGTAGAAAGCAAACTTGTTAGGTGTCCCGGAGAGAAGCCTTACAAGTTGGTGTAAGTGGATAAATGGATAAGGGGTGGAAGCAGCTGGACATGGAAGGTGAAGAGGGCATTTTGGAAGGCAGTAAGCAGGCCTGTGTGTTGGATGCAAGAGGAAAATAGAGCAGAAAGTGGAGAGGTAGTTTGGAGGCAGAACTGGAAACTTGGATGGCCCAATAGCCGAGGAATCAGAGGATGGATGAGTGTGCAGAGATTACTACGTGCATGCCATGTGGACAGGATGGCGCTGCGGCATTGGTGCTGTGGGTCTCTGCCTTCCAGTTGCTTCTCTTTCATTGCCTGCTCTTGGAACGATCATGCTGGCTGGATTGTCTTTTTCTTTCCATATCATTTTTTATTAGTGCATCCTGATTATCCAGATCAATAAACTTCATTTTGAAAGAGTTGTGCGTGTACATAATGTATGAGGTAGGATCAAAATATGCAGTGAATGTTCAAATTCCAAACATTTATTGCAGCAAAAGACACATTGCCATTAGTCCCTCTGAAAATCCACCCCCTTGCCTCCAATACTCTAATCCTACTGTTCTTATTACTTTCTGAAGCAGTACTGGATTTTCTGAAATGCTTCTGGAAGTGCTCTTTCCTAGGTGTTTTTATGAAGCATGATCAAAAATACAGTGCATGCTGCTAGTGCGTGACATCCGGCAGAAAGGCAAGCTGGTAAAAGCATTATGCTATGTCCTCATCTACCTTGCTTACCAAATCAGGAACTGTGTGATTTCTGGCTCTTCATCAAAGTCAAAATGAGCATTACAGGTAAGTATTTTTAACTGATTCAGAACACTGAGGCAACCACAACAGCACAAAAGACACTCTTGAAAGAGGATTTCTAGAACTGCTTCAGAAAGTGATAAGAATTATGGCATGTGTTTGAAGTGAGGGGAAGTATTTTGCATGGGAATGAATGACTGCAATGAATCTTTAACTGTAGTAGTTTTTTTGAAAATTAAGCATTCACCATATTTTTTTATCATACCTCATACTTTATTTTTGCCTCTCCATCACCCACCTTGCCTTGCTTCCCTCCTAGTTTTACATTTTTTATGGGTTTTAATGCATATAATATCTTTTGATTACCATCTTACCAGCCTTTACGTGCACAAAACATACTTTCATCACTCTCCTCCTGCACTATCCTCCTCTTGGTCTCTCATTCTTCGGGGTGTCTTAGTGTGTATCCTACAGTTTAATCATATCCTTCCCCATCACCAGCCCTTCCATTACCTCCCCTTGGTACCCCCTTCTTGTCCCTTCTACTTTGTCTTCAATATGCCATGCACATTACCTTTGACCTTGGTCCTGCTAATCTGGAGTGATCTTTCCTGAGTTCTAGAATCTTCTTAACATTTAGACTTTGTATGCAAGGACACAGACTTAGAGAAACTTCCTCTGGTCACTGGAACAAAAACCACATCCAGTCCTTCTCCTCCCACCACCTTATGTAATTCAGAGTAACAATCACCTCATGTGTATTTAGTGCTTGACCTGATGCCCACACTGTAATCAACTGTGCTGTATCAGCCTCAGAACTGTCCAGTGATATAGATACTATTATCGTCCCTATTTCACAGGTGAAAACACTGAGAACGTATTTTTTATTTGTCGTTTGGCAAGTTGCACTTGTTACAGCACACTGTCTTACTCACTTATGATCATACATGCTCCTCCCATTGCTGAGCAAGCTTTCAGCTGTAGGAAGGATGCCTAGCACAAGGCAGGCATTAAAATACGTATTTGAAGGTTGGGGATGGGGACGTGGCAAGTGGAGGGACAATGATATCTGCGGTGGACAGGCAGTTTGAGGACGTGATAGTTCTTCCCAGGAAGGCTGGAAATCACTGGAAGCTGAGTGAGGCCACATGAATGGCAGTGGATGTTATCTGCTCCATTGCTCAAAGGGATTAGGATGCCCAAAGGAGAGCAGAGGAATAGAATTTAACCTTCCTGGGACATGAAGCTAAATATGAAGATGCAGGCAAACTTTGGAGTCAATAATAATAACAGAGACTGAGGCAGAAGAATCTCAAATTCAGGCCCAGCCTGAGCAACTTAGCAAGATCTTATCTCATAATGGGGTCGGGGAGACTGCGGAGGTAGCTCAGTGCAAGGTCCCTGAGTTCAAACCCTAATACTGCAGAAGGTGTAGGGTCAGTGTAGTATATTAAAATAGTGTGCAAGTCATTTTGAATGATGCCAATTATGGAAGAGAGAAAGCATGAAGGCAAAGGTCACGCCAAGGGACCTGGGCTAATAGATGCTGCCACTGACAGGACAGAGGTCTTCTTGGCTCCTCTTTCTATATCCGTAGCGTGGGAACAATTAATGAGTTCCACTCTTGCCTACAGCAGAAACCAGGGAGAACACAGTAAAGCATTGAACCTATAAAGCACTTTCCACTTACTGGGACAATATCTGAATAATCCAGAGATCCCCCCGTGACAGAAACGTCCTGCAAGAATGAGCATGAACCAACTGTAAGAGACTGTGATTGTTTCTGCCTTCCAGTTTTAGGTACTCATGGCTGAGCACTAGGCCAAGGATTTATTTCCCATGGACCTGAAGGAAAAGCAAACAAAGATGTGAGAACCACACCTCACAACAGTGACCTCTCTTTTATCACGTGGTTTACATTCGGCTCTTTTTCAGTTTTTGTTAGTAGTCTATGTTTGTAGTATGTAATAACCACATTCCTTGTGGACAGTTGGTACGTGTACAAAACACACCTTGATTCTTTTTTTCACTACACCACCCTGCTCCTTCCATTTCTTGGTCTCCTTCATTTCATAAAAGTTCTATCTCTGTTTTTCCCTATTATCTGTCTTTTATTTTGCCCTTTACTTAAATTTTGCATTTCTTATATAAAAGGAACCATGCAACATTTAAGCTTGTCTGTCTGATTCATGGTCTCAATGTGCACCCATTTTCCCACAAATGACTCAAGTTTGTTATTCTTTATGGAAAAAATATCACATTTTCTTTATGCATTCATCTGTGGTGGTCATACAGGCTGCTTCCAAGATTTAGCTATTGTGAATTATGCTGCTATAAACATGGGAATCCAGGTATCACTGTAATACGATGCCTTTAACTCTTTGGGGAAGATAGTTAGAGGGGGAATAGTGGTCTCAAATGGAATTCCTAGAGATGTTGAAGCCTTTAAGGGGTGCAGTATGCTGGCAGGTTTTAGCTCACTGGGGGTATGCTCCCAAAGGAGACTGTGGGATCCCGGGCTCCTCCACTTCCTCTCTTTTCTATCTGAACAATAGGAGAATGGTTTTGCCATGCATCCCCACTATGATAGGCCACCTTGCCACAGGCCTAAAAGTAATGGCACCAGATAGTCATGGACTGAAATCACCAAAGCACTGAGCTAAAATAAACCCTTCCTCTTTTTCAGTTAATTTATCACAGGCACTTGTTACAGTAACGGAAAACTAACATACAAGTCTTGGTCTGCTCAGTGCAAAGGTAAATGTGCCGGTCCTGAAGTAATGAGAAAGGATCCACATCAGCTGTCTAGTGGGGATCTCAACCTGAGGACATCCTTTCTCTCCCTGCAAGTGGTCTAACTGTGACCCAAGGGTGGAAGAGGTCAAAAGTGAGAGCTAGGCAGTTGTGAGAGATTAAAAGATTTTCCTGAGCCAGCCACCTTGCCAGTGGTCAGAAATTCGAGGTGCTATCAACACTTACGGTTCATGTTTAAATTGTTTAAAAATTATCACAGTAAAAAATTCATTTCTATTAATCCCCCCAAAGTACTCTCCCTTATATCAGACATACTTACGCCATCATTCTTATCACTTTCTGCAGCAGTTCTGGAAATCCTCTTTTGTGAGTGTTTTTATGAGGTGTGATCAAAACTAGAAGAATGCTGGCTGCTGCTGAATGCCATCCAGTGGAAAATCAGGCTCATGGAAACGTCATCATGTCTTTATCCACCTTACTCACACATCTGTCTCCATGCAACTTCTGACTCTTCCGCAAAGCCAAAGTGACCAAGGAAGGCAAACATTTTGAAGTGATTCAGGACATCAAGGCAGCCACGAAGGACAACTGAGACACTCATGAAAGAAGATTTGCAGAACTGCTTCAGAAAGTGGCAAGATGATGGGATAAATCTGTTTGAAGCGAGGGGGAGTATTCTGAAGGAGATTAATGGCAGTATAGCTTTATTATAAAATTCTGAAAATTAAAACATTCACTGTACATTTTGATCACATCGCAAATAAGGTTGCCCCCACCCCTTGTGTGCTGCCATGGCAACAAGACAGATGAGGTACAGGGGCATGATGACCTCAAGGAGAATCTGAGAAGACCAACTGGGCACCTGGAATGTCAGAGCTGGGTCACACACTTCCAAAGTGGTATGGTAACAGGCTAGCTTTGCTTCTCTGGGCATGCTAAAGTAGCACTTTAAAACACTTAGACAGGCTTTTGTCACTTGGCTTAACTGTGTACATTGCAACTACTTTAATTGGTTTCATGTCTGGAATGAGGGACTGAAATGGAAGTGTGACTCTTGGGGGAGCTGTGCTGGCACTCAGATGACTTGTCATATTTCTTTTTTAATCTACTGTACTTTTCCTTAAGGTGATGGAGTTAATCTAATTAACTTTTGAAGACAAGCTCATGCTGCATTATGCCAATTTGGGCTGTTCTCAGAATGCAGCCCCAGGAGTGGGTGGAGAGAAATGCGGTGGGGGGGATATTGGGGTGTGGGGTGTACCCAAGACCTTCCTTGTTTGGATGGCAGGAGGCTGTTTCCCCACAAGTCCTGAGAGCAGAGTAAATGGATATTGGCAGCAGAAGAAGGGATTCACGTGACATCCTGGGCTGTGACTTTGCACCAGTCCTTGTCTCCTTGGAGCCTAGTTCTCACACTTGCAAAATGAAATTAATTCTGTCTTGTAGTTGCAGTGAGGGCTGAGTAAGACCGTGTGCACGGAGCCCTCACACACTGGGCTTGGTGTGTCATGGGTACCCAAAAACTAACACTCATTCTTTCAGATACTTGCTAAGTGGAGTTAATCCTCTCAAGGGTGGACCCAACATTCACTTGGATTAAGAAGGCCCTGAATAGGGATAGTTCACCCCATGTTGCTGATCACAGGGTGCGGAATTATTTTTAAAACTCTCCTGTGCACACAGCAGGTTCTGGAAGGTGCCTCTTCCCCAGATGGAGGCAATGGATCTTGCAATAGGTCCTGATGGGAGCAGCCACTTTGGGCTTCTGGGATGTGCAAGGCTTCACTAGCTGCAACTGGGAACAGTAGCCTGGGAGTGCTCTTGGGCGGAAACTGCATCAGCTCTTTCTTTCAAAGAGCAGGGCTCAGAATTAAGAGCTGGGTGCCACAACAACTTGCACTTCTTCTCCTTTTTATTCTCCAAAAAAGTCTGTGATAAAACTCTGGTCATAGTAAAAATTGTATATTCTGAGGAATATTCTTCTATTTACCTATCACTTATCAATATCTAGCTATCCCATTTAGCTATCATCTGCAATATCTAGCTAGCTACATCTATTTTTAGGCAGCCAATTAAATTTTTACTATTAATTATATAGAACAATGGGTTTCTTTGTGGTCTAATCACACACATATATTGCACTTTGATGCTATCCACCTCGTTACTTTTCCTTAATCTCCTCTTGTCCTTATTGCCTTCCTCTTCCCTAATTACCTCACTTCTACTTCCATGTCCTCTCCCCACGCCCAGATGCCACATATGGCAGGAAATAAGTGATATTTGTCATTCTGAACCTGGCTATTTCACATAACTTCTAACCATTTTCCTGCAAACGACATGGTTTGGTTCTCTTTTTTGGTGGAATAGTGCTCCATTGTTCCTTGTTTGCTTTTTATTCACTCATCCATGCACGACATCTAGGCTGATTCCACAGCTTGGCTACTGCCAGTGGACAAACTTGGGTATACAGGTACCCTTAAGAGTATGCTTACTTCAATTCCTTTGACTACATACTGAGGAGGGTATGGCTGGATTATATGGTAGTTCTTTACTGTTTTTTTTAGGAAACTCCACACTGATTTTCATATTGGTCCTGCTATTTACATTCCTACCAACAGTGTATAAGTGTTCCCTTTTCTGCACATCATTTATTGTTTTTAGTATTTTCTTATGCTATATATTCTGATTGGGGTAAGATGTAGTTTTAACTTGCATCTGATGGCTAAAGATGCTAACCATTTTTTTCATATAGTTATTAGCCATTTGTACTTCTTCTTTTTTTTTTTTTTTTGTGCCAGGGACTGAACTCATGACCCCATGCTTGCAAGGCAGGCACTTGTGCTACTGAGTTAATTCCTGGCCCATTTGTACTTCTTTTGAGAAGTATCTGTTCAACACATTTGCCCACTTATTGATTGGGTTATTCACTTTTTTGGTGTCAAATTTCTTGAGTTCTTTATGTATTCTGGATTTTAAATTTCTTTTAGATGAGTAGCTGGCAAAGATTTTCTCCTATTCTGTAAGGTCTCTTCACTCTGCTAGTGGTTTCCTTTGCTGTTCTAATTTGATTTCATTCTATTTGTTTATTTTTGTTATTATTTCCTGAACTACTTGAGTTCTATTCAAGAAGTCACTGCCTGTGCCTCTAAGAAAGTTTTAGGTCTTAGTATCTTACCTATCCATCTATTATCTATCAATACCAATATCTATTCATCTATCATCCCTCTATTGTCTAATATCTATGGTACCATCTAGTTACCAACTATTTATCAATCATTTATTGATATCTTCCATCTGTGTCCACTGACATCTATACTCTCCTTACCTATGTTCTATCTTTATCGGTAATCTGTACCTTCCTTACCTATCTTCTGTATCTATGATATCTATACCCTTCTTACCTACCTTCTATCTATAATATCTATACTCTCCTTACCTATTTTCTGTGCCTATAGTATCTATACCCTCCTTATCTGCACAAAAACAGGACTAGTTTCCACTGTCCTTTACCTTGCTTTTCTCTAAAGGCCACTTTGTTTTGGCGGATGTGCAACAACCTTTTCTAAAACAGTAGCCTAATCTTCCCTCCCCTTTGGCCACTATAGATTCTTCAATCAGTTCACGTTCAATGGGCTTTCAGGTTGTTTCAAGTACACATAGGTTGCTGTTACAGATTATCTTGTGATGGAAATATATCGCTATTACAAATTATCTTATAGAAATACATTTTCATAGATCTCAGCACACTGCAGAAGAATGCAGCACAAATTATGGTGGAATTATAGGCTCACAGGGGATGTGTATTTTCAATGATGACCCGATTTTCCACAGCTTTCTAAAACAGATGTCCCTGTTTATGTGCCCACCCAAAGCACTGCCCGCCGGAAGCACTCTCAGGCCAAACACTCACCTTAGCACTTAAACACAGTGCATTCTTTGTCTGCCAGACTGCACGGGTGAATCTTGATGAGGATAAAACTCTCAGTGCAGCCAGCACTGTCAGTTTATGTGGCTTTTATGGCTAGTCCTGCTCATATCTTTCACATCTCTGTGTTTTCGTTCATGCTTTGTTTGTATCACCAAACACAAGCAGCCTTGTATCTTGTTTCTGTCACAGTTTTTACTTACTTTCTTGGCATTTTTCTCAGAGGTCTTTTAGACATTTCTGGTCCTGCCTCTACAGTTTGTGTTACCTGCATCCTAGGGACTTGGTGGCATTCAGAAAATGATTAGAATATAAACTGGTGACACTGAGGGAGGACCTGAAAGCCCTGGGGGCACTCACAATGGCTGTCCCTTCATTTCTGCTCAAAGGTTTTGGCAGTGTACTGCCCCCTCCCATTCCCACTTGTGCTGACAAGAAGGGGCTCATTTTTCTGTGAGTAAACTTGGGGACTCTGTCAGGGCTGCCCAGAGAAGCCCAGGGGTGAGCCGCAGGAACCCAAGCTCTTATTATACTTCTAAAACACAAGGTCCAGGTCCAAATGCTCATTTTTTCCCCTGAGGATTCTGTAGCACCCAACCAAATTCATTCCAAGATCCACCATATGAAAGCAGGGCCAGAAGACAAGACAGCAGGGAGGCCCACTTGAATGGCAAATCACAAAGATGACCAAAAGGGAGAGAAAAAAAAGGATGGACGTGGTGGTACACACCTGTAATCCCAATACCAGGGAGTCTGAGGCAGGAGGATTATCTTGAGTTCAAAGGCAGCCTGGGCTACCCAGTGAGTTCAAGGCCACTTTGGAATACCTATCAAGACCCTGTCTCAAAAAGCAAAACAAACAAAAATAATAAGAGAAAAAGAAACAAAGCCAAGTGAAATAACAAGTTTCTGTCTCACAGAATAGGCAAAATCATCCTGCTGTTCTGTGGACTGTAAGTTGCGTCCTATGGAAAACAACAGTGGTAAAATTAATTATGTACTATGATTTGTGTTTTAATATTTTTCCTCAGATAGTCTTGGTGGGGATAAGGATGCCAGGGGTGATCACTTTCCCAGGGAAATGGGAGTAACATTTTAGATGGCCAGTACCATGATTCCAGTTCAGAAGGATAAAATCTGAACTAATGTGACCTTAAGTGATGTCATCTGGCCAGGCACCGAGCAAGATGCTAGAAATAGGAAAAATGACCCCATTCTATGACTTTATCTTTTAGCAAAATACTATTTGTAAGTCTATCTAAGACATTTGATACAAATATGATGGTAACTGGAGAATCCACCAACTGTATCTTCAAATGCTAAAATGCACTTTAGGACAGAAATAAATGTCAGAAGTGGCCCCTCCACTAAGCTGAGGACTCATAAGTGAAACGCTAGATTGGGTCTGAAATTGGCTGCTGACCAGGGAGATTGTGCCCACACCCAGGGGACTCCTGGCAAGTCTAGACATAATTTTGAGGAAGGAAACTACCCACAGATCCTGCTAAACACTAATGATGTCCAGGACCTGAAAAACCCACACTGCCACCGATAAATAATTATCTGACCCCAAATGCCAACAGTGCCAAATTTGGGATTCCAAGGGCCAGAAGCCTCTGTGTCAGCAACACTCAGTCTTTGTGATCTGCTGTCCCATATCTCACTCTTGTTTTAAACTCTCGAGAATCTATGGGATTTATAGACTTCAAGATTGTTTTCCGAGAAATCAAGATAAAGAAAAAGACATGACAATAATCATTTTGATTTTTTTTTAAAAAAGGAAACTTTTTATTAGGATATTCTGGGGTAGAGGTGGCCAAAAGGACTACATACACTGTAGTGCTTGAGCAAACAGGCTAACAGAAAATTCAAACATCACAAAACCACTTCCAAAGAGTCCAGATAGCAAACTGGTTCTTCTAACGTAGATGTTCTTCCATGGATGTTGGCAAGAAAGCACATTGCAAACAGCTGTGTGAGAAAGAGGTGTGGGCACAACCCTGGGAAAACACACGAGCGTCCTTGGGAAACCAAATACACAGACGTGAGGAGAAAGTATCATCCTCTGCAGAAGACTCCAGAACACAGTCTAGCATGGAGATCCGAGGAAAGATACCTCTCCTAATGGAGGCTCCACAAAAAGTTCACTTTGCCCAGTCTGCTACACCTCTGACTTGCTTGGTGTCTGCACCTCTTGCCTAGGACAGAATTGTAAAAATAACCCCCAAATCAAAAGCCTGCTTCTATTTCACCTGTATGGTTAACCTCAAGAAATAGAAAGAACAGCAGGTGGGACATATCCTCAGGTGAAGAGTAAAAAATGCAAAACCATCCAGAAGTACAAGAAAAAATCTTCCATCCTAAATCTCACACAGTTTCTCAGTGGGAGTTGGATTAAACAGAGAAAATAATTTCAATATCAAGGGATAATACGCGCAAGTTTGGGAAACTCTTTCAAGCAGGCTCCATGGTGAGAAGTGTTTCCCCACTCCCTTGGGTGAGGGAAGGGGGAAGAAGAGAAAAGAGATAATTAGGAGAACTATAAGGCCCTGGATTTCAGGTTTCTGAAACTATTTCTTCAATCCTCTGAGGATAATCAGCTATTTCTGATTCCAAAAAAGCACATCAGAAGCGCCTTATTACAGGAAGACCACAGCCAAATAAGACAGGGCAATGTATGATCTGGTTCTGGGATTTCTATCCTCTTTTTTTTCCCCCCACATTTCAGAAATGCCTTCAGCTAAAGTAGACTAAAAGCCCAAATTTCGGATCAAGCACATTTTGCACACCAGGAAGATAATGCTGGATCACACAGCCCTGTAGGGGAGAGAATATGGAAAGAAGGAAGGAAGGGAGGAAAGGAAGACAGAAGAGAGGAAGTAGGGCTTTGAGGCATATATGCCAGTGTGTTGGGAGCCCCAGTACTTTCACCCATCCCTGTAGTAGTCACCTTGATCTGGCCCTCGGGACCAAACTTTATTGACTACTAACGGCCTTGAGGTTTATGTACAGGGCCATGCACTAGACTTCATCATTCTTTATCCTGCCTCATTCTAATATTCTAATCTCTTCTTTGCTATGTCTGGTGAGCATCAGGGGTCACTGCACATTCCAAGATTTGCTCTTTTGAATGAACCCTGCTGACTATATACATGCTCCCCTCAGCTACAGCAGTTCCAGTGTCTGTCCCAACTGTACCATGGCTGCTATCTGACACCAGTACAGTTCCACAGATTCCTACAAGGCCAAGGTCACAGTGCTTGAAGGTCCTGAGGAGTAATGCCTGTGTTCCTCACTTGGACTGCTGCAGTGGATGCTTAGGATCAAGCTGAAGGAAAGTGGGTTCTACATCGTGGGTTAACTGGGTTTGCTCTTATCCTCATTAGGACTGGAACTTAACTCCACACCAGGTCGGAAAACAGGTTCATAGACATTTTATATAAAAAAGGATGCCAAACTGGAAGATTTTACCAATCTACAACGGTAAGTGTTTCTCAATTTGGGGAAAACTGGTGTCAAAGGTCTCCATAGTCTCGTATTTCTTATGGGAAAACTTCAGCTCTAAATGATGGACATTCAGCCAGAGTACTTGTGCAACTGAATTGAGGTACTGAAGGATCAGCACTTGACCTTGTTCTCAGGACGCTAATGGAAAGCTTGTCATCCCTGGGAGTGATCTGAGACTGGTGAAGTGGTCCAGCTTTCCTGCCTATGTCCTGTGCTCGAGGCAGATTAAACTCTCTGCAGACTCACTGGTCTGGCAAACGTGGAGCGCTGCTGGGATGGACTGGTCATGCTCAGGTCCTCAGGGACAAGTGCTAGCTCTTTATCTCTCAGCAGGAAGCACAGCGAGCAGATTTAAAGTTGCTGTGATCTGAGCACCCTTAGACCTTTCCCCAAGCTCACCCTCCATATCTCAGGAGGACAAATTCAGTGTCAACAAAGCTCAGTGACACCACAACCACACACATGGGCCAGGTTTCATCACGGAGTGACAGAATGAAGCCTTTTGATGTGCCAATTTTTTTCAGGCAACTAGCATTTTTCAAATGCCTGTTATAGTCATGCTGTCTGCTAGGGAAGGCTGGTGAGCAGGAAATGTCAGGACTGAGAAGGAAACTGACGGTGTCTGGGCAGCCTCCTGGCATTCTCCGCAACACAAAAACGGGGACTGGTAAGACACCTCAGCCTGTAAAGAATAGAAGGAAATCAGAGAAAATTTCCACTGATGCGGGTGCTGGGTTTGGCAACTGCCCTTAAGCAAAAATAAACTCCCTATGGCAATGGGACAAGATGCTGATATTGGCACCTGCCAGAGGCAAAGAGCCGAAGTCGCAGCTGTGCTGGTCAAATGAGCTTGGAGACCTTAGGGGGCTGAGGCCTCAATTGCTATTAACAGGCTGTGGTGCTCTGCAGTCGGTTTACTGAAATTGGGTTTCTCTGTCTTCCCTGCCTCTCTGGGCTGCATCTCAGAGCGATCAAAAGTGCAGATGGCTCATCCCACTGAGCAACCACCCCAAGCTGCCTCTGGGAAGAGGAGAGGCTCATCCCAGAACACAGGGAGCAACAAAGAGATTCCTGGGGAGGACGCAGCAGGCTGAGCAGCCCAAGGCAAGGAAGGAAGAGCTCAGGGGAGAGGTAAGGAGACCTTCTGTCTTGAGTATTACTGTCATCATTAGATCTCTGGCTCCTGAGAAACAGTTCTGCTTCAGTGAAGTGGACATCTGATGGAACAAGATTGACCCTGACCAGAGCTAAACTTACAGCAAAATTGAGGTGAAGAATGGATAGGAAGGGACCCTACTAAATACTAGGGAGTAAAGAACAAGGCTGAAGGTAGAGACTCAATATACCAAAGGTAACTGAACCAGTTAATTTCTCAAGACAGCTGTCTTGGAGGAAAACACATGCTATAGAATACATACTGGGATGTGCAAAGCCCACAGATTTAAGGCCTCTGCAGTGAGACTATTAATCAAAGGTACAATTCTCATAAAGGATCCTAGACAATAGACTTGAAACAAATGGTCATTCAAGAAGAAAAGCTGCATCAGAGTCAAGAGGTGTCAGATATATACACAGGATTTCTGTCTCAGGATAAGAGAAAAACGTAGCTTCCAAGGGTGTTCAACCAAATCCCCAGCCATTTTATTTTAGAATCTCTGAAAAGAAAATTCTTTCTCTGTCAGACAAAACTTACAAAGTAGCTCTAGCTTCCTTAGTAAAGGAACCACTGCCTATTTCAAGGAACTCTGGATGCTTCATTAGGTAAAGGCTGCTGTCCTGCTCACTAAGAGACATGGGAAGCCTGCAAGACCCACTGACCTATGGAACATGGCCTCTAGTTGCACCCTGATTTCGCTTTGTCACTCCAAACCCTCCAAGTTCAGTGCAGATGGGCCTTCTGCTGTCATGATGCCTGGGCCTATGGCAATTCACTTCCATTTGCTGCCACTGCCTCTGGTCTTTCTTGCAAAGATAGGTTTCCCATGGTTTCATTTGCTTCAATGAAGAGGAGAAGCAAAGGCTACAGAGATCGTGGAGGTATGAATCCACGAGAACAAGAACAGCACTGAAAGAGAATTAGAAAATATGAACCCATCCAAGCAGCCCTTTTCTGGTCTACAGTGTATTGACTCAAATAAGTCATGTGTGTCTAACTACATAAATGAAAACTTATTTTCCAAAAGACAGCTCCTTGTAGGCCACTATTTTGTAAATAATAACTGAAATACATTTACGCTGGAGTCTAAGAAAAGAATTTACTAATTATATAAACTCCCACTGCTCTTACATCCCTTTTCCCAAGACTTTACACTGACTTCAAGATGCTTCCGTTCTCCCACTTTCCTAATACAGCAGATGGAGTGTTTGGGAGTATCTGACTGAATGACAAAAAAAGTACGTGGGAAATGCGATGCAGGTACAAGACACCCAGCCTCAGAGCCTGTGAAAGACAGAAATTGTCTCAGTACAGATCAAACTAAAGGCCACAGCAGCTCTGAAGAAGCCCTGACCAGTACTAGATGAACTTGACACCATCACTTCTAACATATTTTTTACTACTAGAATTGTTTAAAAAAAATAAAATAGAAACCACACTCTTAATTAATGTTCTGGATACAAGTTTGCCATTATACTTAAAAAATAACCTATGTAATTTTCAGCATCTATTTTTTTTCTTTTAGAGGCCTGAAAAAAATTACATATGGAAAAATACTCAGCCAACATTCTCAATTCCTTCTCTATATTGTGCACTTCTTCCTTCATGTGCTCTACTCAAAAGATACTCAAATATATATTGGGGAGAGATAGTCAACATCAAAGTGAAATGAATGTGCTTCTAATCATTGTGGCAATATTGCCTTTTTCTCTCTCTCTCTCTCTGAAGTAAGTAGGGCATGCATAGATTTGATCTGAGAGTCATGGTCTCCATGGATATAAATGTCTATTTTTTGTTGTCAAAATCAACGCCATAAGGTGTTTCTTGCAAGAGACTTGACCTTCATAGACAGCCCCAGTGTTTGTGACACCTGAAATGCATGGAATGAAGGGCAGGAGTAGTGAATCCCTTTTTGCTCAGAAGCATTCCAAGAGGAAGTTAGATAGGTAAAAGTTCTCAGTAATTTCTCCCTTCTAGTCCTGGGGAAAATGATGTTTCAGTATCACCAGGGTAAACAAAGACCAAACCAAATGACAGGACCCCTTTCTTGTCTTAATTTTGACAAGTTAACTTTAACAAGTTTTTCCTGAATAAGGTATTTCTCCTGTTTTTTTAATCGGTCACTCATTTTCAGTTTGAGAGTTTGGTGATGCAAATATACTTTTATCTCTGAAAAAAATGAGATCTTTGTTGGGAAGAGAGCTTTTTAAGATTCAATTTATAAGTTGTATATCTACACTGTCTTCAATAAAGGCTGCTCTTGTTATAACACACTGAGAACTCCCATTTCTTCTTAGGTTATCTGAGGCTAATTATCTCTGGTGGATTTTATAGAAGTAGTCAATAGGTTTCTATAGTGGACCACAAAGAATCAGACCCATATGCAATTAATCCAGTACAATTAGCCAAGTACAGAGATACCTTAATTAAAACAAAATACATTCTGCAGGAGATATACTCTCATAGATGATTGGTGTTTCAAATGCTTTGACACATTAAATGTGTTTATTCAAAGTAAGAGTCTTCATGGAACTTTTCATTGATCAAATACAGTTGGGTGGTTGATGCTTTTACCTTGAAAGCTTTCTTAGGTGAAAAATGTTGGTACTGAGTATTATACATCTGTGTTTATTAACATCTGGGTATAAATATATTTCAAACATCAAAAGAACTCAAAGAGTGGGCCTCTCTCTTAGATTTCACAGACTTCTCCTCCTCCCCTAGTGATCTGTTGAATCTTCCAAGACAAGCTCAGCAGGCAAAGAGATCAACATGAAATGTGCCCCAGGGGTTTTCCCCTCCAGGCTTCTGCAGTATGGAAAGAAACCTCATGCTTCCAGTACCCTGTGAAAGAAGAATCTACTCTTCTTCATCCAGTGTGAGACGAACTCGGCCACTAGTATGTGATCACTGCCGATTCTGAATCTTGTCACCTAAACCAGACTTCAAAAGTGCACGGGAGGAAGAAGACTCGGGACAGAGCACGGGCTAACAAAGTTGGCCCAGCCCAGCCCGGCTCTGTTTACCTGTGCCAACCAACTTGCCTCCCCAACCCTCACACTGCCCCTCTCAAGCCACAACCTTCTTTCCTGTCTGCATAGTCTGTCAGGGACGAACAGAACAACATGCAGGCTGATTCCTGATGATGCTCACACCAAACTGCTCTTGATAGCAGTCAAGAGATCACAATTGGGAGTAAAGCCAATCCTCAGGAAAACAGCTGTGTACCTGGGCATGGATGGAAAGAGAGGGTGGCACATCCCCACCCTCCACCCCATCAAAGCTGCCTCTGTCCGAGACCACGAGCACCAAGGTACCAGGTTGTGTCAGCCGGCAAAGGTGCCAAGAGACACTGGGCACCATCTCAAGGGGCCCCTGGGCCCCTTGCTTCCATTTCAAGACACAGTAAAAGACAACTTGCGCTGTTCTGTTTCCTCCTGCCTGTCCACTGCCACATGACACAAAGCGTTCTGCTAAGCACAGGGCTCCTCAGCGCTTGCTTTCAAAGACCTGTATTTGTGAAGTTAATGTTGGAGCTAACAGAACTTCTGAGAGGAAAACAAGCTCCACTTACTTCATATTAAACCATCAGTTAAAAAAAAATGAAGATATCGTTACGTTCAAAATATAGAAAGCCAATAGCTGAAATCATTGAGTAGTAAAATTTCTTTTCTACATATAACCTTGTAAGTGTAAAGAGTATTAGAGTGATGCTTTTGACTATATGTGACTCTTGTTAGTTTAAGGGCTTCTCACTCAGGTAAGGCTTAGGAGAGTATCAACCAATGATCAAGGTACTGTGAAGTTTCACATCCACTCTCCCTATTTTGACTAAGACAGATTCTACACTTGGATGTGACAGGTGTCTTTTGTTTTGTATGATAGCACAGAACCGTTTATAACACACAAACAGTGCAGAAGATGCTAGTATGTACAAAAAGATGAATATTGGTACATGTTGTTTCCCACAAAACCCACTCTGGATGAGAACTTTCACTCTGTGGCAAAAAAAAAGCAGCTGTCATCCATGTCAGGTTGTAGTTTACGTCATTAGAAACTGAAGCCATTACATGAGATATGGAAGAATCTTAAGAAATACTCCCTTTCCATTTAGTAAAGGCCAGAGTTAAAACTGTTAAAATCATCATCATCATCATCACCACCATCACTGTCAGCATCAAAAACATGGTCTCAGTTTACTTTACAGTCCAGTTTACAAATTGTTCCCTTAAAATACAGCATGCCCCAAACAAAGCCTTTTGAGTTTGGAATGTAGTGCTGCCTCGGGTTTCCTATAGAAGCCCCTAAGGATCACAAGAAGCTCTCTTTAAAAAAAAGTTCCAGTTGGGTGAAACTGTTTCTTCACTGAGCTCCTAGAACTGGATTTTCAGATATACAAGAGGATAGGAAACAGATAACTTCATCTTTGTCTTTTTACATGTCCATATTTTTGTTTTAATGCAGCTACGATGTTTCTGCCAAAGATAACGATAATAGGGTCGACAGAGCGGTGACCACCAGAACCAGCTGTGGGCTCAGACCGCAGCTTGGAAGAGCAGCCGTGGATTTTGTGGTTATGTGGCTGGAAGCACCAGCGAGCTCATCCTTTTCGTAATTGCTCTGTAAGAAAAAGGTTTCATTACCACCCACTGCACAGGCCCATTCTCTCCCAGCACATTTTAATCACATCCTTTCTCTCTACAGTCCACTGGCTGATCCCTCACCAGAGCTGACCCTAGATTTTACCACTGAGCCCTCGGCTCACTGACCTCTAGTTTTATGAGAAGGGACCTTGAGTTTGGGCAAGACTGGATACTGTGCATAGACTCTAGCCCAGTGCTTACTGTTTGATCCTCCATAATGACTTGTTAAACCCCATTTTGGGGGAAAATATTTGAAGTTTTATATCCTTGCCCTTCTTCCCCTTTCTAAAGTTCACCCTGTGCAACATGGACCCTCTCTCCCTCTAGGCAGCACTGGCTGGGGAGGGATGCTCACTGTCTCGCCCTGCCATGGAGGGAGGGCAGGAGGAACCATCTCGGCGGGGGTACCCGTTCAATAGCAGCGTGCACAGCAATGTGCCACAACTGGCATCCGAGGTAGAAAGAGGAGGCAGGAATGTAAATTTCTGAGATGAGGAGAAAGGGCAGGGAGCCTGTGCAGCTCCTCGTGGGACAGCCCAGTGCGGACCCAGGTTTCAGGGCTCCCTCCCAGAAGGACTGCTCCCTCTCATCACCGTTCCCGCACACTCTCATGAGGCCGCACCCCCCCAGTGGAGTGGGACTGGCACACAAAGCAGAACTCCCCTCTCCTTCTCTATAAATGGAGGGGAACCATGATCTACCCTATCTTCCTCTGGAGATGCCTGAAGAGGTCAGAAGAATGGAGACGGGACACAGAAAGCAGAGAGAACACCATGCAACATCTCTGTGCCTGACAGCGTGGCCCGACTGAGCTCAGCCTCCCGGCATCAGAACAAAGCTGTGGTGCTGGGGTTGGTTGTCAGACGCCAGGTACCAGATTAATTATAACACCATGCACTGAATCCAAACTCTGCACCTTGCTCCAAGGGAAGATGAACAGAGAGGGTAGTTTAGATTTTTTTCTGGACCTAAATGCTTATTGCCTTTGCACCTTATAATATCATCGCTTGTCCCAAGGTCCAAAGGTTATCTCTAAAAATGCAGGGATACCAGAAAGAAACGTCACTTACATCCGAAAGACAGAGCTGTGTGTTGTCTGACACGTTAGATTTCAGCTTCTGTGCCTGAAGAGAGAAAAGAGAAAAAAGATAAAAAAAAAGAAATAGGGAAGAGTAATTACTGACGATCCATTAATCAATAGTCTAGGGCCATGCCACCTAATAAATATGTGAGCCACAACTGTGAGCCCCATCTGTAATTTACAATATTCTAGTAGCCACCTAATAAAGAGGTAACAGGTGAAGTTAATGCAAGAATATATTTTATTTAACCCGCTATATTACCATTTCAACACATAATCAATATGAAAAATTAACGAGATGCTTTACATTACTTTTTCATACTGCATCTTCAAAATTGAGTGTGTTTGACAAGGAGCATCCATGCAAACCTGCCTCATTTCCGGGCTAAATGGCCACCTGATGTTAATGACTGCACACAGCACTAAGTCACCACAGAAAGAGTTTTGAAAAGGCCTTCCTTCTTTCCTTCCTTCCTTCCTTCCTTCCTTCCTTCCTTCTGGCCAATTGAACCCAGGGAAGCTCCACCACCAAGCAACATCCCTAGCCCTTTTTATTTTTGAGACAGGATCTCACTAAGCTGCTCAGGTGGGACTCACACTTGAGATCCTCCTGCTACAGCCTTCCTTAGTGCAGGCATTACAGGATGTGTCTGCTTGTCTACCTCACTTGTATCTCTGTATGTTAATTTTGGGAAGTGCCTCCAGAACTTGAAAATGTTGCAAGAAAAATATCCACTTATTAATAACATAAGAGAAGTCTTCTGGAAACTTGTCTGTTTATTAATTGCTCTAGTCAACAGACACTAATGTGCTCCTCCTACCTTCTAGGACTGGGCACAGGGTGCTGAAGAGAAAGAACACGCTCCCGGACTTACAGGGCTCAGCCACTCCCTGGTTGGGGTGAGGCATTGGGCAAGGACCCTTTCAGATGGGATCCTCAAGGAATCTTACAGGACCCTGCAGGTCCAAATCCAGCCATTTTAAGGCTGCTCCAGGGCAGCTGTGAAGAGGCTGGGGTCCCCATTTTCCCTCATCCAGACCGACTTCCCACTGGGCTTCTGCCTGAGAACTGAGTGGAAGGAAAGTTTCCATTGCTCAAACAATGGTAATGAAAACATTTGTGAAAACTACCCACTGCGTACCAGGCAAAACAATTAGATGCCACAGAAGTTAAGACTCGTCAGAGGTCTCACAGTAATTTTCTTCTACAGTCAGGATGTAAGCAACTCTCTTCAACTTTTGGGTGGAAAAGATGCTGTTCCCTGGATTATGGTATTTCTCCCTGTCTCTACCCTCCTCAAATTCCACAAATGTAACAACTCCACCCACAATGCCCGGCTCTGAATCCCAGCAGTAAATAACAGCTTTTGGCACCAATAGACAGAGAGCTCATTTGCCAGCAAGGTGTACCCTGGCTAAGCATGAAGCCTGAATCAAGGGGTATCTGGTCATGTGCCACTGGCAGGTGCTGGCAGGTGCTGGCAGGTGCTGGCACGCTGACTGCCTATAGCAAGACTTCTGCAACTTGCTTAAGTCACACTAGATTTGAAACGATACAAGGTTCACCCAAGGAGTAATTTATTGACCATAATGCCACTTGGAAAGCATCATAATCTTTGCCTATATTTGCATATGCCAGCTGTGAATATGAAATAGAAACCTTTAAACAGGCTTCAAGAATAAGACACTATGAAGCATCCCAGGGCTGTTCAAAGGTCACTAAATGTTATGTATAAGAATATCAGAGGGGAAATTGGGAGAGGAATTACACCTCACTCAGAAGCCTGGTTTTAATATATATTAGTATCAAATCTGGTCCATTATATTGTTCCTTCAGAACACGTGTAGAATTTAACATTTTTATTCCCATTCAAGATTGGATTTGTGCCCAGAGGCCAAAATGACCCTAAAATATCTCATTCTGCTTTCTTTTTTAGACCATATTCTGCAAAACATGGAACCCTTGCTAAGTGCTTTTGCATAAGTAGAATGTTCACTAAATTGCACAGAGAAGGCAGCATGACCTCCAGATGGAGGCATGCTGTCGTTTCAAGTTGTTCCTGTGCCCACAGTCACAGTTAAGTGGCTCCCTGGTGTCCTGGGCCACAGTGCCCTATGAGAGGACTTAGGTGGTCACAGCTCCTCCCACTTCACTCTGTAGGAGCAGCGCCAGTGGACAGTGATTTCCTCCTGATGGACAATACTCTTGCCAGCTGTATTTTTCTATCACTTTAAGAACTTGAGGCAGCACTAAGGGAATGTCCTCCTTATGGACTGATTGCAAAGGGCCCTTCAGCAGAGGACCAGAAAGGCCTCTCTCTTCACAGATGCTCATAAGCAGATTCAGTCTGCATAGGCAGGTCTCTGCAAACCATTAGTCCCTAATGGCGTCCCACTGTGTACAGCATTCATGAACCTTCAAGCACGTGCCCAGGTCTGATTTCCTACTTCACGCTCTCCCTGCAATAACTGTCCAGCCATACAGGAAAACACATCTGGACCAGCTCCTAATCTGTGAATGGGGCTGTATTCCCCCAGAACAGTCATTCCGTTGACTCCAATCGTCAACATTTGACATTGTCTCCCTGTAGTGGCAGTGGCTCGATCATGGCGGGAGGGAGAAGCCCTCGGCTTACTTGGACTGGGGGACACACTGGCTGGCAGAATGGCAGAGATGCCCAGCACAGGTGAGAATGTGCAGTGAGAAGAGTGGCCTTGGGGGCCACTTGAACACAGAAAGGAACATCATAAGGTTGATGCATCTAAGAAGGTGAAAGGAAGATGTTACCGGAGATTGGAGTGGCAGGTGGCACACAAGTAAAAGAATCAAAGGACTGCACATAGCAGTGAGAGCTTTCCAAATTCCTTACCAAACATGAAGCAGGCCAGAGTAACTGCTGCCTGGACAGAAAGGTGTTAACCCTGCCCAGTGCTCCTGGGTGTGCACAGGCTACAGGTGACGGGGCAGCCTGGGCTTGGAGCTGTGTACTTCTGACCAGCAGCATGCCTAGGAGTGTCATATGCAGCATAAATTCCTGGTCACCACGTGTTAGAAACCTGCTCTTCAGATTCAGTCTACTTCAGAAAACATGAGTTTTAAAGCCCTGCTTTCAAAGCCCCACAAAACCTGTTATTTGCACATTTTAAAGGCTTTTATGCTGACATTCTGTAAACATCATCAAGTACTTGCTACCCCGCTTGTCAGGTATGGTAAATGCAAACAGATGAAATTACAGGACATCCTTCCTTCGACTGCTGGAGAGAGTACTTACATACTTGAAATGCTGTCTCATTTGCTGAAAATTAGGATGGTTTCAGGACAATTAAAATTAAAAGACAAGAAACTTGAGACTTCGTAAAGAGTAATGTAAGTTAGAAACTGGAAAAGCAGCTTTCATCACGGAGTTCTAAGGCAGTGAAACCCGGGGTATATTAACAGATATACTGGCACAAGCAACAGGGTCCTTTCTGTGAAACCCACTACTCTGCAGATGCTGGGAGAGGCAGGGACACGACGTAAGTCTCGCCAGTCCTACCTACCTAGACAACTTACAATTTGTAGGTTTTTTTAAAAAATGTCTTTTTTGAAAAAAGGGAACCTATTTTGCTTTTGGAAGAGTCAACTTGAACCACTGTTGTCGTATACCGAGAAGGTGAATTGTTTAATCTCTTTTATGAAGGAGTGTTTCTGAGCTGCTAATTTACAGTTTTGTGGTTTGAAGGAAGATGCCTGATTCTGCAGTGAGGAAACATCACCACCAAGACAGGGGACCTTGAAGCTGTATCTTGAGAACAGAAAAATGCAAAGTCCTCTGGAGAAGACCGTGCCCACAGAAGCCTTCTCCACATTCTGTAAAGTCAGGGAAACCTGTTTTTAGGCTCTTCATAGCTCTTGTCCCTCCAGCAGCTGTTGCTCTTCTGCTATAAAATTGTCACTGGTAATAATCCACAAGTCCAGGCATGTCACATAATAGAATTTCCAGGGCACTGTAATTGTGAGACCAGACCCCACCAGTCCCTGGCACCAGAGGGTTAATAAATGCATTAGATGCTGTTAACCTCTGCTACCTGGAGTCAGAGTGGAGCCTCTCCTGCTTTTTACCCAAGTGATTAGCATGTGGAAAGCCAGTCATGGTGCCAACGGCATCCCTGCCCAGAACACACAGGCGCACATGTAATTTATGGCCCACAGTCAGGTCCCCACCGGGTTCTGCCTACAGTGGGCTCTCTGTGGCGTCGGGTATGGGTCAGGCTTCTGAGCAGCAAGCTTCCTCTGTTTATGGAATTGGAAAGTTAAAAGCACACCCGCTCAGAGCCTGGCCTTTGCTGCCCCAGGACTCCATTTCTGTAGAGAAGCCAGTGTTTAATCTCGGGATTTTAGGCAGCTGTCAGCCAGCAGGGCATAGAACATTTTTCTGCTCTTCTCCCTGCAAAAGAAAAGCTGTTTGCAGCCCTACTTCCACAAAATAAAACCAGAGGAAACTGTACAATCCAATAGCAGTAGACTGTCCAGGCTACAGCCAAATAGTCATAATTAATGATGCTCTGGTTCTTTTCTCCCTTGCCTTACTGATTAGAAAGATTTGCTATATTAGGAACCTGTTTGCTTAATGACAGAATACAAGCAATAAACAGAGAAATACACAGACTGTAAAATGCAATCAACTTTGCTCTCTAGCACTAAATACCTCACTGCATCTATCACACTTGTCAATATCAGTTTACTAGCATATGAGTCTCTTCTACAGCATAAATCGGACTTTTTCAAGGGGAAAACACTGCATGAGTTCTTTAGAAACAGTTTGGAATCAGAAGTCCAGAACCTGAAACCATTTCTCACTTTAAATGTGCATCTTATGTTTCCTCATAAGATAAAACAAAAAAGAAGGGTATGTATCTAATCCCAAGGGATAACTGAGCAGAGCAACTTGCTGCAGAGTTAGCATTTTTCACACTGAATTAGAAATAGACTTTCATGATTATAGATTTTTATGGGTTGCACTTATCATTCTATTACACAAGTCTATTGTATACTTGATATGTATTTTCCCAAACTAATTTCTACACATAAAAAGAAGACAGAAAATAGAAGCTGCTCAAGAGTGAATCTCAGCTAAGTCATGGTGGGTTGCAGAATGTTCTGGAGGCTTCTGCTCTTCATCTTTTTCTGGATGTTGTTATTGACTTTGAGGAGAGTCAGAGAGCTTTTATTGCTCCTATGTCAGAAGCAGTTGACCACCTTTCTAAAATCCCTGCCGCTGTTTGTTTTCAAATTCACCTTCCTGATGATTTGCGTTTCCTACAAACTTGGTAACAACCGCTTGCAGCCACTGGTCTGAATAATGTGCATAAAGTCAGCTGCGTAAAACAAGTGGACATATAAATAAGGCCTGCTCAGAGCCTCTGGGCCCGGGTGTTCGTCTGTCACAGCCTGTACTCAGCAGGGAAGGAATCCATTTCCTCCAAGCTGAATTCTGCCAACAGGAAATAAGGACTATAAGGGGAGCCAAGGTGAACTGGGAATTTGGCCTTCCATGAAGGGACTAGCAATAATCTTAACATGGCTTTTCTAACACCCAGCCTGGGACTGACAGGTCTCCTACCTGCTCCTCTGCAAAACATTTTGTCTCCATGTTGCCTGAATCTCAGCCAAAGGCTTCCATTCCACTAAGCTCTAAAGAGGTTTTGTAAAAGGTTGTTTACATGGTGTGGTGTTCAGGAATGCCCAAGGATGCCAAGTTTACTCATTCTGAGAAAGTTATGCCTGGCAACATGATGGGATGTAAGGGCCACTGAGTCCTGCATTGGTCCTCTCCTCCAAGTGGAAGAATGGCTGAGCCAGGGTCAGGCTGAGTGTAGAGGCTTACAGCAATGAGTATCGTGGTCTGAAATGAAACCAGACAGGGGTTTGACAGTGATAGTCTTGAAGGTGACATCGAAGTGTGCTCTAGAGTCTAGAAGGTTTTAGTTTCCTGACACCCATGGGAGAGTTAGAGTTTATGCCACTGAGTCTGATCTTATTGCTAAGACTATTACAGAATGAAAAGTGGGCCTTTAGGTGGTCAACTCAGAAACTAAGTGAAAGGATAAAGTCATTTGAAAATGACACATTTATGTAAAACTCTACTGTAAAGTCATATATATTTATGTATACCTATATAATCTTTTCCCTTCTTCCTTCTCTCCTTTACCTATCTCAGTTGTTCTTTCCTTTTGAGCGCTTTCTTTCCCTTTCATTATCACAGTATCTAATGTACATTTTGGATCTTATTACTAACTGGAGGAAACTTGTGACCATATTCATGAGTAAAATAAATCAAACTCACATTTGTAAATATCATATTGTCTCCCTAGTGTAAAAAAAAAAAAGAAACTGGAAGGCCACCATTTTTAAAGGACCCAATGACTGGGGTTCCCTGATACATGTTTTAAGATATATTTCTGAATTACGGTGTGCAATTCTCAATTCTTGTTTTTTTAAAACAGGAGTGGCATTTGTTTGGTACCCACAGAGAAATCTCAGTACAATTTTTCTACATTTTTATAATTAGTCTCAGTCCTTTATAGTTATCTGGCCCAACTAATGTAAGGCATTTTTTTTAAAAAAAAGAATTTGTCTTTTTCAATACACTGAACTTAAATCTTCATTAAAACAATTATACTTTTGAGCTCCTATTTCAATCATACATGTCCTATTTGATTAAATGATGTAAACATAATACCAAATACATTATCACTAAAGGTCTGAGAACAATACACTTGGCTTCGTAAGTCTGTGTGTCCACTGGCAAGAGCAGCAGGAGGTGTGAACAGAAGGAGGGAAACCCAGGATCTTGGAGCTTAGAGCTTAGAGCGTGAAGGGAAAAGTCTGGCTGAGGCAGTGAGCTGGTTACTTGAAGATCATTTAAGAGAGTTTCTACTGTAATTTAGAACTTGTTTCTTGTGTGGACTTGATTGATATGGTATGGTCAAAAAGAACCTAGATTAGGAAGATTCTAACCTTGGCTTTTTCAATCATCAAGTTGACTCTAATAATCCCTGATCTAGTGTCTACATAACAGGGTGGTTGTGAGCATCAAGCACGATACTTCAGTGAAGTTCTTCCAAAATTCAAGTGACTGTTGACAATGTCTCCACCTTTCTGAGATCTCAGGTCTGTCTTGGATTGGAGCAAGGATGGAAAAAATGCAAAACCTTAGGTTAATTTGGCTTGTGGACGTTGTACTGAAAATAAACAGTTTGTGATCTGTGATTCCTTGGATTTAAAAATGGGTGCAACGAAAAGGACATAGTGCAGTAAGACCTATCAGCAGGTCTCCATTAGCCACGCCATCCTCTAGGCTTCTCTGTCAGCCTCACTGTGCCACCAAACGCTGCTTGAATCTCCACGCTTGTAACCTCACAGTCATGGCAGGGCAGCACTGCGCAGTGTGCAGACCTGTCTACAGCATGGAGCTCCAGAGGCTCCGTGGCTGGGCCTCTTTCATAACCTTGCAGGAACATTTTAGCATCGTTTTTCTATTTGCTCTCCCTCAGCTTGGAGCAAACCTAGGTTGTAAAATACATCATAGAACTGTGCGCTTTTGTTCATGGTTAACTTGCTTGATTAGTAAAATATTCAGACAAGAAGCAATTATGAGCTGTAGTTTAGAAAATTATGCCCAATTAACAATGAGATGATGCCAAACAATGTGTGAAAGACGGTTTGGTTTGAGGTGTGTGTGGGTGGGGGGTGGGGGATGGGGTCCTGTAGAGCAAACATTCAGCAACAATGGCGCAAAGGCAAAGAGGAGAGAAGGCTCTAAAATGAAACATTTGTTCTCTCAAAATGTACAGTTGGAAATGCAAATGTGCGAGAGCAACAGAAAAGATTCATTGTTGTCCCTGATGAGAAGTGCATGAAACATATCTCATCAGACACGCATCCTCATCACCATCAGATAATATTTATTAAGCCTCTCATTCTCCTGTGCATTTATGTGCAGCTGAGTACGGCCCCATAATGGCTCCGTGACTTATGATAGTAACTAAGCTTTGTAAAAAACCTCCATTGCCTGAAGACAAAATGGGCAGGGGCTTTTGTTCATCCCCTGGTTCAGAAGATGAAGCACTCTTGATATAGAAAAAAAAGAAGCAAACTTTTTTCAGCAGTTTTAAATCTACTTCTACTAGCCAGAAAAAAAGTATTCTAGAAAAATATAACACAACCATCAGACTATTAGTGACAATGACAGTGACCATACTATTTTAATAGCTTTCATTGCCAATGATCTCACTTCCCTCTCGTATGAATTGGAAATGGGTTCAGAGAGCTTGTGACTTGCCCAGCTTTCTACTGCTTGGAATGGGTGTGCTGAGATTTGGATCCAGTCTCTCCGACTCCAAAACCCACATACACTGAATCCATGCCAGACCTCCACCCAGTTATCTCACAGAATCCTTACATCACTCCTTGGAAGTAGTTACTGACAGGTAGTCCTGACAGGTAAGGATGGTGCCAAGAGGTGTAGTAACAAGCCTGGGGTCACACAGCCAGCACAGGCAGAGCTATGCCAAACTGCCTAGAACAGAAGGAGGGGCAGACAAAGGGTTCAGCATGCAAGAGGGTCCTCCCGAGCCTTATTCCAGACAAGGCCCATTCCTCCAAGTGCAACTGCTGTCAGAAGCCAGAGCACACCAGGCTTTTCTGTTGTCCTTATGACTGTCCTTATGACTGACAGGCAGGCAAAGTGCAGGCACTCCCCAAAAGTGTCCCAGGTACCCATCAGCCCAGTTTTCCCTCTAGATATCCCCATCCATGGTGTGGCTTCCCTGGGGCCTGAGGTACGAGAGAGAAGGAAGGTCTTGGTTGTATTTTGCCCCAGGAGAGAACCAGGGCCATATTTCTCCACATACATGAGTGCCATGGTTCAAGTCTATTATTCAAGGAGACAAAGCTGGTTGGAATTCCTAAGGATAAAAAATCAATAAACAATACAGGAAACTGGATTTATTTATAGTGTGTGATCTAAGTGTGTGCAGAGGTATTCTCTTCATAGGTTACCCAGAACAAAAGAGCATATTTATAGCCAAGATGGGGCAGACATCCTATGCCTTTTTATTAAGCATATTTATTAACCAGCAATTAGGCTGAGCAATTGTCCAACAGCTGAAGTACAGTCCTCGGTGCCCTCTAGACCCCGGGCACTAGGTGCCTTTTGGGCTCTGCCCAGAATGCATGAATGGGGGACTAGGGTCTCCATCCTCATCTTTAAGTTGTTCCTCTCATTTTCTGTAGTTTTAAAAAGGTGCTAAAGAGAAGACATCAGAAATGAGTGATGACAACCTGGTTCAACCTAACCCCTGCTTCTGCAAGACAGCAAGCACACCTATATGAAGCTCATGTTCATTTCCCAGATGAATCCTGGAGTAAAGGTCATGAAATCCCCCCTCAGGACTGGCTCCTCCCAGCTCACAGTCACCAAAAGGATAAAACAGTGATAGAAAACACTGTGCTGGAGGATTTGGAATAGCTTAATTATTGCGATGACTCTAGGAAGTAGGGTCTATCATTTGCATGTGACAGATGACAAATCCAGGAACCAGAGAGATTAAAGGAGTCTCCTTAGTCTGCAGAAGATCTGAATTTCATGGAAGCTAAAGCCTGGCCTTTCAGTATCTTCCTATCTTAAGACAACTCCTATGTACAACAACTTCTTTTTCTTAAAAGAGCACCTTTGGTCTGAGTGCTGTGGTGAAGGCCTATAACCCCAGCTACTTGGAAGGCCAAAGCAGGAGGATGGCAAGTATGAGCTCAGTCCAGTAACTTAGCAAGACCTTCTCTCAAAATTTAAAAAATAAGTAAATAGAAAAGGCTAAGGTGTAGCTTAGTGGTAGAATGCTACCACTTTAATCTCTAGTAACGCATGTACACGCTGTCACGCACACACGCACACACAATTCTTGAGAATTAATCATCTCAGTCTCCCACAGTATGATCCCTCATCAAGCACTGCCACTCAATATTGTATTTTGCTTGAGCTCTATTAGCTTAATGTTTCAGTTTGGAGTCAAATGAATAGTAATGTTCCCTCCACTCTCCATAGGACCATGGAATCAGTGTGCACTGCCCGACTCCAGTTTGAACACAAAGCAGGAATGGGCTATGAACGCGGGGGCTCTGGAATGCACCCAGAGAGGAAAGAGCCCTGCCATATGGAACTCCCTCTGACAGACGCCACTTCTGTGAAACTGACACAAAGCACTGAGCCACAGCTGGACTGCCCAAGAATCACTCTGTACTCAGAGGTCCTGGGACTGCATTCCCTGTGGTGTGTTCCATAGGACCCTGTGGTATAACTGACCCAGGGACATCTGGCTTTAAGTTGTGAGGTGACAGAGCCATGGCAAATTCCAAGACTATAGTAATATAAACTGTAACTCCAATGACAACATGCGATAGGACTTTTTCTCTGACACTAAATGCTAACACTTTTATTACTTGTAATGATAGTATATAATTAGATTATAATGCAGGGCTCCCCTTTTTGCAATGCATTTCACAGAATGGTGGAGAAGGATCTGTTTGGCATTAATAAAAGACTGTATTAACGTATGAAACAGTGTGACCAAGGGAGCGTCTATAAAGAAAAACCTTGTGAAAGAACCAATTTACTACCTGCTTGGCTGAGGCTCTTCTGGATTCGCTGGTCTTCTCCCTGTGCTTGGCAAAGAGGTTTAGTCTATCCAGAGGAGATTAGGGGTGAAAGAGGAAGAAAAGAGGGAATTTGTAACTCAGAGATACTGCACTGTGCATACTTAATTCAGAGGGCAACTGGCTGCATTATGGTTGAGAAAAATAGATCCCATGACCTGCCTTTGTCGAAAAGGTGACATCTGGGTTCATTAAAGGTATGCAACAAATATTGATAAAAGCTATTTTTCTAAGTCATTAAATTGGTTTTTAGGAACTTTACATTCTCCTTCATTTGAACAATTATTAAGCAATAAAATAGAATTGCACAATTGCTAAAACTGTAATCTGAAATTTTACAGCCAGCTATAAAACGCTATATTATTAACTATACTGAAGATGCTCAAGCCCATTACAACTTTTTAAATGAATTATAAAAACCCTTTACTGCTGATAAAATAATCTTAAATTACAGTATTATGTATTCCAACAATATGTTGAACCAAAGCTTGCTACAATGCAAACATGTCAATCAAAAGGAAATCATTGCTTGAATTAAGTTTGCAGAAGCCCACAATCTGATAACAGCTGCTTCCCAGAGGCAGCGCAGCACCTGATGTCTGCAGGTTGGCAGGACAGCTTTTCTTCCAGGACAGATGTCCTTTCCCCATGTCCCTTCGACCATAGGGATAAACAAGAATCAGCACCTCTTGGGCTCAAATGCTGTGCAGGTGGTACTTAGTAGGACTCCACAAAAAAATGTGATAACAGAAGCTTTCCCCTAAATGTCTCCCTATAAATGAAATTTTTTATTAAAATGCCAATTATTTAGCAACTGAGCACCTGCTAGTTATACAGCTGATACCTGTGATGAAGGTGATGTGCATACATATGTACCCTGAATTCTGATAATGAAGATTAAATCCATATTTTTTGTTATCAGTTATAGCCTTCATGCTTCCACATTCAATTCAGTTTGAATACACAACTGAAAATGCATTTTGGCACACCACACTGTATGGCAGCCTTGGCAGAGTAATGCCCAATTTTGAGCTCTGAATTCAAGCACTCTGCTGGCTTAAGGACTTTGAAAATGCCCTATAAGCAGTTATTTGAAAAAGTGTTTTTACAATAGCCTCTTTCCTCTTGGGACTGATGTGGGTAGATTCTAGGATGCAGCTTCCCTCTGAGGTCCTCTACTGGCACCTGCAAGCAGGACAGTTAAGTCCAAGGAGGCCATTGGCAGCCTCCATGCTGGGAGTAGTTAGGCTCTGGAGCCACTTGGCAACCTGGCATTTCCAAGGGGGTCTAGAAGTAGCTTAGGTGGGGATGTGTGGTGTTAGCAGCACTTCTGCTAAGGGAAGATACCTTTCTACAGCTCATTTTTCTGAGTGGAGAAATAAATCCACTCTTAGCAGGAAAGCATTATGTGAAGTAAACACTTGGTGTAGCCAAGATCATGATTTTTTAAAATGAAACAAAAACAATCGTTGGTACGAGAAAACATGCTGTATTACACAGAAATGATGGAAACCTTACAGAGACTATAAAACCAAATACCACCAATAACATGTAACTCTAAGAATAGTCTCTTAAACAAAAGGCCCAGCAACAGAATCCATGACTCACAGTCCTTTGGGTTCAGTGTGTGCAAAGGTCTCCATGCTGATATGTTTGTTACTGGCCTCATCAGCTCACTTCTACCCCTTTTGAAAATCTCCTATCCTTAGATCACAGGTGAGGAGCTCTAATTGTGGTTGAGTATCAACATTTCCAGCAGGTGTGTTGTGTGGCAAACGTCTCCTTCCTAGTGTCCCCCTCGGGGTTCTCATCCTGGGTGCTGGAGGAGTAAAAAGGCTCACTCAAAAGAAAGTGCCAGTGTGATACTCAAGAAGGCTGTGAACTCCTGCACATCTCCAAACGACAAGAAACAGCTCAAGTGAATGTCACTTTGGTACCATCTATAGGTACCACTTAGAAGCGGGTATTGCCTTGGAAAAATTAAAATTTCCCAGATGGGTTTTTAGTAGTGTTCCTATGTTACAATGCCCAGTGTGATGACATCAGGAGGCTGAGCCTTTGGGAAATGATTAGATCGAAGAGGTTCTGAGGACAGTACCCCATAGTGGGATTTGTATTCTCTAAAAGGAAGAGACACAGAGCACTTTCCCTCTTCCATGTGAGGATACAATAAGAAGGTGGCCCTCTGTGCAGTGGACCCTACCAGGGACCCAATCTGCCTGCACCTTGATCATGGATTTGCAGGCTCAGGAATTGTTAATGATACATTTCTGTTGTTTAAACCACCCAGTACATGGAATTTTGTTCTGGCAGCTCACATGAACTGGAACAGGTAGTAACCAGAACTCCCTTGCATTGTTCCTGCCTGTATTGGTCAGGAAAGATCTGGTCCAATGGACCAGTTTGCTCTGACATGTCTCTCTGCTCCTCATCTTTTAAAGGAGAAAGCTGGGAGGAAATAAAAGGGGGTCTCTCAGGCAGTCCTGCTTTGGGTAAGTGATTCTCAGAGGCACCCACACCTCCTAAGGAAATAGTTGGCCTTTTAGCTTTCAAAATAAGGGAAGATGGGGTAGGCATGTAAAGGGTAAAGGCTGGTGATGCTGTTAAGTATCCTGTAATGCCCTGGGCAGCATAGCCATTATGCGTACCCAAACACAGTGCTGCCAATATTGAGCAAACCTAACTAGAAGGAGCTCCTCAATACACAGCCACGAGATTACTAAAGACTCCTCTGTGAAATTGCCAAGGTTGGTATAGGGTTGTGCAGCTCCTCTTTAGCAAAGAACGCCAGGGAGAGCAAGTGATTTCCCATGGAGAAGCAAGTGACTTGAAACTGCATTTGAAAACCAGCACTGTGGCAAAGCCTCATCATCTTTTCTTACCCATATCAAGTGTCTTCTACATGTGTAAAACTCCATGGGCCACCAAGACGACAAACCTACTGGGAAGCAAGACGTACAAAGCAGTGCATAACTCTGCATTGTCCCTGGGACAACGCCCCTCTCACTGAATATGGCACAAAGGGGACCAGAGATATTCAGGCACTGAACTTATAATTGCAGTTGCAACTTGGGGTGGGGGGTGGGGCGCAGGAGTGGCCACTGCTCTGGCAGAGCGTCCCTTACAGGTAGGAACATATTTAGTCCTCATTCCAGCCTACAGCCTCTTCTACCATCACCCCAGCTTACAGATGAGGAAATTGAGGAGAACCGATAAGTAATGTGCCCAAAATCTCACTGCTAGTGAGTGATAAAGTGCACCCGTGCTCAGAATTTCAATCCCAGCTTCCTTACGAGTTTCACAGTGTATCTCTAGAATTAAAATTATATTGTGAAACAATTAACTCTGATAAGGCATTGCTGTATAATAAAGAATTTGACGGGCTTTGTTCCTGGTTAGAGGTTTAAATAACCTCTAAATCCTTGGAATTTCTAGAGCGATAGATATGGTTTTGTTATTCAAGAGCCTATTAGAGGACTCAGGGTGGGGGCTGGTCACCAGGAAAAGCAACCTTGGGTCACCTTTAGTCGTATGGTTGATTCACACCTACATAACGCAACCCTAATTAAAAAAACAAAACAAAACTGTGGACACTAAGCTTCAATGGAGAGAGTCCGTGATTCAGGCCTTTCCAGATCCTGTCTTATGCATCTCTTCATTTAGCTGGTCCTGACTTATATCCCTTAGAATAAACCTGTCATTAAGCACAGAACTTCCTGGAATTCTGTAAGTCATTCCAATGAATTGAATCCTGAGGGGATTCTGCACCACTTTAGTGTTTAACCAGTGGATCGGAAGTGCAGGTGGCCCTGGAACCCCAGAAATGTAGCTGGCAGTTTTCACGGGGACCATGCCCTTAACCTGTGTTTGACACTAGCTCCAGGTGGCTAGCATCAGAATTGAGTTGCACTGTAGTACACCAGTTGGAGTCAGAATAGGCCTCATTACTTTTCTTTATGCTACTTTATGAACAGTCTGACACTTCAATCTGCCAGATGTTCAACAAGAATTCAGGGACTGATTTAATTTATAGGGATGAATAATGTCATCCAGAAACAAAACGTTTAAAGTGCTCTGATGTAGGTAACACAATGTAAGCATTTAAAATGCATGGGGGGCAGAGAAAGGGAATGTCACTTTGCTAGTTTTCCTCTTCTGATCAAGATTCCTTATGGTTCAGTTCTCTTGTCTGAAAAATGGGAAGAATAATAGCACTAACCTCATGGGTTTACTGCGAACATCACTACCGGAAAGCACTGTATGTGTATTGCTTATTAATACCAAGCCATCAGAGGCTGAAGTGATGCAAGTTATCAAAGCAAATTGTTCTAGGATCCAGTGTAGGATTAGACTGTTCATAATGTTTCTTCAAGCAGAGTTTGGTCACCTCTGGTAGCACATAATTTTTAGCGGGTATTCACACTTTTAAATTTCTCTAATATTGACATATTGATATTAACAGTACATTGATCCTATGACTTCACCTATGTTATTAACACTTTCATGAGTTTTGTAAATAATATTTTAAAGATGTTTAAAGATAAACATTAAGCAAATACTAGGAAAGATAAGAGTGCAGATTCAGGAAACCTTGCAAAGTTCTAGGCTTTAAAGCTCAGAGGCAGGGCTTACTTCTCAAATACTTTCTTTTTCTGTAACGAGAAGTGTTTCTTCCTAACGACTGTGTCACCTCTTCCTGATGTCAGCATTGGTTAGAGATCCAGGAAGGCCCCTGGCAGAGAATCCCACTCTGGTAACCAGGCTGGACAGAGATCTGACTAGAATGGCAGATCCAACAAGCAGGTTGTCAGAAGGGAGCTCTCAGGAGACACCTTTGGGGCACAGAGCCAGGGCATCTAGAGCAGTGTTAATCTCTCAAGAGCTGGTCCTTTCTTTCCCTTTGGTTTCCTTCCTTCTTGTTCTGGTGTCTCAAGAATATTCCACTCCTTCCTCTCCTTCTGCAGGACTTTGTTTAATGACATCTTAAAACTGGAAGGGTAACTTTTGGTTCAAACCCTTCTTACAAATTTAGAATTAAAAATCCGAAGAGCTACTTCTTTCTTCCTCCATTGCCCCTAGCCCCATACTGTGGAGTTACAGCTGTAAGACATTGCAGCAATTCTAAGAAGAGTGTGGTCATTTAAGTGCCAAGCGTTGTTGGTTTTCATCTGGACCCTCCGCATTTTAATGTTGTTCTTTGATCTTCATAACAAAATCAAAACACTGGTATTGTTTTACAGCAGAGACTCAGAGAGGGTAAGAAACATGCTCCAAGTCACAGAGAACGATACAAGGAAAGCCAGGAATTCTTACTGGGGTCCAGCTAACTCCAAAGACCCAGCTCTCCTCAGCAAAGGAACTCCTTATGCTGAAGGCAAGATCTGAGGAAGTGCTCTTGGGCTAGCAGTACCTTGCTGGTAAGGAGACAGCAAGTAGTCAAGATCTGAGCTTTCTGCTTCGGCTCTGGCCTGGGATGGAAATAAGCACCTCTCCTCTCATCCCCAAGGTTGCTCTTCTGCCAGGTGTCCTGTGCAAAGCCCACCACACCAGCCTCCCTCACAAATGCTTCTTCTCCAGTGGAAGATTAACGGGACGCCAAAGCACCCCATTGCTCTGTAAGCATAAATTGCAAGAAAAACATTTAGAATATTGATTAAGTGCTTCATGCTTGAAGATTTAAATTTACCTCCTGTATTTCCAGGATTAGCTGACATAATGGGGTCAGTCTGCCGGCACAAATGATTTACAGAACACCCATTGGCAGCTCTCCTTTGAAAATCCAACATTTAAAATTTTCATTTGGTCATAGCCAGCAGAGTCCCAGGTATTTAGCAGGTTTGGATAATCACCTTCTTTCCACCTCTAGACTTTTGGGGTTTGCCTCCTGGGAAGAGTTTCAAAATTATTTCTGGACTGGTCTGGCCCTAACTAAAACAAACAGACTTTTTTTGAGTCCCATGAGAAACTGGGGTGGTAGTGGGAGGGGAAAGGACATCTAAATATAGAGTATTGTCTATATTCTTGAGCAGAATATCAAAGAATTAAAGGGATCATGTCTTCTTTCCGTCTGTCCTGCCAGTCACATCCTACAGAATCCCAGTCTGCAAATAAGTTGACTCTACTCTGAAATGAGAAGAAAAGGAGTGTGGGGCTTTTCTGGGAGGCCAGGAGATGTGGGCCTAGACTGAGTTCCACAGATGGAGCTGTAGACCTAGACTGAGATCGGGATGTTGCAGATCTCTGCTCCAAGCACATGCCGACTCTGCTGTGTTCCAGCCCCCAAGTGCACACAGGGCCCAGAGTGTTTCTGTTGCAAATTCTTTAGGGCTATTGTGGTCTGGCCAGCAGAGCAGATGATGTGTCTGGTGGGGATGGGGTGCAAGGCAGGCAGAAAAGCTGCCCTGCATTGCTGAGTTGGGCAGGAAGCATTCTTGTGGGCACTGACTACCATGTGCGAGCCACATTCACAACTCAGCTCCTCTGCTGGTGTCTTAATACGATGCTGCCTCAAAACCTCCAGTAGGACGAGCAGAGGGAACCTAAACCTGGAATGTACCACCACTGGCCTACCATGTCCCACCCACGGACACTCACAGATGTGTTTTGTTTGGCTCACCAAAAAAAACCTTTGTGGCTGATGCTGTGCACTACAGCTCCTGCCAACTTCCTGCAGCTGGCCTCCAGCTCTCCTGCTGGCCCTTGTTCTGAGTTTGCCCTAGGACCTGTCTACTCCACTTTCAGAGGGAAGGGAGTAAAAGAGGCAGAGAAAGTGAGACTTAAGTGTTCTTAGCTTAGTCCCAAAGCCATAGCACCCAGCCTCTACTCTAGCCAGCCCTCTGTCTCCATAAATTCTGAGGGTTCAAACAACCCTGAGTCAAAAATATTAGTGTAAATATTGTGTCTCAACTGAGCATATAAGAACTTTTATATTGTCACTATTCCCTGAACAATACATTGCAACAATGATTTATATATGTGTGTATTAGGTATTATAAGTAATTTATAAATGATTTTAAATACACAGGAAGATGTGCTACATTATATGCAAGTAGTATGCACTTTATGTAAGGCACTTGAACATCCATGGATTTTGGTATCCTTTGAGGACCCTAAAACAAATTTCCTATCGATACAGAAGGACAAATGTAATTTACTTCAATATGAAAGACAAAGGCCTAAAAATATCACATTTAAGAAGTCTTCACTGTAAGTCAAAAGGGTTAAGCAGTGTACAATGATGCAAAATACAAATTCTTCTAATACTGACTTAATCTCTAGTGATATTTTCTTTAAATAATCAACAAGTACAGTCCATTTGGTTTAAATATCCTGAGCTTTTCCAGTTAGCAGACCACTCAAGTGTACAGATGATGAAATAATTGGTAGAATTATTAAGGTTTCTTTGTTTTTCACGTGACCACTTTGTACAAATCAAACGAATATGCCAACAATAGCACAGCTTGCATCATGCTTGTTACTAATATGACTGCCAATTAATCCTGTCGTGGGAGTCTGGCAGGTTACTCAAAACCCAGTATTTTATCACCTCAGGGGGTTAGCCCTTGGACATTACCATGACATTTCATACTAATCAATCAACTTTGCTTTTCTAAAGCACAGCCTTTCCCAGGAGTCACAGATGAGCCACTGACCACCACACCCAAAGCTACCTAGTCCCAGGTAAAAACAGCCTTAGGGTAGTTGATAATAACATTTGGAAGCAGACTTTCAAAAATGTTTATTCTTACGTCTTCCTTTCCAAGGGGGAAATCTATCTCAAATGTTAAGATAGGTACTCTAATCCCTGAGAGTTTTCTTCTATTATTGTAGATTTTCAAACATTAGGAGAGGGCACATGGCAAGTGAATTTTAGAGCTGCCAAAGACTATTGATTTGTCTCCAAATCTGTTACCAATGGATCTCAAGCTGGTTTAATTCAGTTCTAGTCCTAGTCATGACACAGGTGGCTGGGACAAGTGTCATTCTAAGATATTTCTAGGACCCCTGGCAGGTGGTAATTCATCTAGACAGCCAGGCAGGCAACAGAAGGGCAGATGTGGAGAATGAGCCCCTTGGGAGTTCTGCATAGCGCAAGAGTCCTCAATCAGCCAGAGGGACCACATTCTTTGGGTGAATCCCTGAATTTGTACCTTCGGATCCTCTGGCCTCAAATGATCCTTTCAACCATCTTCATATAGGTCACTCTAAAAAGGTCATCAAGTTGCACACAGTTTTACTGACCAACTTTCAGTCCACCCCTTATATGTCTCCTGTATCTGAGGCATGAAGAAATCCAATGTTTTATTAGCTTCCCTATTACTGAGATGTAAGACCCAACACCTGCAGCTTAAAGGAAAAGAGTCTTAATTTGACTACTGGTTTCAGACATTCCAGTCCATGGTTTGCTGGCTTCAAAGCAGGAATATCATGGAGGAATGGCATGATGGAACAAAGTTGCTCTTATGTGGCCAGAAGCAGAGCACAGGGGAAGAGTGCCAGCAAGAGATATACCTTTCAAAGACACATGCCCCGTGACTTACTCCTCCAAATGGGTTCCACCTCCAATAGCCAATTTCGCCATGAGCATCTGTGGGTTAATCCCTGGATAAGTATAGTGCTCCCATGATTCAATCATCTCTCCAGGAGTCTGTTAATCCAGGCAAACTGACAAGATGAATTGGCATATAGTGAGCTTTGTATTTGTCTTCTTCATCTGTATCACTGGCCTTCAGAAAGAGCCAGGTTCTTTCAAACCTGGCTTTCCCTTTCTTCTTTTGCTACTCTTTACTTTTTCCTCACTCTCTGTTTCTAAATAAAAAACAAAGGTCACAGAACAAGGCAAAAATGCAGAGACTATCAATGAAAATAGTATGTGCTTTTGGCTGTTACTAGCTCTTTCTGCCTCAGTTGCCTCATTTGTACAAGGGAAGGATGTCTGCCATACTTGATTCAAAGGGCTAAAGTGAAAAGTGAAGGGGAGAAAACATGCAAGATGCTTTAAAGAATAAAACACACCATCCATCCGTTAGTGCTAACTGACACCATTTTGAACACCCCAATGCCCGCCCTTGAGCAAGGCACAGCATCACCATCCATCTTTGTAAGGAAACCACATGGCAAGCTGACTGGTCGAGCATCGTATGAGACATTCTAAAAGCGTCATTCAGGGGCATTCATTCTTCCCCTACTTAATCCTCCCAATTCTAGCAGGAAGACCATTTTCATGCCTTATGAGGGGAAACTGAGGCTTAAAGGGGTCAGCACACTCAATGAGGGGCACAGTGCTAGTGAAGGTCACAGCCGAGTTGGACACAGTCTTGGATGCTCATTCTGAGTCTCATAGGTACAAATATGGGAGGGTGACTTGGAGCCAGATGTTTAGTTATAGTGCACATCACGGGGAAGAGAGGGGTAGCCACCCTTTCCTGGTCAGTCCCACTCTTTCATGCCCCCTCTTCCAAGCCAAATGGAAACCCTATATGCCATGCTTTAATTTTACTTCTGTGCCTCTGTGTATGAAGCAGAGTTCCTATTACTAACGCAGGGACTAGAAAGCTAGTTTCTTGGATTAGAACTCAGCTCTCCCTCAGAGCAACCCCGCAGCAGTACACAGACTGCTCTGGACAGATCCATGCTGGAGGCAGAGCACTGGATGTAGCCAAGCCAACTTCTGAAACCTGGGCATCCAGCCAAGACCTGTGATGGGGCAAGGCAGAGACTACAGAGGCACTGGGTACCTCCTTCAGCAGAGACTCCTCTCTGCTCATGGGAGGAAATGGAATTCTGTGTTATTCCCAGTGACTAATCCAAAATGTCTCCTATTAACTCTCTAAAAATGTGGAAAAGTTGTATCCTGCCTACTATTCTTAGTTCACTGAGGAGTCAATTTTTGGTTTAGGTTGGAATGCTCATCTTGGTGAAGTTTTCCAAGTATAGAAGGGATTTAATAAGCAGGCTGAATGTGGCCTCTGCAGTCACCCTCTGTGCTTCCAGACATGTAGAGAAGGATGCTGGTTCTGCTGCAGCCAGAGCTCACCATTGTTATTGATCAGAACCATCACTGGCTTATATTTACCATCTTATGAGGACAAGGTCCTATTCTTCGGCTGGCCATTGTCTTTGATGAGACTAGAATCTGGGACATCTAAAGGAAATAAAGACTGATCTGGGAGAAAGTGGGCACTGAGCCCTATTCAAAAAGGAGTACGAGATCCTGTCCACTGCCTGACTGTAGGTCCACCTCTGTCTGGCTGGGGAACTTTGTTAAGTCACTTCTTTTTTTGCAAAACTTAGGGTCTAAGTGCAGGATAGAGGAGTTAGAAGGCACAAGATTACTCTCCGAGTCACCTTCCAGCTCTGGCACCCTCTGCCCAGTGCTTTGGAGATGTTAAAGACTCAGGAAATGTTTTAGAAACCTGAAGAACATCTGGTTGACCCTGGACTATGTAGTTTCCATATCTGCCTTCTCTTTACTTTTTGTGTGTCTCTGAGACTATACATTGAGATGTGACCTATGATAACTAAGGTCAGACACCAAAGCTTACGTAAAGGGCATGCAGGATGTCTAACAAGAGAGGGAATGCTGGAAATGAGGAAATATCAAGCAACTTACTCAAGTGGAAAAACTGCCCTGACATTGTTGGACAAGATGGTATTTGGCAAAGGAAGACTTCTGAGCATTCCAGGGAGGCTGACTTGTGGTGAAGAAGGTGGGCATGTACTGCAGTGGTAAGTGTGAGGCTGCCCCCTCAGTGCTTGACACACAGATTATGGAGTGTTCTCTTCCCAAGCATGGCAAGAAACAGAAGGCACCATGTAGTCACACAGAAAAATACAGAAGGATGAGAAGAATGAGGTTCCTGGATTCCCAGTGCTGCTTTTGTGATCCATGAACTGCACACTTGAACAGAAGTCATTTCTCTGAGGCTAGAATATCATAGTACTAGTTCTTATCCTACAGCCACTAGGAAGATAATACCCAAAAAGATAAAATATGTACAGAAACTTTATGAACATACAGATAATTTCTTACCAAATACTTTAATACTCATTACTTTGGTAAGTCAATAAAAAGTGGAATACTCTGCTTTTGACCAAAGGCAGGAAATCACTGCTTGTATGTTTTGGTTCTGCCTTACAGACCTAGATGAGTGCCAGCCTTTTACTGGACTCTGTTCGTGAGCAGGGCAGCTATCAGTGCCTCTCACTGCGGAGGCGCATTGGCTTTGCTTCCTAAAGAGTCAGCCCACTCAGCACTCCACATGTGATCTAACACTTGACAAGTGGTCCTTTCTGGTTTACCTTCAGAGACAATTCAACACCTCATGTTATATTTTTAAATGGCCATGATGCTGACCAACCCAAGGATTCCTTTCTCCTTAACATGCTACTTTTCACAGAACATAAATGAATACCATAAGTAAATAGCCAACCCAACTCTACCACCCCACAATCAAAACTTTAGGGACGTATCTGTCCAGATCCCTCATTTAACAGAGCTAGACACAAGTGCCTTGGCCAAAACCACATCACCAGTACACAGCAGTATCAGTTCCATGGTCCATCTTTCTCTTCTTCATAGGGACACATCACAATCTCCATTCATTGTTTAAAATTCAATTTGCAGATTCAAATTGAGCAGCATTCCTCATTCATCTTTAAGTGGATTTCATAAAATGAATCCAAGTTTCCCCCAGAAGTGAGCTCCAATAGGAAACTTAAACCAATTCTTACCTGTAAATTTGCGCAAGGTGGTAAGACATGTGTGGGGATCTCATTCTCAGACCCCGGTGGCCCCAGGGGCTTGTTTCTGACCCGGAAGGCTGTGGTGGTGGTGGTGGTGGTGGTCTGTACCGGGAGGGCTGGCTGCCACACAGTCACATCGGAGCCATTGCCAAAGGCTTGAATGGCATTTTCTGCAGTAAAACAGGAGGGAATCCAATTCCAAAGTCAGGCAATAAATGTAACAAGATGCACACACTCCAAGAGGCACACTAGAAATTCTGATTACAGGATTGGACTTCTTTGAACAAAACCCATCCATCCATCCAGTCCACACGCACTGAGAATCAGTCTTCTGAGTCAGGTGCTCAAAAATCAATTCAGTCATTAAACAGTGAGCTGGACACTTAGCTATATTCCAAGTGCAACAAATATTTATTGTGTTCCTATTTACGTCTCAGGTGCTGAACAAGGTGCTTGCCCCGAAATACTCATCAGTCAAGCCCTTTGAAACCCAGCCTCAGACCTTTTATTTGGGATTGTAACTGTGCCATTTTCCCAAGAAAATCTCTATGCTTTGTCAAAATTCTAGACTAAAAGCAAATTAATTGGTGCCTTTTTTCTTTAAAACATCCCTAATAATGAGACTGCAGCAACTCAGTGGCATTCACACTAATTTGGCAGGCAAAATGTAGCCAGTTTCTTTAAGGGAAAAAAACTACCCCCAAACCTCATCAATATCTAGTGAACACTTAAGTAAGATTATTTTTTCCTCTTCTACTCTCAGCCTTCCAAACAAAATCTGCATAATTAGATAGGAGCAGCCCTATTTAAATGAAAAGTTTAAAATGTAAAACTTTAAAAGCTTATTACAATTTCATGGGATTAGATTGTTTTTATGGCAAGAGTAAATTGGTTGTATGCTGTTCCCTCCCCAAAATGAATAAAAAACAGTTTTTAATCAGGTCTTCAGGGATTTGGCCTGGATTTAGGAATTTTTTATTTCATATTCATTGTGTAAGAAATCAAAATCTTTCATTTGGGACCTGACTGTGCAAATTGTTAATATACAACTCTTAGTTGGCATTTTTTGATATAAAAGACAGAATAATTTTAGACCTGATATTCCCCTTAGAAGTGACATACTGTTCTAAAATTCTTATCCTTTAAGTTTAGCAAATTGGAAGCTTGTTTTCTACAACTTTACACTTTGGAGGGCTGTAAGAAACAGCTTCAGATTAATATAAATGCTTTTTTCACGCTTCTAGCCATGTTACATGGCTTAACTGGTGAACAGAATAACAAGAAAGGGGCACGTAGGGACCAGTTTTCTCAAATGAGCCAGTGCACTAATAACAAAAACTCTCCTTTTTCCTGTTGAGTAATACAGATTCAAGAGACTCTTGCCATTTACTGAAGCTACCGATGTATTGCCCAGTGTGTTTGGCCTGTCCTGGTGAATTCCGTTGATCACTTGCTTATTCATTTATTCCAACCACTGTTTCATGTGCTCAGCATACTGTATTGAACAACAACAGCAACCAAAGAGGGAAATACGTAAATCTACAACACATAGATGGTGTGAAATACCCAGGGAAAAGTGAAGCAAGAGGGAGCAGGAGGAGCAGCTGGGTGGGAAGAGGAAGCTGGTATTTAGTGGTCCACAGACGCCTGGCAGAGGAGGAGGCATCCGCATAAAGACTTGAGTGATGCAACTGATATTTCACTTATCCTCCAGCCTCTTCTCTCTTGCCCTTACATCTGCCAGGCATTTGACTTAAAAATAACCGTTTTCCACACACAAACTAGAAGTAAAGACTTGGTTACAGTTGTGTTCATGGTAGTGGAATTTGGAAAGGTTCAGCCCAACCAAAGGTAGTAGAATTGATTTCCTAGTTTCATACCTTTTACAGGAGACTGAACTTATAATCCTGTGTCTTTGTGCTCTATGCAAAGTATAATCCAAGTACAAGTAGAAAGACTGAAAAATTCTGGCTGGTTTTGGTCCTTGTTGCAGGCCAAATGCATTTATTTTTATTGAGAACTCATTAGCAGTAAGATTTCAGACAAATGTATTCTTTACCAAAATGTTATTAAGCAGCGATAACTTTGATGTCTCTGTGAGGGCAAAGTTTTCCAGCTACTGTGAGCAAAATCCTTTTGCAAGAGTCTACTGTCATTGATTTATTAAAACTTGCATTCTGCCAGAAGAGTATAAGACATAAAAAGAAGATGTATGTACTTGTATATATGTACATGTATTTATATGTCAATACCAAATGAAAATAATTCTTTGGCATGCCCAATGTCTTAGCCTCCATATTTGAGACTAACTGTATGGATCTGAATTTCACTTAAAAAAACAAAAGCTTGTTTTATGTCTAAGGGGACAACAACAACTGATTTCCACTACATCATTCCAATAACCTAGTGAACAAATGACTGAAGTTTCTCTTTTCTAAAATTTAAATAACGCACAGGTTTTCAAGTAATATTCAAAAGCTCTTTTGTGTGTGCTTCGTAAGCATAATGGAGAAACTGTCACTTGAGGATAACATTCTCAAGAGAATGGCTGAAACATGATTCCTAAAAATTTGGTCCACCCCTCCTACCAGAATGTGAGATCTTTCTCTAATGTTTACAATTATGCTCATTCAGTGCCCTTCATCATCAGCAAGACCTTCAGGAGATAGGAGGTAGCACAAGGACCCAGGAGTTTAATCCTAACTCTGCTACTTGTGAACCATGTGAATACTGGCTTTTTACTTAGCTGTATGGTGCATATAATAACACTTATGTTTAAGATTCATGTACAGAGTCTAGAAAATGAGACAATGTGTATTACACAACCTATAGTGTGACTTTGAAGACATACAAGGCATTCCATAAACAGTGGCTGCCATAACAGTGAGTGAAATTTTCAAGTATCTCAGTCAGATAGTCACCGGGAGCATGCTCCTCAGGGTGCCTGTGAGACCTGATGTCATGCCTTCGGAGCTGTCTGGTAGATGCCCATTGTTCACATTTGTACATTTCTTTCTATCTCTATCTTTTTGGAAAACATGTTTCTAAACTGCCTAAAGGACACTGCAATAATAGCTGACTTCATTTCCAAGCAGGATGCCCCCATCTCATCCCTGCACACCCCTGCTTATCTCATCTCCTGAGATAACTGACATTCTAAGTTTCTAGGCTGCATCCCCAGCTTTCTTCTCTCAAGATTTGTTGCTTCTCCTCTGAGCCAACCCTGCAAATCCAAGGCGCTATTGATGTTAACATTCTAATTTTCCTAGAGGGTCCTTGGAGGCCTATCCCCATCTAATTTGTCTGAACCTCTCACATTGTATATTCTGCCCAAGTTTTCAGAACCTTGGGAACTGACTCTCTGCTGGTTGCCAAGATCAAAATTTGATCTGCAGATGGAACTGTTCTTTCCCACATAATGTGATGTCGGTCATTTGAATCTCTTGCTCTCTCTCAGGCCTTTGGATTCATAATCCTAGCAGCACTCAGTTCATCACTCATGTGGTGCCTGCTGCATTACGCGTGGCCAAGAGGAGTTGAAGTCAGGAAAGGGAAGGAGAGAGAAAGAGAGAGAAGGAGGGAGAGAGGCAGAAGGCACAAAAAGCAAGAAGGTACAGCTCAAGCTTAATAGGTTTGCATGCTTCTTCTTTTTTTTTTTTTAACTCACTAAGACATTTATTGTCCTTGAAGAAATTCAAAAATTTTAAGCACTCTTCCAGGTCATTCCCGCTGTTGAAGCAGTCACACCACGGGGCCACACTGAGGCTGCTGGAGTCTATGTAGTTGGGGGTCATGACTGTGCCTAAGAGTAAAAACAAGGCATTTAATTCCTGTGATGATATGGACTTTTGCACAGTAAAGAAACAAATGTTCCTCTCACAACGGATGTGCTGTGGATAATTACAAGCACTGTGTTTGCTGAGTAGGAAATTATGTTAAGCATCACATTTTCTTGGCGATTTATCTTGAGCATGCAATTTACACGTTTACTTTAAAAATTGTAACAGAACTCCTTGAGTTGCACTTACAGTATTTTCCCCCTGCACAAATGGTATAGATGTCATGGAGGAGGAGAGAATTAACTTAGAATGTGTAAGTTGCCAAATTCCTTGTGTTTTCATGAAAGTGTCATTGATCTTCATAAAGACATAGCACTGGGTCTATGTATTTTAAAAATCTGTTTAGGGCTTTGAATCCATTTCTCTCTGAAGCAAATGGGTTCTTCCAAGTGACACAGGGAAGTTTAGGAGCCTTGACGGATCTCCCACATCCTGAATGTATGTACATGGGTAACAAGGCTCTGGCTCACCAGATTCTCAACTGATTTAAATAGCCTTCTAAGTTGTGAAAGCATTGGAAACAAACACTGGAACTTCTCTGAGCCAAGGGCTCCTACCATACAGTCTGTGGACACTTCATAGTCGTTAAAGAAATGCTAGGTGGTCCCTCTTGCTACATTCTGTGGTACTCATGACTTTCCTGGTAAGTTCTCAAATGGCACAAATACACAATGCATTTATATTTAATGCAGCCCAAATGTCTTTCCCGGGGTGGCTTACACCAGGCAATGGCCACAAATGCCAGGAAGCCTTCTGGTTTTTAGATATTTCAGTGGAAGTAAGAAGTACTAGATGTCAGTAATTCACAAGATATATTCAGTTCATAAACACCAACTTTTGTAAACTCCTCTGGGTCAAGGGATATACTGTCTTTGCCTTACATTCCTTCCTAACTTGAAATGAATAACATCCTATTACAACTTGGCCTAAGAATTTGAAGCTACAACACCAAGGGAGCTTTAACTTAGCTGACAAAATAATAGCATCCCAAATACTGAGTGAGGAGGTAAACACCATTGTATTTCAGGCACCAGAGGGGATGCCTGACATACGGAAGAAATAGAAATAGGCTTTGTGCAAAAATAAGTTACGTTCCAATGACCCAGGAACTAACATCGAGAAAGAGATCCAGACCCAAAAGCAAAAGTAATGCTGGCCTGTGGAACTCACTGCCTCTACCGCTTTCTCCCTTCTTACCATCCTCCTCAGGCATGCAAGGGTTTGCCAAGCCTAGGTTTCTAGCAGAGTTGGCAATACCTCACCTTAGCCACTCACAGAAGAGTTAATGAGCTGTGTACTGGGGAGGGTGCAGACTGGAGTATTAACAGTGACTCGCTATGGAGGAAGAAATGGGGCTGTGGGTATTTAAATTTTTCTGTGAGTTTCTACGGGGTTATTTCACTTTTACTTGTTTTAAAACATGAGTGTGCCTTAATGGTTTTTGTTATTTCTATAATTCTATATTTGGTAGCTAACTTAGCTAAGCACAGGAAAGCATGACTGCAAATCTAGAATACTGACTCATTAATAATAAAGTAGGGGAAGGTAGGACTCAAGGGAGCACAAATATCCTTGCAAAAAACTCAGAATCAACAATATCTCTGCATTAAATACCATCACTGGATTTCCTAAAGGCTCCTGCCAAAGACAATCTGGTGACAAGGGGTTTAATCTGTGCTGTCACGCTGGGTGGGAGGTTCTTCCTGCTGGTGATGCGTGTGACCCTGACACAGACCTGGCCGGGAAGCACACCATCGTGCACCACGGTGCTCTGACAACTGTGATTTCTCTCACTTTCCCCAGCCTTCCCTGCATGTTCCTTCTCAAATGCCAACTGCAATCGAGCCCTGACAGGGAGCCTTCTGCTGTCCCTGGCACCCAGGACACCCATCTTTCCTCCTGCTAGTCCCACTTCTCCCAAAGCACAAGTGTGCCTCTTGCTGGCTCTTTTCCTACACACTGGTGACTCGCTTAATTGTTCTCTTGAATGCTGAGATCATGGTTCTTCTAGACTCTACAATCTCCAAAGACAGGAAATACTGCATTTGCTACAACACAGTATTTCCAGGGGAAAAAAATTAGCCTGTGGATACCCCTGCACATAGGGAGTTGAATTACCAAGAATGCAAATGGCAAGATGGACCTTGATATTTAGCATTATTTCCAAAGGGCCATTTCTGGGAAACAGCTTGTTTGATTTCCCCAGATAGAATGACTTCCAAGTTTCTTCTCTCTAAAGTTATCTAATTCAATTAAGTTTGTTTGACTTGCTCTCTTCTTCCATAACCAGTTTTTTTTTCCCTCTGCTGCTTGTGCTTTGCACAGTCAGTTCCCTGAGAGACTTCACTCATTTTCATGTTTGTGGTTTCCTTGCCCCTTAATAATACATGTTTCTTGCCTTTGTCTTTTGTTTATCCATTATTCTGGCTCTTATTATAATTATAACAGGCAAATCCTAAAAAGCCTATTGTCATAACTCCAGCACAGAAGCTACTGATTTTCATGTGTGCAGATATCATCAGGCTACAAGGAAAGAATGTGGGTAGTGTTTGTGTATCGGACTCTTCTCCCAACCTGCCTTCCCCCCTCTTACCAATCAGCCCTGAGTAGGCCAGGAGGCAGTCTGCGTAGTTCTCCTTCAGACAGCTGCTGACAGACCTTGACTCTGGCTGGCAGTTGGTAAAAAAATCTGCAAGGCGAGATCTACAATGGAAAAATAAGGTGAAGTGTGCTTAAAACTTCCCAAGCTTCTGGGCTGGCAGGGTGGTGCTAGAGAGAAGATGGTTAATTAGTATAGGGATACAGCTGGAAAGAGGAATAATTTCTAATGTTCTATCACATTGTAAGGTAACTATGACTGACAAATAATTGCATTACGAGGTAGCTCATAGAGAGGAATTCTGAATGTTCCCAACACGAGCAAATGATACATGTTCGAGGTAATGAATAAGACTGATCTGATCATTGTATATTGTGTACATGTCTTACAATATTACATGAATCCCATAAATATGTATAACATATTATGTGTCAATTATAAATAAAAAATATATTTAGAAGAAAAAATCCTAAGTCTCTGGACAGGCATAACTTCTCTTTATTCCTTTGTTGACATGCCTTGCTCTGCATACACACACAAATAGAACATGAACTATTAAAATGTTGGCATCCTTTCTTAAACAATCTCCCAACTATTCCCTCGCTGAGTCTTCCTCCACCTGTGTGTGTCTGCTTATTTGGAGAGAAATCTTCAGGGCCTATACCTCAAGAAATCTAGAAGCTTTGAAGTTTTATTCAATATTTATTTCTGACTAGACTTATTTGCATCTTTAGGCAACATGCTTCGCCACACACTCACCAGAGATCCACAGTGGGAAAATATTTACTTTGTACAGAAACGTGTCCCTGGCATCCAAATAGGATCCTACAGCCCATCTGCTCCCATAATTCCTATAAGCTTTAAGAATGTGTGTCTCTGCCTTATAAGTCTTCTCTCAGGCCCTATCCCAGAGTAGTGATTTACCCTGGCCTGGCAGCACCGAGGACGCTACCTTTGAAGAACCAACGTGAAAGGCCAGAAGGATGGGTACGGTTCACTGTGGGCAGTGGGCAGTAGGCCTGTGGCTGGTCAAAGTGCAGCTCTGTGTGTCCCTTGGGAACTCTCCAGGGACTGACACAGGCCATCTGGAAGCCCTGCTGAGTGGTGAGGTTGTAGAGACCCAGAAGTAAAGAAAAGCCACAGATATATGTGCCAGCGTGGGGAGGAAGAGAGCTCATTGTGGCTAGCTGGTTGTTCTTCAGTCTGAAGAGGACATTGTTGGAGTAATCCTGAATGAAAACTGGGTGACCTCTGAGGTCATCTCAGCAGACAACAGCTCTGTTTCTTTGGGAGAACACAATGGACTGCAGGAGAATTTAAATTATTTGGAAATTACAGGAGACAATGGGGTGTTATCACATTGGGGGGTTTCTTCCGGTTTTTAGCTACCCCTGGGTTGTCTGCTGACATACCCAGGATCTTTTGTTTTGTTTTGTTTTGTTTTGTTTTTACTTTTTTCCACCCAAGAAACTCCATTTACTTAGCATACTTTATGATATTAACAAAGTTGGCTTAGTGAGGGAGATGGGTGGCAAAATCACAAAGGTCTATAAAGGTCTATGGGAGATACCTTCAATGTTCCTTCCATACATTTTTAAACAGAAGGGGCATTAAAAAGCATAAACAATCTAAGTTCACAGTGCTCTGCACAAGTAGCACGGTGCTCATGTGGTTCTGTCCTTGAACCCTATAAGCAGCTATGCCCACGCCTCCCTCACTGTGCCTAGCTGGGGACCTGTATACGTTCTAAGTGCCTGGGTCATCACAGTGAGTGCCTGGAGCAGGCTCTGGAAGGTCTGCTTTCTTTGCTTTTCACAGCACCTGACACTTCTCAGAGAGGCCCTTTATAACATCTCCCAAGCAGGGGAATGTGCTGCGGCTAAGTGACTTGGCCAGATCTTCCCAATGAAGCTTGCATTTGAGTGCATATATAAGCCTGGATCTTAGCCACTGTCCATGCCTCACTGCTGTTTTCTGATTTTAACTGAACACATTGAAGGATATAAAACCTAGCTATTTTCTATAGTCTGGTTAAAGGATTTATTTTTTTGGAGGAAATTCCTAAAGGTGGTTCAGGCTTACTCAACCGGCTCTGATGGCATCCAGCTTGAATGGGGTGTTAATTTCAGAAGAATCTTCCTCCTCATGAAAGTTAATGATCTAGTGGTGCTGGGTTTTTAACTTAGCAAAGGCCAACTGTGGTCCAGGCAGCTGGAGCTCCAGTTCCACAAACAATTTGGACTGAGCAGAGCTCTGACCAGGCAGACCCTTATCCCTTGCCTGTTCCCCCAGAGATGCACCTCTTGTTTTTCAGAGTCTCTGGAGCAGACTATTAACAACACTGCGATGTGGATTACTGTCCTTCAGTGCAAGGCTAATGCCACCAGACTCATTTCGCTTAACAACCTCAGAATTGACTTGCAATTGGACTCTGGAATGAAAGGCTAATTGAGTCAGTCTGTTGCAAAAAGCATAGTCCTGACTGGGAGGATAAAACAAAATATACTCTGAGCAGAACCCGGACAGCTGCATTTTGAGAGGAGACTGTGGGCACAGATCCCAGCTCTAACACCAACACAGTCCATAGATGGGAAGAATTTCAAAATAAGAGTGAGCAGACGAGCTTACAATATCCATATCCATGGATCTATCATATTTGACACCCGCTTTCCATGTTGACACTTGGAGACACAGCGGTCACATTATAGAGTTCCATTTTAAAGGAAGGAAAAATGAAGTAAGAAGTTTGCTAGTGGTGTGCTGCAACCAGCTCATTACTAGCTAGTGGGTCAATTTTGAGGAATTTGAGGTTAGTTGACATCACAATGCTAACTTGATGGTGCCATGATGGGAGTACTCACACCACTGTTATCAGCAAATGTTTCAAAAGAAGACTTTGTGTTGCTCTTAAAGAATTAACTATTCATTCACAGTGCTGTTTGAGAGCCACTGTGATAGAGTTAAACCCACTGAAAAAGCATGTGTCATATCTTGGGATTCAAGTCCCTGACCTTTGATAGCCAGCTTCCTCTTCTATTTCCTTGGTGCCACATGACATAGTCAACCTTCAGTTAGCCTTCAGTCTCCAGTATTTTTTAAAGAAAGAAAAGCCTCTCCCTCTGAGGACTCTTCGTGAAATCTTCCCTTCCCATCAAAGTCTTTTTGTTATAGGACTTTGTGCAAAGGATTATATTTATTGACAAAATAACTGAACTGACTGATGTCAAGCACTTGTGATATAATGATGAAAAAGACTCTTTACTTATTTATTTATTTTTGTCTTTTTGAGACAGGGTCTTGCTATGGCAGTTCAGGCTGGCCTTGGGCTCACTTTGTAGCCCAGGCTGGTCTCAAACTTGCAGTGATCCTCCTGCCTCAGCCTTCTGAGTGCTGAGATTACAGGCGTGTACAACCTGCCTGGCTAAGAGCTCATCTTTAAACTTAAGTAATCAGTGGTCCTGATGCCAAGAGAAACAAGTAAAAGGATTATAGCTATCATGGCTAGTTTTTGATATAAAGTGCAAAAAAAATCTGCTAATAAAAAGAAGACCAGACATAAATGAAAAATTTAGTAAATGTTAAATAGATTTAATAAATGACATATTTTCCCCACAACTCTAATGAGAGAGGTACTATTATTTATCATCCTAATTTCACAAAAAAGAAAACACATAAGGAGAAATTAGAGGAAAGCAATAACAGTAGAATCAGGATTTAAATCCACTCATTCTGACTCCTCACTTACGCCTTAAACTATCCATAGCTAGCTACCAAAATTTCAGAAAGGTCGTATTTTGGGGGCTGAACTAGAAAGGATAGGGAGGAATTGGCCAGGCAAAGAGGAAGGAGCATATTGCAGGTTGAGGAAAGCAGCATATGATAATAATACTCATAACATTCCTGGGTAAAAAGTATGGACAGTGTGTTTGTACCAGGCGTGGATTTGGGTGCTTGACATGAATTCACACATCCAATTCACACAATGAACCTACTAGGTGATGATACCATTATTCCCACTGTACAGATGAGGAACCTGTGGTACAGACCAGAGTGACTCCTCTGGGTTGTAGCCACTGTCCGTCTACTTCCAGAGCCAGAATTCATTCTCAGCCATCACGCCTAACACAATCCTTGTCAGGAGCTATTCCTCCTGATGGCCAGGCCATGGAATACAAATGGTTCAGGTGGGAGGTGGTGCTGGGAACCTCAGTGATCCTTGAATGGTAGGTTAGGGTTTTGTCCCAGATAGTGAGAACCCCTGAAGCACTTGGTTTCAAGTGAAACCAAGAAGTAACACAATCAAGTTTTAGGAGGGAGCTTTGTGAATCTCTCAGCTATTCAGCGAAAATTTGTTTAGGACCTGCTCTGTGTCTCAGTGCTAGAACAGCACTGGAGGGAACAGGAAGGGGCCAAAGTTGGGCAGGTGATTTCCTAGGATGCTGCAGCTAGGAAGCAGAGCAAAGCACTGAGAGACGAAAGTGAAGACAGGAGGATATGTGGAATGGTAGTGCTGTAGTTTAGATTTAAAACATTTCCCCAAAAGCTCATGTGTTTGGCAAATGATCAGTTGGAACATGAGGGTGCTATACACAACAGTGGGTCAATCTGTTGGTGAGTTCAACAGCTGAATGTGCTGCAGGGGAGGGGAGGGCTGGTTGGAGGTAAGTCTCTGGGAGCATGACCAGGAACCATGTATTCCTTATGCCTGCCTCCTGCTCCTCTTCTCTTCTCTTCTTTCTTTCTCTTCTCTCTCTTCTCTTCTCTTCTCTTCTCTTCTCTTCTCTTCTCTTCTCTTCTCTTCTCTTCCCTTCTCCTCTTCCTCCTCCTCCCCTCCCCTCCCCTCTTCTCTCTCTCTCTCTCTCTCTCTCTCTCTTTCTCTCTCTCTCTCCATTCTTCCTGGCTACCATGAATTGAGCAGGATTCCTTCATCAAGCCCTTCTGCCATTCCATTTTTGCCCTGAATCAACTGACCATGGACTGAATCCTCTGAAAATCAAGCACCAAAACAAACCTCTCCGCCTTTACATTGTAGATGTTGGCTATTTTTCCTAGAGATGGGAAAGTAGCTAATATGTGCAGATTTCCCTACAGTGGAAGTCACAATACAGCAAGGAGTTGTCAGACTGAAGAAGGAATCAGAATACAGACTACTCAACATACAACGAGGTGCGGACAGGAAAACAGGCTGGCAAGGAGGTAACAGAGTTGCTAGTGGCTGTGTTGAGTGCACAGTACTCTGACAAGCTAGAAGTGTACAGGTGTCTAAAGCTCTGGCTCCCACACCTTCCCAGCCACTAACCACTACCTGAATACCTACCATATGCACAGCTCCAGCAGCTCAGAACAGCCCCTGATGTACGTGCGCACCCCCCACAACCCGAACACTAGAGCATGAATCATGCTGTAATTGGTTTCCGTGGCTTCCCTGCCTGTAATTCAAACAAGGAATCTTAAATGTCCAGTGTGGGGTTAACAAAGAAACTCCACAATTGGATTTCTTCTGGAGACATGAAATCTCCATGACTACAGCCATGATGAGCTCTTATTGTTTTTTTCTGAGAAAACAAAAAAGAAATGAATAGGCACTAATGTAAAAATGTATCGCCCTCAGTACGAGAAAATCTCCCACTCTTTAACAGGGAGAGAAGGCTGGTAAATGCTGAAATGGCCTTAGGAAATCTGCAGAAAAAGTGGCTTATGCAGAAAATATCATATTAAAGGAAGCAAGTTACTAACTGGAAATAGAAAAATGATTATAATGATAAAATTTGGGAAAGTCTTGTCAAATAACAGATGGTTTTTTGACAGTGCGTGGGGGGAGATCATTTACCTATTTTTCTGTAGCTGTTTTGAGGAAATAATGTTATGGAGAACAAGTAGAATTTATATCAGTAATACTTAGTTTAACTCATCCTGGATTATCATAATTCTTTATATGTTTTTCCAGAACAAATCCCATACTTGGACAGGAGCTGTGTGGCTGGTAGAATTGAGATCTTGAATGGGAACCAGGCTTTGACACTAATTAGCCAGAGTTCCTGAGTATGTCGCTTAATTTGGCTCTAGGATTTCCCTACTAAATCTCAGAAATATAGTCTATGGGCCACTCAAACTGGCCCCCAAAACAAAACCAGAAACTATTTTTGTTTTCAAAGCATTATTGATATTCTTACCCACCTTCCATCCTGCCATTAACCAAGATTTTAACGTCAAGATTTTGGTTACCTTTGAGACTAGCGAACAAGATTTTTCTGGTCAATCCCCTCATCTCACATACAAGAGAATTGCAGGCTAAAGGGGGTAAGCACTTGTTCAGAGCCTCATGGCGGGTGGCCGCAGATGGCATTCACTGGAGGAGGACTTGTCAGCTGCCTTTAAGAGCCCAGCAGGAGAGCGATGTGGACTGCTCAACTCTGATTTCCCTGGGATTTCTCTAAAGTCATCAAGGGTACACTTGCTGGCATGGGTCATTGCTGACTAGGCTGTTCTTCAGACTTCTTGTTCATGTTCCACTGCCTTCAGAAATGGAGCAGGCACTCAGAATGTCATGCAGGACCGTGTGAGAGCCAGGGCATGTAGATGGGACTGTATACATGAACAGCCGTTTCTGTCAGGAAAATAGGCTCCACTTTCAAAACAGGTCTTTTTGACCCTACCAATGTCCACACAGGAGTAGTATAGGACCTGCCCACCTAGTGGAAATCCAAAGTTTTGGGACAGAATTCCTTTACTGATCCATAACCATGAGAATCACTGGAGTTTTTCTCTGAACCCAATGTGAACACTAGAATTCCAAAGTCTCTAGTTTTACTTCAAACATTTTGATTTCTAAATATTCTACAATGGATCTGTTCAAGAAAGTCAAATACGGTAGGTAAAATGAACTATAGGCCTAGAAGCACCTGTTTCCAGTCCCATCTTTTATGTTCTTAGCCATCAGTATAATTATTGCCTTTGAGCCAGTTTCTTCAAAATAGAGCCAAAGTTATGTACAGTCACTGGAAAATGTCTTTTGTGAGACTCATATATGACAACTATACAGAGTTCCTCAATAATCTAGGTGCCCAATGCAGTTTTGTTTCCACCCCTTCACTTTTCTCTCCAATTTAAGTTAAATTGGAGAGAAATGTTAAATCTCTAATGTTAAATTCTTCCTTTAAAGGAAGCTTAAACCTATTTTGGACTGTCTTCTTCCAGCCCTTATTTTATGTACACAGAACAGGCAACATCTGTGTAATTGAAGACATCAGTTTTGACCAAAACAAATATGAGAAATCCAAATCCAGGATCTTAAAGTGTAATTTAAAGTCTTTCAATCATATGAACTCATGGTATAAAGACCCTTTTAAAAAAAGCTACTTTTTCTCAGAAGCATAGAGGAAACAACGTATTTTTCAAATGAATTAGTATCAGTCAGTTTGTTAATATTTCTATTATCTTATGTGGAATAAAAACAACTTGAAAAACATGCTGCTAATATTAGACCAGGGACGACAAAGCTGAAACAGTGGAATGGTAATTGTCTGGTACAGTGACACAAAACAGATTTTGCCTCTTTCTGTTTTTAGAAAATTACCTTAGCCCTCACTCTCCAGCAGCCCACTGGAACGCACATCTGGAAAGCATCTTTCAGGAAATCAGAGCCCATATTAAAAACACTTTGCAAGAAGTATTATTTTGCATCACGACTCCTCACTTGGTGGTGGTGTACATTCTTCCTTCCTAGTCCACCTGGGAGCAGGCTGTGGAGCTGACAGTGAGTGTGGGAGACAAGTCGGCATGGCCAGACTGAAGCAACGGTCCCAGGACAGAGCCACACACTGCAGGCACAGAGGCACAGAGCTCTGCACATTTTGTGGTCATCGACCCCTTAACTGTAGTTCCCACTGTTGGTAAGATTACTAAACTTGGGCCAACTGAAGCCTTCTTGGCCAGAGCGCTGCCACATGTTGTTGGGAAAGAACACCACAACTCTGAAGAAGATTCTGCTATTTTTCTAAGGCCTTTGCTTCCTGGGACAGGAAAGACACTGTAGCCAAGTAGAAATCAACACCTGCCCTTCTCCCCTATCCCTGCTCAGCCTCATCCTTATATGGGAGACCACGAGGCACTTAACAAACTCCAGGGAAACCCTGATCACTGCTGTTCCTCTGGCTCCTCAGCCAGGCCCGTTGGCAGCTCCTGGCTGCAAGGTGTTTCCTTGTAGTCTGCCCAGCATGTGGATTACAGGAGGCAACCGTCACTGCTCTGAGCCCCCACCCCTTCAGAGGCTCTGACAAAGCCTGGCTTACTGAGGAAGCCAGTCAGGCAACACTGGGGAGTTTGCATAGTTTCCATCCATGTGTCTTTCTTTGGGACTTGTTCCAGGTTGAGAGCTCCGAGAAAGCAGGCTGCAGGGTAGAGAAGCAATGTTTCCTTAGCCTTTCTGATCCCATCACGACAGGATTCCCCAAGGGAAGTCCAGCCAGCATCTGATCAATTTCAACACCCCCTCAAGCCACAGGTCACAAACAATGACAGCCATCAGTCAACATCCACCAAGCAGCTGACAAGGCTTGACAGCTACTTTCTACCCCGAAAATTTGAAACACCAACTCATAGGCACTGGCTAGGGAATCCATCCCAAATTAGAAGGCATTTTCTGCAAGCTCTGATTCAGTGACCCTGAGCTGCCCTTCAGCAGAGACTCCCCCTCCATTTCTCTCAGCCACTTTCTCCCAATGCACAAACTGAGAACTGCAAGAGAAAAACACTGTACACAGTAATGCAAGCATAGGAAAACCACGGACAACCCTATGGGGCATCTCCAATTCATATAAGGTTGTTTTTATTACCAAGGCCACACTATGTCCATTAATGCAAAAAAATCTAGCTTTGGCGGTACTTGTTTTTAAGAGAAGAAATCGAAGAAGAACAGAAATTGAAGGTTTTTCTGGATGAAACAATTATAAAGCTCCTGGTGCTTATCCAATAGTTGTCTGTTCAGATAACTTCAGTTGAGAAATATGCTAAAACTTTTTAATAGTAGATCTCATAAAGTTTGATATTTATACACAGAAAAATTACAAGTTGATTTTTGTGACACTTGGCCACAGTAAAAATAGAAATCTAGATATTCAACCTATTTTCATCTTAAAAGTCTAGCTCACAATGGTGTGAATGTACTTGCTTCATAGAGAATTCAGCAGGTCCTTCCACCTTCAGGAGCAGATTTCAGAAGCTGTCTCCTGTTCATCCTAGGTGTCTAAGGGGATCCACGTCAACTGGCCTCTAACCCTGGACACAAAGTTCACCCACCGTTCCATTATGATATTTCTGCTTTGGGGCCAGCTGACCACAAACAGAATGTCCTTAAAATGTGAGTCAAATTCAACCTTTCTTCCTAAACTTGGGTATTGTGTGCAGCAATGGGAACACAGGCCAATACAGAAGCACAGAAGACAGACTGACTACCTGTAGTAAGCCAAAGACCTGTGGAGCATCCATGGCACCCAAAGATGCTTCAGTCTAGTCCATGGAACCTAAGAACATGTGACTTTACATGGCTAAAAAGACTTTGCAAATGTGACTGAGGTCATGATCGTGAGGTAAAGAGGCTACTCTGGATTGTATGGCTGGGCCTAGTGTCATTGTAAGCATCTTTTTGAACAGTGGAAAAGGGAGAGAGGTAAGAAAGTCAGACTGTTGTCCTATAAGGAGGACTCAACTGGCCTTTGCTGGATTTGAAGACAAAAGCAGCAGCATAAGCCAGCAAAGGAGAGCAGAAGGAAGGCAAGGCTATGCATACTCCCCAGGCCTCTAGAAGGAACTCAGCCCGCAGACACCTTGATTTCTGCCCGGTGAGAAACACGGCACACCTCTGACCTACACTCCCATGACAGACAGATCCATGTTGCTCAAAACCATCAAAGTCGTGGTAATTTGTTAACATCAGGAATAGGAAACTCAAACAATATTAAACTGTAGTATACCATAGGATTTTTTTATTTTTTTGGACAGGGCTTCACTTTGTAGCCCAGGTTGGTCTTGACCCCTGATCTTGTCCTTCTCCTGCCTCAGTTACCCAAGTATTGTGATTATGGGCCTGCACCACCACAAATGACTTAGCGCAGCGATTTCAAATATGGACTTTGATGATGGAATGGAAGTTAAATTTCAACTCAGACACATGCTGCCTGTGGTATCTGAGGCAGGTACCTTAATTTCTCTGAACCTTAATTAACTCAGGTTGACACAATATCCTTTAAAAGTTACAGGCAGGCTTAGGTGTACCTAGCACCCAGGACCTGTATATGACTCTTCCTGATTTCTCACTGAGGAATTTGGTGTCTTCTATTTTGTTCTAGACTGGCACAGAGGGTCCACACTAACCTTGACTCTTCTATGAAGTCCTAAGGTATAAATAACCACACTAGAATTCTAGAATTCACCTGCTAATAATCTTGTCACATGGAATACTTTGTACCAAGGCCAGCGATCCCTGTGTTCAGGGTCTGCTCAATAATATGATTGATACCAGGCTCATTTCTACCCTTAGAGCCAAAGAGATTTCTCTTAGGACCTTTTGACATTTGCCACTCTCCCTGGAAACAAGTTCAGGCAGTTCTACAGATCACTAACCCTGGTCCCATGTGCCGTTTTCTGTTGGTCTCGCAACTGAACACCAGGCCAGTGTTCACAAAGGGAGGTAGTGACTACTCTCAGAAAGAAATGGGTCCGTACACAACTTAGAATCTCGATGTTTACGGTAAGAGAGACGGAACTCTAGTTAGCTCTGGAAAACAGTAAGTAAATTCTAGAAATTATTTTAAATGCTGCCTACTTCAGCCAAACCTTGATTCTTTAGGGCTCTCAGAAGATGAAAGTTTTAAAATACATGGGCTTTTAAAACTTCAATAATTTGAAAATCTCCTCCTCTTGCCCCTACACCCAAAAAGGCAAGCATTGACTATCTCTGTGGAGCCCAGACCCCAAGCTTTGCTTAGCAGAATGTTAATTCACATGCCATACATTAAAGCAGCCTGGCTCCTTTCTGAGTGTCCTGGGAAGGGTGGGGAATGCAAAGGCAAATGGATGTCTGAATGGCTCTAGATCTGCCCTTCATGAACAAATTTTAAACAGAAACATATGAAAATAAGATCCACTATTAATCTTTAATGGGCTTGCAGACTTCCTCAGGAAAATGATATTCAACAGTAAATACACACCAGGCCATTTTTCTTCTAGGCAAGTTGTTTTAAAGTCAACAGAGACTTTGAACTTGGCAAACAACTAGCTCATAATATCTTTGTTCCTAGATAGGACATAGAGAATATCACTATTGCTCAGGAGGCAGGGAATCGCAGCATTGTATGTCAAAAGAATAAATTACTCCATTGCAATAAGATGATAACTCCCCCTTTTTTGCAAAATCCATAACTCTTCTTTGTAATCCATTCTCATCCTTATTATTGTCTTCCCAACAGCACCTCACACCCAATTCCACTTCCTATGTTTTACCTAAAGCTCTCACAACTGCATTTAAATCTACATCCCCCACTTTTTTTTCTTGAGGATAAAGCTGAGTTCCATGATACATAAAAGCCATTCTCTATAAAACTGATCCTCGTCTTCTCTGTCTAGATGAGTGATCCCAAGGCTTACTCTGACCCACACCCAGAGATCTCAAAGGCATCTTCTGAGCCCTTCCACCAAATCTCCTTACTGGCTGGGGCCCAGTAGGGTGCCAGCTTCAAGCTTGCTGCCCATACCTCCTTCCTTTCACCTTCTACTTTATGTCTGCATTTTGTTGATAATCTTGCCTACACCACGAAAAAACAGGCAAGCACATACAATTATGACCCACACAATGCGGACATTTAGTAAGTGGTACTGAATGAATGAATGAATGAATGAATGTACTTCCATGCACTATGGCTCCAATAACTTACAAACTATCTCTCATCATCGACCTTTTGGTATTACAGGTTCAGCAGTGTGACAGGGATAAGGAAAAAATACCAGCCCAAGCGTAATTGTTCAGATACTGTATGTATAACAACTACATTGACTTGTAACCCGTCACTACACCTAACACTGGATAGTTTGAGTCATTTAACATGCAGCAACCGTCCCAGCCAGTTAGCTTTATTTCACAGTCAAGAACATTGAAGCCCATGAGGCCATAGTACCAGAGTTAGAGCCAGGTTTAGAAAAGTAGCCTGTAGACTATCAAACTCCTACATCCTCCCACTCAATAGCATTAGAAAATTAATGTTCAGTGATTTCATTTTAGTTCTTGGACTTTTGCTGCCATTTTGATGCGAATTCTGTGCTCTTGTGGAAGCTCAAAGCAGATTTAGGTGATCTTTACGAGGTCCAATAAAGTGCAATGACAGAATTAGTAGGCATTCTTTTTGTTTAATACTATCTACAGTTTAAAAACATTAAAAATATAATGCCTGTTGTTACTGTTCAGCATGGCTCAAATGTAATCCAGTGACAACTGTGCAGAGAAGTCATACGGGCTGAGGCCCTGTTCTCCTGAGCAGAGTTTCTCAAGCCCAAAGGGAGACACCATTAGACTTTTTAAAGCCTTCTTTCCTTGCTGAGACCATACCCGGGGCAGAGCCAAGAGGCACCCGGCAAAGACTGACAGGAATGGACCAGCCTCTTGGAAGGGCAGACACATCTGCTGACCTTTCCCCATCTGAGTGGATGCTGTGCATCCTGGGAAGGGCACAAGGCCTGAATCAGACCAAACCCCCACTGCCTTGCGGCTATACTCTACGCAAACCCCCATCACAAAGTCAGGCACTCAGCCCCTCCTTCCCAGAGCAGTACCCTGGGTTAAAGCCAGTAACCTGGCATCATTCACAGAGTCCAGCGCTCAGTAACATGCTGGGGAGAGTGTTGTTCACCCTGCTCTCCAGTTGCTTTCTTCATAGGCTGTTTCTCTCCAGCCTCATAGAAGCAGCGTGGGCCAGGGACCACTCACTCCTCCTTCACAAGAGCAGACAGGCCAGAAAAAACAGGTCAGCTCCTCAGAACTCTCAGCCAAGGAGGACAGACCTGGTAAGGGGACAAGACTCCTGCTGGGTCCTGAACACTCAGCCTGGTTCCTTGGGAAGGCATGCTTTTATCTGGGTTGGCAATGTAATTCCATGGACAAAAAGTATTTGGTGGCATCTCTTGTTCACCCAGAACACACTCCTCCTGCTTTCTTTGTACTGCGAATACGATGGGATACGGTGGAGGGAGCCCTCATCCTGTGTCCTCTCCTGACAGTCGAAGATGCTTCCATATGGAAAAGGTGACAAGAAGAGCAGAGTAAAACATGTCAGTTTTCCTTACCTGAATAGCTCAGTCAAAGATTGCTCTGCAGACTGTTTTAGATGGACAATTTCTTTTCTAATGATTGCCCCAAACTCCTCTGCTTTGTTTTATGTTTTTGGGTATAACTTAGCCAATGAATTCCAGTCTTGGGCCAAGGTCAACCTATGAACAATGAATTATCTTGTTCCTCATGTGCAGTAAGGTCAAGGTCTCAATGGGCAGTGGGGCCAGTCTAGGCAGCAAATAAACAGATTAATGGTTACCATATCAATATCCTTTGTGTGAGAGGAGCTACCACCTGGCCCTTAGAGCCCTTTGCAGTGAGTTCTCACAGCCTTCCAAACACAGCTGCATTCAGTATAGCAAGGAAATTTCTCAAGTGTGGTCCCTGCTCAGAGCTCTGATTTCCTGATGTGTGACACTTTCCCTGGGCCTATCTCCTCATCTAGCCTGACAGCCCACACCCCAGACACTCCCACATTCCTCCAAGTCTCAGTGCCCAGCAGCGTTGATCTGATGCCAGCTCCTTACTCTCAGCTTTTCAGACCCTTTTAAGAGCAGAGTAAGGCCACCAGCGTAGGAAAGCTATGGCAAATTCTCAGACCCCATCCTGAACCCCACATATCAGAAACTGGTCCTGATACAGGCTGAAGCTGGACAGTCACCACCCTCTGGTGATGACACTTCTGAGACGAGCCCACCCCTCCTCCATGATGCTCTGGTTAAGCACTAATGACTATTCTTGTTTGTCTCCTCAGTGTTGAAGGGACTGCACGCATTTCTGACCCTTGAGACCTTGCAAAACAACCGAAGCTCTAGTTGTGAACTACTGAATGAACCAACCATTGGCAACAATTAAAAAAAAAAACCACGGCCAGTACAATTAGAAAAAAGCAAATATAATTGAACTACATACCTAGTTTGTAGCTAAACATGATTCAGCTTGCATTTTTTATGGAGTGGTATGTTTCCCATTTGTTTTTTGCTGATGCTTTAATGGAATGAGCTTGCTTGGAAAGATGGCAATACCTCTCCCCAGGCAATATCTCCCTATTCAAAGAAGTTCCAAGTTGTTATATGGAGTATATGAGCTCTGCAGAAGGAATTCCAATTGCTGGGTCCTACCAGGAATCCTGAACATCCAGCTTCCTATCACTTCCAATTTTAAGAGTGGACTCAAGCATTGCAATTTAAGAGTGGACTCAAGCATTGCAATTCTTGTTGTTCACCGTGGCAAATGATAAGGGCAGGAAAAGCAGAGAGATACTACACCTGAGATGGTCCATATCAAGGTATACCAGCCAATCAGTGCCTCCCCAAATCCCTCCCAAACAGAAATTTTCTGCCTGACCTTTGAGAGCACAAACAGTTTGCACTCATCAGCCTGACCAAGCAAAATACAATGGTAAAATCCTTCAGTGTTCTGGAGAAAAGGACCATCTATGAAGGTGCTGTCTGTCAGATCAGGAGGGCATCTCTCCGAGGAAGGAAACAAACCAGAGTTACCTACTTGCCACAGCTGACAGCAGAAGCCCAGAGGCTCTCTAACTGCCCAGCCCATTTGTACATGGGAAGGCTCAGGGCCTGCTCCCACAGATGCCCCATGGCCTCACCTGCTGCAGCTGAGCCTGCTAGGCATGATGGAGCCACAGGCCTACACAGTCTTGGTTCAAAGAGACCTTGGAGATGCTAGTGCACCCCACTGTTGTACAAACATTATCCCATCCCATCTGGTGCAGCGGTTCTCAAAGTGAGGCCCAAGGGTTCTCAAAGCGCCAGTCTGGGTGTCAGTGAAGACTGTTTCCCTGGTCCCACAAAGACCCAAGTCATCTTGCTTACTGTCACTCTCTGAGGAGACAAACACGGAATCTTGCCAAAGGCTACATGATGTGAAAAATTGCAAAAGCAGATAAAAGAACTTAGCTGTCTCCTAGCCAAACACTGAATTTGTAAAAGTATAAAACTGTCATGCTTTTCCCTAAATTTTCTTTGTTGTTTTGGAAAACATAGTGATTGCTAATAAAAATAGGTTTTGTTATTTGTAGTAACACGTAATGGCCTCCTTGATGTTATTTTTAAATGAAGTGATGGATATACAAACTAAGCTTTGACCCAATATAGTAAATATCAATAGATTTAACCCATTAAAAAATCCTCTGGGAACCTTAGCAATTTTCAAGGATGTAAGAGGAGTCCAGAAATCAAAAAATTTGAAAACCACTATTTTAATAACAAGTGAAATATATTTGCCAAGCGGTATTTAAGCCTTATCTTGACAAGAACCAAAGGCCCCTTCCTTAACATTTTTATTTGAAAAAAAAAAGGTAAATAAAAAGTAAAACAAAGTCACTTCCATCACCTAATTCCACTCGCCCTGTGTGGCTCTGGGAGTCACGTGGGTGGATTAAAGACACACTCTCTGCCCAGAAGTGGGCACCACAGCATTTGGAACCCAGGCTCTGCAGCCCACCAGAACCTCAGAGCTCAAGTGCCAGCTGCACCATTTGGCTGACACTGAAGCTGCTCAAGATCTCACCTCCTCAACTGTGCGATGGAGGATAAGGACAGCTCCCACTCCTCGGGTTGTTGTAAAGAGCAAGGCACAATGACTGGCACAGAGTAAATGTCAAATAAATGTTGCTCATTGTCACCTCACCAACATCGACGTCATCCACACTTGCCAGCAATGATGTCCCTGGCTCTGCAGATTCTGAGTTCCTGAGTCCTGAACAAGTCACTCTGCCCCCGGTTGTGGCTTACATCCTAACAGGATGACTAGCTGACTCACAGCACAGAACCACGCAGTGGGAGGGAGGCTTCTGGGGCGCGGGCTCACTGAGTCAGTGGCTGCCCTTTGCGGGCTCCCTCACACAGCTGACTCAGATGCCCCTTATTCACAGTTACTCCAGGTCACCGAGCAGGCACATGCTCAAGAGGCTGCCACGGGCCCCCCACAGTCTGTTCATTCTCAACACTAGTGAATTTCACCAGTGTGCACACGCCCGGCAGTCTCGTGGCCAGCTCGACTCACATCTCTGTGTATCTTTGCAAGGCAATAATTGTATATTTTGGACAGAAATGTTCTTAGAGATGATACACGCTCCAAACACCTCTAGATTTTGTTTGTCTTGTCCCCACTCTTCAATTTTCCCTGGTGGTACAAACACTGAAAAGGGTGATGCAGGAGACTTAGGAATGGCATTGGCATTTTCACATGCTGCTTAGGGCTGTGGGTGCATGAAAACACAAAATCTGCACCCTTTGCACCCTCAACCTACTCTTTTAGTCTCTGATATTGTGGGCAAAGTTATATATAGAATCTTAAGTCTTTCTTTCTTCTTTTTGGTAAAACGTTTAGAGAAAGCGAAGATGAAAGAGACAAATAATACTGAGCACTCTCTGCTAAGGTATTTGCTTCATTAAACCCTCAAGGCGATTCTGTCAGGATGGCATCATCACTTCCATGCATGGAACGGAAACTGAGGCCTCAAACTGCCCACTTCATAACCACAGAGCAAGACCAGTTCTGCCTCACTCACAAAGACTTACACTGACAGCAACTGGGGGGTCAGAAAAAATTTCCCCGGGGGACTTTTCTCATTGATGATTCCTTTAAATTCTTGGGTTTTTTTAATGCAAAATTTTCTGCATAATTAATTACTTTTGGAAGTCATTTCCCATTCACTGAGTTGGAAATGCCTCATAGAAATGTAAATGCCAACGTGCCTGCAGGATACCTAACTTGGGGTGCGGGGGTGGGGGTTAAGCACACTGGCCTGGGCTGAGGGAAAGGGTTGGTGATGGCAAGAAATGACTCCTGCTCCTTAGCTCTCAGCCACACTGACAAAGGTGCAGGCAGGTCTCCAGGCCCCAGAGTGAGAAAAGTCTGAAGGAGGTAACCTGGTGTTTACACTGCGTAGCCCAGCCCTGTCCTCCTCAGGGGTCCTCAAGTCAGTGGATACTAATTAAACACAGGAAAACTCCTCTCCTGCAATACATGTCAGCCACCAGTAACTAAAAGGACAGATCTTTAAGTACAAAAATGAGACTGTTCTGTCTATGGCTGCATGTGCTATGTCAAATACAAATCATGCTGTGGGGGCCAGAACACCTGAAGATAATAGGGCAACATGCCACGAACATAGGATGCCATCAGCACCTGCAAGCTACTGGCATGGCTAATGGCAACTCCTTAAAAATAGGGTCTCCACACTTTTGTACCCCCATTCCTTACTTAGTGGGTGAAATAACTTTGAAAAGAGAGCTGTATGAAACTAAAGCATTCCTTTCTTTGGGGATTAGAGGAAGGAAAGGTCAGACTTAGGTCTGGGCTTCAGAGAGCATGAGGCTGGTTTATTATGCCTGTGCATTTCAGGGTTGCTTGTACAAGACACAGCCAGCGGGCAGCGCAGGAGAGTCTCCCTGAAAAGGAATGTGCTATACAGAGCAGTAGAGGGGATCCACGAGGTCTCTCTCAACTTCCTCCAGTCTAAGACGTGGTGGTCTGAGGTTCAGGGACCTGAAAACCCTCTTCAAGCTCCTTGCCGATTTCCCTCTTTAGCATTTGCTGAATGATCCTGAGGCCTTGTCCCCATCACAGCTGTTACCAACACTATAGTAAGGTACATCCACACGATAGAGGGTATCCTGATGATGAGTGACATGACTACAGGGCAGGGAGAAAGCTGAAGGGCAACACTTCTGGATGACCACAGCACAGGCCATAACCATGGATTATTTAGAGCTGGTGTCATTCTGTGACAGCGAAGAATTCATCTACCCGGTAAGACACAGGCAGGACCCTGAGGTCCATCACCCTTGAATGGATGAGGGGCGAGGGCTCAGAATTCATAAGACAGAGCAGCACTGAGTTCACAATCAAACCAGGTGAGCCTCAGTCTGGGACCCTCCTGTCACTCACAGACTGAGCTCAGTAAGCACGCCCAGGTAAATAGTTAAAAATAAGGCTTAAAAATCAGTGTGATCTGGGAAGGTATTTTTCCCTTTGCAGAAGCAATTCTTTCAAAATCAGTAAGCTGTCACAGAGCACCCACTCTGTAATAAGCAACTAGTACTCAAGAGGAAATTAAAGTAAGAACTTAATGAGCACATATTACCTGAGTAGGTTTTCTTTATTTTATTTTTAAAATGAAGCTAAGAGACTCTGATGGACATTATGTTCTAGCTCTGTAAAAACCATCTTTAAAACTGATGCTGTCTTAGTTACTGAACCATAAAGTGCGTCTGGACTCAGGGCCTGGCCAAGATTAGCATTCTGGCTGTCTGGAACTAAAGGTAGTAAGGCTGAACAGTGTAAGAACATTGTATTCTTGTCACGAAAGACAATCATTGGAAACGAGTGACAACAACCAGGTTTCAGACTTAGCAAGCCTGGGTTGATTTCTAGCTTTGACCTAGGGATACGGGTGTCCCCTGGGCTAGACTTCCACTGCTCCTCCCCTTACTGGTGATTGAGTAATATAGCAAGGGGTGCAGTCCAGGTTCACTCATCAACACCCTTGGTTGGCTGTTATCTTACCTCCATTCCTTCCCTCACCATAGCCCTTGGCTTCTGTTCTGTGACTACATGGCTGCTCTCGTCCATGTCACTCAACCTTCTGGCCCAGCTCAAATGACATCTTCTGCAGCAGGCCCTGCTGACAGCCAACTGAGCTGGCTGTTCTCACTCCTGTTCTCCAAAAGCAATTTGTACATTTCTGACCAGAAACTATGATATCCTGCTGCAGTAACTGAGAGCTTGTCATCTTCTCTGCACTGTGCATGAGATACTGAGTCTTTATACCCAGTACAGTAAATGTAGCCTGGAGAGATGGATGGTTGGATGGATGGATGGATGGATGGATCAATCGATCAATGGAAGGAGGCATGTACAGCAAGACAGACGGAAGGAGAGAAAGATGAACAAAGGATGAGAGGGAAGAATGGATGGAGGGTTGAAAGAACAGATGAATGGATCAGTGGTTGAACAGAAGGATAAATGAATGATAGTGGGTAGGTAGAAGAAGGAATAAATAGCTGGATAGCCTGATGGGTGGATACCTGTAGGGAGGGAGACATGGAAAGAAGAACTGATAAAGGGACAGATTTTCTACATGTTAAATCTGGCTTCCCTATGTGTTCTCCCTTCCTGAATAACTGACACTAATAGCTACACTTTTTTTTCTTCAGACTCTCCTGCCCTGAGCTTTGCCAAAGGTCTTTGGTTGTTTGCTCCAACTCTTCAGATTGTATCCACATAACTTTGGTGTTCCCAAAGTTCAGTCTTTTTTTACTTCCTTCTCACCCACTGTCCCTAGGGAACAAATACTGGAATGTATTTTCAACACACTTTGTGTGTCTGATTCTAAAAATCTATCCCCACGTGCCAGGCTCTTTCTCTGAAATCCAATCATGTTTTAAAATTATTTGTTTATTTATTCATTCAGCAAATATTTAGAAAGCACTTTCATGTCATCTATTACATCTCTCAAATTCTTGCCTTATTCTCTCTGACCTTTAAAAAAAAAATCTCTCATCTACTCCACTCAAATCCTCTAACACACCTCCAATTCTCTCCCTGACATTGCCCCTACATAAATTCCTCTGATACTCTCCTGGCCTCTGACGGATAAAATCTTACAGGTCAGCATGGCACTGGAGGCCCCGGTGTCTTGCCTTCTTAAGCCCATTGAGTTTTCTCCCTCTTCTTTCTGAACAGTCCCCCCGCCCACAGACACACCTTATTCCCCTAAAATTCAGCTCCCCTCCTTCTGTTTCATTCTCCCTGGTTCTCAGCCAACAAGGGCTTGTTCTGAATACAGTTCTTGATATCCTTTCACAGTGAGATCCCTTCCCCAATAATGGGCTAGCTGCCTTCCTGAAATGATCTCATTCGATTTTAATTTTTTTTGCATTTATTTTAACACTTAAAACTGGGAAAACACAATTCTAGTGCCAAAACTCCATCTGTGCACATGGATCCTATAATCAACATGATACGTAAATGTAAAGAAAAGGAATTTCTGATTCTGTCTCCAAGTCAAAAGTGGCAAAAGTGACCTTGAGAGGATATGGACAGGTGGAAGAAGGGAAGAAGACAGGCAACGATCCTGACCTTGGACCAGGAGGGGCCAGCTGGAGAGAGGGAGAATGTGGAGTAAATCTAGTCAGGTGTTTTTAGTGACCAGCTCCATCAGGACTAGACAAATGGCTTTATAAGCCTTCTGCCAAAGGAGAGATAGGGAAAGAGTAAGTGATGGTGGAGCAGCTGGCTCCCCTGATTTACACTCAGGTTACTCTGGTGAGGAGTGCTGAACAACTGTACATCATGAGGAACGGACTGTGAGTGGGGGCTCCGAGTATCCAGCAAGAAGAATGCTCTCCTGCCTGATGGAGTCAAAGAAGACAAGGGTGCCAGCAGACGTCAGAGGACCTCCCAGACTTCCTGATGAGTCCTCTGCATGCATGCATATGAGGTTCACCCCACCTCAGAGCAGACAGGGTGGCAGAAAGCTACCACAGGTGGGATATATTAAAAACAATCCATTCAGTACTCTGACTTCATTGCTAAAGACATCCATGTAATCATTTGAAATGAAAAGTGCTCAAATGAACTGGAAAATGTTTTACTTGTATTTCCTCATATTCCTGAACCTTTCTTTCCATGGTTCAAAAGTTTGCATTGTCTAATTGCTGATTTCCATTTGTGAATGGATCAGTGTAAAATAAAATTAAGTACCAAATTAATCTACCCATCTAGTTTTAGGTATTAATTATCCTCTGAGCCATTTTCTCCCGCACTTGCCACATGTCAAGACAATCACCCATATAGTGATGTAAAATACAGTTTTGACTCTGGAGTTGAAACCTAAGAAGTAGAGGAGATCCTTGATCTCTAAGAACCATAGTGCAAAAGGGGTATGATTGTGGGCAAATCAAACACAGTTCTTACGTTTTAAAGGTATAGCACCACTGTTAGACTAAATAAGTCACCTGGGGCAGAAATTTGCTGCACTGTTTTGTTTCCCCAGTGGCCCCAGTTAACAAATTAACAGCAATGCATTTCCTTTAAATATAACAGGGTCACTCCAGAGTGCAAATGCGATGTTGACTTAGGGCAGAGGTGGAGAAACTGAATGTGCTCTTCTTGCACAAGTGTACCAAGGGATGCTTTCTGGGTCTGCTAAAAATTTCCAAGGTTTCCAGCATATAATGATAGGATCCTGACTGTTTGGGGAAAGAAGGAATCATATACTTGGTAACTTGATCAAAGTCATCACTTCTGGAAATTATGTGGCTGCACAGCTGGGCACCTGGAGGAAGAGGTGTATCTCCAGTAGGGCCTGAAAGTCTTGGGAAAAAAGGGCTTAGAACCCTTGACCCCTTCCTCTGTGATGTTCAACATTATCAGAATCTCTCTAGAAGAAATGAGCGATCCTAGCACTGCTGAATGCACATGCAACACTCAATTTGCACAAGGAGAACCGGGCCAGGAAAGGGAAAATCTGTACTACTGACCAAGGTAGACATACTAGCCCTCCCTGGAGCCCCTTGGGACCAGCTCTTTGAGGGCACACTGTCATGCCTTGGGAAACAACGGCTGTACACATGAGTTTGCAGTAAGAACTGCTCCTATGCTACTCAAGAACACACTCCCTCTGCTGCATGTGCAAACTGACTGAGACAGCCACAGAATACACCAAGCATACACTGGGCTCTTCTCAACAGGGACAGCTTACAGAAGCAGCTAAAGCTGTAAGGGCACTTAGGTGTGATGCTCCACAGCCCGAGACTCCGTCATTTAATTATTTATTTATTTTGGTGGTGGTGACTGGGACCTGGATGCAGAATGGGACTGGAACACACCTCTGTGATTCTCAGATGGAAACAGGAGAGGCATGAAAAATACCTGGGGCACCTATGTGGTTAATTAGAAAAAAACAGGAGAGACACGAATAAATTTATGGCATCGTGGCTGTGACTCAGTGCTCTGGTTGTGAGAGTTTGGGAGTAAAGAGGTAAGGTATAAATGTAAATTATGTATATAAAACAATTTACACCTGGAATAAAAGGAGATGCTTCTTTTTGGCCAAAAAGCAGTGACATCTTTCCAGACAGCAAGAAAAGCAACCAGAAGAAAGCTGGCAGGGGAGACACCGTGCTCCGGGAAAGGAATATGAAGCTTTTCAATTTCATCACAGTCTTCTAATAACACCTCCGTGCTTGCTTTGCTGTAGACAAGCTTGAAGGCCTGAACAGGCGAGGACTCTCCTTTCCCAACTACCCCAAGAGAAAAGAACCTGTCAGCTTCCCTAAAAGGGAAAAGGGAAAAGGAAAACAAAGTCAAAAGGAAAAGCTCTAGTTGCCTCTCATCTGTTTGAAGGAACAAGGCAGCAAAGCACAGGTTTTGTGCAGAGGCACCATGGGACCCGAGGAAGGAAACCTGAAGGCGAGGAAAAAGAAAACATTTCATTCAGGGAAGTTTTAATGAGCTTGAGCCTCTCTTTGATAGGCGCTGATGTGAAGATGGAAACCAAGCATTTTAAAGTGTGAGCTTTCAAAGAATGTGGCGTTTAGGAAGCAGTTTTCCCTCCTGGCATCCATTTCTTTGGAGAATTCAAAGGAGGCCTGAAGTCATCAGGGCAGGCAGGGACTGTGCTGGGGCTAGAGGGGCTACAACAAGAAATCCTCAAACCCCAGACTCCAGCCAGTACCAGCTGCTGCCTTGAGTACTTGTACAACAGCCTCCCGGAGACACATTGAAAAGGGATGGAATAAAAGGCATATAATAAAAGACAAGATTAATAAAATCTGATGACACAGAACACTGCTAGCCAACCTAGCAGCTCAAATTACATTTACCACATTGGACAGGGAGGAGGTAATCATGAGTAATAAGTCCATGCTCTGGCAAGAAATTATGGACAAAATAACTGAACAATAGGTAACACCAAGGGAAGTTCCTGATTCACCGTCTCAGGAAAGACTCAAGCCAGGGTAGAAAGCCCATCCCTCAAGTGAGCCAAATTTCACCTGGTAAAGGACCCTGCATAGCCCAGCTCTGAATTCTCAAATGGCCTCGGAACTGTACCCAGATCTAGAAGCACGACAGGACTATAAATAGTGTCTCCAGGTGCAACCCCACCCAGGGAGCCTTCAGCCCACTGCACATTGCATCCCGACCTTGGTATGGGGAGGTGAATCAACTGTTAGGCAAGGGCTGCCCTGTTGCTGCTATATATTTCTGCTCCATCTGCTGTGTCTATTCCCTGTCACCCAGCATGTCGCTGGTTCTGGAACCTGTTCTTCTACCAGGTTAATCTGAGGCCCAGACACAGCCAAATCATCCTGTTATCTATGGGTTCCTCTGACCCTCCCCCAAAGCCCGCCAAGCTCCCAGAATCTTGGCTATTTTTACTATCGATTAGTAGGAAAGCAATGTGACCTACTGAACTCCTAGGATTCTCTCAGCAGAATAGACTGGGGAATGCAAATTAACTGCCAAGATGTGCTTCTGGCCTGCGTGGGAGGCTCACAGACCTTCTCTGGACCTTCTGAATAAGATCAACCTGTGAGAAGCAAGGTTCCTCTCCCACCTCCCAGCCTTTGCTTAACAGCTTAGCTTAGCTACTGCTCCATCCCAGCCCCACACAGCTTCCCTTCTCCAGGTAGGACCAGGTCACTTGGCTCCTCCTCTCCACCCCTAGCTTATGGAGGAATTGTCTGATTTTAAACCAAGTACAGATCTTAAAAGATCAGTCTTGTTCATGGAAGGGAGATCCTTTCTGTTCAATGGGTAAAAGGGCCCAGGAATCTGGATTCTGGATATAGCAGTCTTCCGAGAATTTTAGAATCCTCTGCTCCATCTGATCCCTGCACCCTGGGTCAAGCTCCTACAGCTTCTCCCTGTCCTGTCCCTCAGATGCATTTAGGAGTGTGACACCTTCGATGGCTGGCTTACTGAGGCCCTGTCTGGTCCTCAGGATCTGTCTAACACACCCATCCCTGCTCCTAGCTTATAGCCTCATCCTTGGAAATGAAGGGGTCAGGGGTAGGAAGTGAGGAAGAATCTCTGCAGTTGCTCACTAGAACATGCAAACCATTCACTGATGCCTGGTTATCTGAAGCCCTCCTCATACAGCAGGTCATCTGCTTCCAATTAAAAAAAAGTAAATGAACATCATTCCCAGAAAATATTCTAAGTGAGAATCTTATATAGACAAAAAGGATTTTACTTTTCCTTTGTTGCTATTAGTTTTTTAGCTCACCAAAAAGAAAGTTTTGTGCCATTATCTGTTTCTTCTTTGTAAGAGAGAATCTTTCCTGTCTTTCTTGTACTCTGTTAGTAACTATTTTGAAGACAATGATACATAGTATCTTAAATATTTTTATTGCCTTATTATTTTGTTATGAAATTTTGTGTTTCTTCATAAAACAAAAAATCATTTATAAAAGAGAACGAATGGATGCCATTCTATCAGAATAAAACAAATGGATCAGAAGCTCAGCTAACTATAATCCTCACCATACCATGTTTGCCTGCTTTGGGTTCTTTTGAAATGAGAACCATGTAGGAAAATAATCACCTTGTTACATGGTCACCTACCCTGCTTAACACCTACTGCAAGCAGAGGATTTTGTCAGAGATGGTGTTCCCTGAAGGCTCTTGGATCCTACCCTGGGAACAATGTGCAAGTGTCATCCAATATGATGCCTGACTGAATCTCCAGCCCTGGATACTGTCTGCTTTTCTGTACAAGGCACATGCATGACCTTAGTACTCAAAGACTCAATTTGTGATCATCAAAATCTACTTGCTTTGATTAGCAACTGAATTCAACCCTCAGTTCTGGGGGCACATATTTCAAGTTGTCAACAATGGGCATCAGAATGCTAGGGATGCGAGGGAACAGAATGTAGAATGAAGGAGTAATTTCTTTTCACCCTACCCAGTTCTATACTGCTTCTCTTATCTTTTTTAAGTATGCTTACAGACTCCTTCAAACATTAAAATAAATTAATAAATGACCAAAAAGAAAGAGAAAATGAAGGTTTTTCTACAGTTCTCAGGCTCTTCAGGAGGCTGCAGGGCAGAAGAGGTGAGTGAAAAGGCACCCACTCTTCACAGCCACAGACTGGCCTTGAAAAGACTCAGACATCCTCAGAGTTGACCTCTCCAGACTGGGCACAGCTCACTCCTTCTGGCTGGTCTCTTCCACTTTTCTGCTCCAAAGATCAAGAGTCTCCAAATCTCCACCTAGTTCCTCTCCTGACAACTTAAGCCTGGCATACCCTGAGACTGGGGATAGTCTGCAGGCTCACCTCATCTGGGTGACACCCTTACCTAAGAGTTCCTTAAGACACACAGTGGTATTGTCCCAATTCCAGCCCTCTAAAAGTAGTCTTCTGTTAAAAATGGGAAGTCCCCAGAGTAAAAGCCTGAACAGCTGAGAGGAGACACTTTTAGGTCTGATTCTGACCAGTCCATTCCTAGGAACAGCCCTTTCCTCATTTTCTGCCCTGACAGCAACACAGAAAGCCAGCACCTGGCAGCTGGAATGACTGCCAATCTCGTCACCACCACCAAGAACCCATGCACCTCATTCATCACTGGCTGCAGCACTTACCTGCAGATGTAATTGGTCTTGCAAGAGTCCTGCAAATTCAAGCAGTTAGGCTTCTCACGCTCTTCATAGGAGCACACAGGCACAATGGTCTGTCGCCGCCGCTCTGTACAGGCAATATCCCGGCAGGAGCAGAAGAGCATTCCATAGCTGTGCTTGGCCGGAACCTTGTCAAAGAACTGGCGGAGGGCCTTGTGGCACTTGCGGCGGTTGCAGACATCATTGGACATGCTGGTGGTACATGGGGTGATGTATGCAGACCTGTACTTCTTGCAGGTGTCATCGAGGTTGCAAGCCTTGGCTGCATCCAGGCAGTTGTTCCCTTTGTGAATATGTTCCACTGCAAAGCAGAGAAAGACAGGTGTGACATCATGCTCAGCTCTGGGTCTGCTCAGACTGAACTGTCTTCACTGGGATCTTGCCATTCACCTGGCCATGCAGGCAACTCTAGAAGCTGAGGAATTCTGAAGCTAATTACTTAATAATTTTTAACAAGGAGAACATGTCTGGAATGCAAACCGACGGAGTCCACGGAAGCACACAGGTCCCTATTCTCCCCGAGATGTGTAAGTAAATGCAAGGGAGTGAGACCAAAGGAACTCAGGCACCTACACAGCTCCAGCAAACAAGCAACAGGAAAACGTTTCCAGCTCCTGCTTGGTAAACTGAAATTAGGATCAAAGAAAACAGCAACAAATTACATACTTGTTCATGATACAGTATATAAAATGATACACTGAATGCAAGTATAATTGCCATGCAATCCTCCAGGAATATAATTAAGTAATAAATGCATATAGTACATGCTAATTACTATATGATTACACAGTAATTACATGGTTATTTGAGCCCAGAAGACAAAATATTATGCCAGCCTCTCTAAACAGAAAGAAGCAACTACAAGGAAGCTGTATTTAAGTTTGAGTTCCTAGCCCATTGGAAGAAAACCAGAAAAAAAATCACATAAAAATTTGAAAACCTCAATTACTACTTAATTCACCAAATACAAATGTTAGCTCTATAACCACTGAAGTTTTTGATTAGGCAAATTTGCCTAGGATTTTGGATGGAATTTCAATGGCTGACAAACCACAGGCTTTAGGATCTTACAAAACATATGCAGCCTTTTTGTGCCACCAGAGAAACCAGTGCAGCAGTCCACTGCACGGCTGCCCCTGTGCTATACAGAGAGAGTACAGGGGAGCCAGGGCCCACCAAGTGCCTGGGCATCTTGGCCAGGGCCTCATCTAGTGGGCAAAGATACAAAGGAGTGGGCAAAGACAATTAAGTTCCTCACCTGGGAGTGTTTGTGCAAGGAGAAGGGAATGATAAAAAAAATAAAAAGCCTTCTAGAGCCAATTGACAAAGTGACCCTGGAAGACAGATAGCAAGTGAACCAGTGAGGACAGGGAGGCAGCAAATAAACACCTTGCAACAGTGGGACTGTAACTCTCAAAATGTTCCTGTTTAGACCGCAGCTCCTCTAGAGATTCCATGGCTTCTTTTCCTTCTACTTATGCACTCCTCATTGATGAGAACATTTAGGAAATTACAGGAGGATACAGAATTGCCAAGAGAGAAAAGAGTCCACTTGGACTGGGTAAGACTGAAAAGGCAGTAGGTTTACCACACATCTAAAGGGCATGTGGAATGCTATTCTGCCTTGAAAAAGTTGGAACTCCTACAATCCATGACAATGTAGATAAACCCTAAACACACTAGGCTAAGTGAAATAAACCAGTCACAGAAAGACAAATGCTGCATGATTGCACTTCTAAGAGAAATCTAAAATACACAAACTCAGAGGGTCAGAGAGTAGAAGATGCTTGTTGGATAGGGGTAGGGGAGTGGCCAATTGCTTTTCAAAGAATAAAGTTGCAACCATGCCAAATTGAATGCGTTCTAGTGACCTGTTATACAACATCCTATCTGTAGTTGTCTTGTGGGTTTACAGTACTATATTGTGTACTGTATTGTACTGTATTGTGGGTTTACAGCTTTGTTAAGAGGGTAGATCACATGTTGAATGCTATCAAAATTTCATTTTTTTTTAAGTAGAAAAGCGAAGGGCACACAAAGTCAGTCCTACATTTTGAGGAAAGCAAAACTCCCTGTCCTACTGAAACTGTGCCTTGCTTTAAGAAAATCCACAAAACTTAAACAACACTGTGCCCTGGCACACAAGCCATGTTTCACCGTGCCCAAGGTTCAGCTCTGGTCCTACCTGTGACACCTGAATTCAACACAATGAACACGCAAGGCCAGGCGGTAAAGGAGAGACCCGCTGCCTTGGATGAGCAGCAGGGGTGAGCAGCACAATGCACACAGCTCTGTGGGTTCTGGAAATGCACCGCCTCAGTCTCTCCACTGTGCTCTCACCAAGCCTCTTTCTCTCTGCTGCACCTAGATCTCAGGACGCAGGTGGGAAGCTGCCATTATCTATCTTGACAGAGATATCAGATCTCTCAAGCCTTGGTGACCCTTCTAGTTACCTCCTCTTTTCAGATTTGTAATGTGGGAGACTGTGCCCAAGGATAATGATTTACAGTATATTCTTGAAGGTATATATACTGTTCTCTAGGTTCTAAACTTTGTATTTTTATGGTAACCTAAAAAGAAATTAATAAAACTATATATCATCGAGGTTAGGTCTTTAAGGCTGGATATTGTCATGTACATGATTTTGTTAATTGTATTTATAAATACACTGGCATCCAATAAACAGCACTTTATAATCTCTAGCTAAAAGAAAAAGGACGGAGACAGAAGTGGACTGATGCTAAGTGATGCAGCCAGTGATATATGGAAAACAGTTCATGAAGTTCAAATGGAAAAAATGGCAGAAGAAGGAAATCCTCACATGGTTCCATGGAACCCAGGCTGCTAAAGCTGAAGGGACCCATGCTGATACCATGGGCCACATTCAAACCCAGTGCGTCAATTTAATTTCCGCAAAACAATGTCATCCCTTCCCCAAAATAAAGTTATTGGTTTGTATTACATTATCTTCGAAGTTTTACTGGTACTTAACTCCTATGCCTTGCTTTTATAGTTATGTAAAAGCAGAGAATAAAGGCTGTTTATGTTTATAAATTTCAAATAACATTGTAAAACAAATAATAAAAGTTAACACATGACATCAAGGACATTTCTTTTTCTCTGAAAGTAATCCACATAATAATACACAAGCTTTAAAAACTGGCCTTGGCTGGGTGTGGACTATAATCCTAGCTACTCATCAGTCAGAGGCAGGACGATAACAATTTCTAAAGTAGCCTGGGTAATTTAGCAAGACCCTGGCTCACATAAAAAATTAAAAGGCCTGGGGATGTAGCTTAGTGGAAAAGCCCCTGGGTTCAATCCCTAGTACCAGGGGGGAAAAAAATCAACAGTGTATACACTTTTTACTATAAATGTTTGCTATCTGTTTAAAGTTGTAAACACTATTTGATCGATGTCTTAACTTTTTCTTCTTAATAGTATCAAAAAACAAAAGCACTATTTTAAAGGGAAAGTTCTGTACAAAGTAGAAACATTAAACTATGTACGTCTAAACCAATTGCTCACACTTAACTTCATTTAGCAGTGGGTGTTGCTTTGCCTCATTTTCTGCTGATTTTGTCTTTATCAATATCCAAGCCCTACCATCTGCTTACCATTATTTCAGTGTCTGTGACAAATTTCAGAATGTACAGCCTGGCATACTCTGAGGGGCAAAAATGATTAATTCATTTTCACTGCACAGGTCAATGTGTGATTCCCCCCCTTTCTTATTTTACCCTTATTCACACAAAACATTTCCATGGTCCTCTCAGTTTGATATATGAGACCAGCAGTATCCAAATGTAAGAACCCAACAACAACAATGAAGAAAATAATAGACTAATATTTCTTACCAACATGAACACAAAATGCTTCAAGTTTTAGTAAATTATATTTACCAAAATACCATATTGAGGATAATGCTTTATGGCTATCCCAAGAATGCATATCCCAAGAATGCAAAGTTGCTTTAATAATTAAAAATTAATGCAATTCACCACATTAACAGAACATGAGAAAAATCATGAGATTACTTCAATAGACAAAGAAAAAACAATTGACAAATTTCAACAATCATTCATCATAAAATATATTTAGCAAATGAAAAACAGAAAAGAATCTCCTCGATCTGATAAAAGGGCTGTTGCAAAAAATCCACTGACTAAAAGGTTCATCTTATGCCAAAGTGTTAACTCTCTCCCCTTAAAGTTAGAAGCAAAAACTGCCCATCTTCACCACTTACTGTCAATACTGTAATGGAAGTTCTAGACATTCTAATAAAACAATGGAAAGAAAAGAATGTAGAGATTAGAAAGGAAAAAATTTCCACTAGAATGAATAAATGAATTTGGTAAAGTCAAAGGAAATGAAGTTAATGTATAAAAATCAGTTGTACTTTTTGAGTTTAGAAATTTTATTTAATGTTATTTTTAATTTAAAACTTGCATGTATTTATGAGCTCAAATGTCATGTTCTGATATATATATGTATTTGACACTGTAGAATGACTAAAAAAGCTAATTAACATATTCATCTCTTTTATATGTTAGCTGCAAAAAATGAGGACGGCCTAAAATGCAATTCTTCTTAAAATAGAACCAAATAATACAAAATAAAAAACACTTAGGAATTAATTTAACAAAATATATGCAAGACTTCTATACTGAAAACTAAAAAGCACTGCTGATAAGAATTTTAAAGTATCTAATAAATGGAAATATATACCATGTCCATGGATCAGAAAACTCAATATAATGAAGATGTAAATTATGTTCAAATCCTAATGTCTTGGAATTGCCAAGTAGGTTCTAAAATTTACATGAAAATGCAAAAAACACAGAGGAGCCAAAGCAATTTGAACAAGAATAACAAAGTTGAAGGACTTAACAATGACTTCAAGATTTACTATAAAGCTACAGTTATCAAGACAATGCAATGAAACACAGACATAAGAAGGACTGAAGGGAGGGGAGAGATAGAGGGGAAAAAAAGAAGAATCAAGATATATTAGGTACAGGAACAAATTATGTATGATGAATGTGATATATAGCTAGATATAGATAGATATAGTACCAATAAAATTAATTTAAAAAAAGACATAAACAAACTGAACAATAATAGAAGACAGAACTTAGAAATATACCCATGTTGAATCTGTATAATATAGTCTGAAATAACAAAGCCAGGGCTGGAGCTGCAGTTCAGTATCAAGCGTACTTACCTAGAACGTGCAAGGTCCTGGGTTCAGTTCCAAGTATTGAAAAAATATTTCAATATATATTCATATACATGTATGGATATATATACACACATATATCCAATAAGTGCAGTGAAACTGTTCAACATGATTAATTATCAGCGAAAATACTAAATAAAACCACAATCAGATGCTCTACCTTTCAAGCACAATGGTTAAAATTGAAGACAGGCAGCACCAAAAGGTGTTGGAAAAGGTGTTGAGCTCCTAGAAGTCTCAAACATTGTTGGTGGGAGTATGAAGGGACCCAACCAAGAAATTCAGTAGTTTTTTTTTTTTATAAAACTGGACATATATTCACCTTAAAATCTAACACTTGTAGTCAGAAGTATTTATCCAAGACAAATGAAAACCTATGTCCACAAAAAAACCTTGTATATGACTGTCTCTAAAGACTATTGATAACAACCCGCGTACCCATGAACAGGAAAATGGTTTAAAAAACCATTGCCCAACCACACAATGGAAAACTACTCAAAAATGAAAACAGGACAACAATGGACATGCACAGTAGCAAAGATGAAACACAAATACACTATGATGAGTGGAAAAAATAAATAAAACTTATGCAAATAATGAACAAGATATAATTATACATTAAGTTCTGGAACAAGCAAAACACACTGATGCTGAAAAAAATCAAGAGTAGTTGCTCCTAGAGAATGGGAGTGGAGATTGCCTGGGAAGAAATAAGAGGGAATAAGAGCACCTCTGGGTGCTGGCAAGTGTCTGCTTGGCTCTTGTTCTGTTATCTTGACAGAAGCATATAGCTGACTTTTGTACATATGTAAACATTATCTCAAAAGGAACTAGACAAGTATTGAACATTGGTTAATAATGTGTGTGCTGAAGTCTTCAAGAAAGGTGGACTGATAAATGCATTTTGAGAACAGAGGAATGAACTGAAAACATCATACCTTAACAATGTATGTGCACCCATATTTATAGCAGCACAATTTGTAACAGCTAAATACGGGAAACAACCCATATGCTCATCAACTGTGAATGGGTAAAAAAGATGTGGTATTTTTATACAGTGGACTCTTACCCAGCAATAGAGAAGGATATACTTGAGGCTTTTATAGATAAATGAATGCAACTTGAGACAATATTCGTAAGTGAAAACAATCAGATCATATGTAAGTATCATATTGTCTCCCTAGTGTAAAAAATTGTAAGAGTAAATAAGATCCAAAATGTGCAAGGGATACTGTGAAAGTAAAAGGGAAAGAAACTGCTCAAAAGAACAATTGGGATAAGGGAAAAGAGAAAGAAAAAGATTATATATACACACACACATACACACACACACACACACATATACACACACACACAAGATAGATAACTATACTATTAATCTCAATTCATCAAAAAGAACAGTTTGTGCTTTCACTGTTCAATTGTTTGATCAATTTTTTCATGTCTATATCATGTAATCTGAACAGCTACTTTGAAGATAACAATATGCAATACATTTTAAAAAAAGAATGGAGGAATGAATAAATGGATGTTCATAAAGCAACAACTTTCAGGGCTGGGGACATATCTCAGTGGCAGAGCACTTGCCTAGCATATGCAAGGTTCCTAGCATGGCAAAAAAGAACAATAAAACAATGCATCTATATTCAAACGTTAATGGTGGCATCTCAGTGCTGAAGATATGTTAGCTGTAACATTTTCCACTTTTCTTTATGTTTACAAATGTTCATTATAAATATTAGAGAAAAGTAGATTCATGTGTACCTTGTTATGGCTTTGTTTATAAGGTCTCATATGGACAACTACACAGAGAACACAGAAAATAATTCTCAGTCTCTCCCTCTCTTTGCCTCTTTTCTTGGTCCCTCAAAAACTCACTCCCAGTTTTTCCTGGGGCCAGTTTTTCCTGCAGTATATGCAGCCATGAAGTTCAAAATAAACACTGCTGAAAACAAAAGACATATACATGAGAGTAGAGCTTCTGTCTGATCCCTTACAGTTATGAAATAGATGCCCTATTGCACAGAACTGCTACTCCAATGACTGCAGGGCAGAGGGTGAGAGCAAAGAATAACGCAATTTACCCCAGCAAAGTCGCACAGGGTCTCCACAGGCTCACACTCGGGGAGGAACAGGAGCTGGCCTGTGCTTTATTATCTGGGCACAAGGCTTTGTTGCCTGTGTGCGAAGGCTTTAGAACAGCTTCACTGCAACTTTCAATGCCATCCTCTCCACGGCTCGTTTTAGAGCTCAGCATTATGATATTGCGTCCCCCTCCCCTCCAACTCTAATCTCTCCCTCCATCTGCTGTTATTCATTCTTTAACTTGGTAGAATGTCTGGGATGCTGTCTGAATGGGAAGCGTTCTCAGAATGAAGGCTGTTTACTAGAAATCGTTTTTGAGGGGGGCAGGGACTAGGCGAGTGGGTTGCCCTCAGTTAATGTGTTCCTCTCCAGTGTTGGCCCACACTATATTATAGAGAATGCCATTTAACCAGCTTTTCATTTCAAAGTTTGACACAACCCATAGCGTTACTTTGCAGGTTACAGATTGCTTTCTCCAGCAGCATTCTGAACCTCTCTGTCTGGGAAGACATCTGACTGCAACTTCCTCGTTTTTTTTGTGGCACAAGAGGGATAAAATTCATCAAAAATAGAGGGCCAGATCCCAAAACACGGACTACAGTCAAGTGCTATCAAAGGAGCAATGGGTTTAGAATCAGGAGATCTGAGTTTTAAATATGGCCCAAGCATCCGAGCGTCTTTTTTATGCCAGCTTTCTCTTGTAAATCTGTTTCCCCATGTAAGAGACAAGATAGCTCAGGTTCCTTCACACTTTAAGATTCTTTGGTTTGACAGCTACATTAAAATTTGCCTTTTTTGATTAAAACATCAAATATTTAGGAAAAAATTATGATCAGGGACAGAATAAAATTTGAGCCAGAGGCTCTACGCACTCCCAGGCACTGACTTCTCAGCTGTTTGCTGTTCCATGGGCTACAGGCACCGGTGATTTCAATCCTGACCTGCAGGCAGAGCAAATGTAAAGGTCCTTCAACACAGGGAGATGTGGAGATGTCAGGGATAAATTATGCATTAGGAGAAGCTTTCATATTTTAAATTCTTCTGGAGCAAGGGCCTGCCTTCATTCCAAATACAATCCGCACACTGTCCCAAATCAAAGAGGCTATCGCGGCGGCCAGCAGCCCCTCATTATCTACACTTAGAAATGCCACCATTATTGGCAAACACCAGTGCCAAGGAACCAGTTGAAATGATTCAGGATGAAACACAGATGCAAGTAACTAGAAACCCATTTCTACAGATGATACAGTGGGATCAAGCAGTAAATATGAACATATTAACATCTGCAGGAGAGGTGATATATTAAGCAGAAAGCACACAAGAGACAAGGAGAATATGTTGTTACAAAGGTTTGCCAATTTGGGGTCTTTCTACCTCTCTTTTTGGGATGTGGAATTGAATTCACAACTTGTTCTGTCTTTCTTTCTGACTTGATTAGTTACCATATAAATATAACTACTGTTCTCCTAATAGGCTATCTCTAATGTGTTAACTAAGCAAACAAAAAAATAAGCAAAGGGTACCACGATCTTCCCAGAGGTAGGCAAGCTTTTCTAGAAGCTCCCGTTGACAGTCTGATCTGATATACACATGGATCAGATGGCAAATCTGATCATCCAGGTTACGACCCTTGTAATCGATCCTTGGAGAGCTTCGCCTTTTCCAGCTGAGGTGCTAAAAATTACATTTAAAATGCATGTGTTGGCTGTTTGCAGTGCATTTTGTCATTCACACACAGTTTCAGACCTATTGTATTACACAATGATGAATTTCCTACTAGTCCTGTTTTTTTTTTAATACCTCACACAACTACATTAAGCCTCAAGCCATACCCAAGTTTCCTCTGGTGCTGACGGTGAAGAAATTATTTTGAGTAGCTCTGAATTTGGAGATAATTCTTCTGACTGGTGAAGATAGTTCCTAACATTAACCACAGTCAAGGAGTAGCCTCATCCGTTACACTTCCAGTGCCTTAATGCACATACTGTCACCTGCTTGCATCCCACACCCCTGCCACCTTCCATACCTTAAGAAAAATTAGATGTCGCCTATAAGTGGTGTGCAAGTCACACATTTGCTGCTGCACTATGATTAATACTGCTGTCTGAGCAAATGGGATCATTACATTTTTAATTAACCTTTCTAACCTCCTCCACCTTTCCCTTGTGTTATGCGTTGGATTCCTGAAGTTTTCTATTTGTTTATGTGCAACTAGATTTGAATCAAAGGCATGAAATATGATCGCAGGTGTTGCAGGAACCAGCGCTTCAGGAGATGTGCCTGGTAAGGTGCTGTGTCTCATTGTGTGCCAAATATAGGGACAGGCACTTAGAACTTGGCGGCTAGGTTCCCACCTAATTTTTGTTTTGGCAGCTTAGAATTATTTAATGGTCTTGGCTACCAGGAAACTAGCTTTTTAAAATCTCTTTCAACCTAATTATAATTACAGTGTATAAATCATACAATGATCAATTATAAAAAATCTCAGGTTCATAAATATTTAACTTAGCATTTAAATCCACACTGCAGGAGTGCATGAAATTTCTGAGCCCATCTCTTTGCAAACAACTGCTTTATTACCATTCCAGTGCCAATTACTGCCAACTGCACCAACTTTGTCTTGCAGCACATTCATGCACATATTTGAGCATAATGCCTTTCCAAGTATTAAGATAGCACAATTTAGTTATTTCTAAAATATGCATGCCTCATATTAAAAAGATTTTCTGCAAAGATCCCTATCGCCATCTTTTAATTCCTCAAGTATGAAGAGGCACAATTATGATATTAGACATAAAAACACTCATTAAAATATATTTTATCTAATGTAAGATTGATTCTGAGATAATTGAGGTCAGATTTGTTTGGAAAATGTATTGTGACATGTGCAAATGCTGATGCAGAGAGGAAATGATCTTCCAGGAGGACTCAGGCAAAACAGCTAAATATTTTTCAGCAAAATCATAAAAGCATAATTGGATTTCAATTTAGTAATAGTGGGCCCAAGACAGGCCATTTTTAATAATCTAATTATGTGCTCAGGGCCTACCCCAGAACTCAACGACGGCTACAGAACTATTAATTGTACTCAATCCTGTTGCATCTTCAACCATGAAATTTGCTATTACATGTAGGACTGGCTCTCAGTTATGAGTATCTTTTTTTTCCAATCTCAGATAATCTTTATAACATCCAAATATGCCCACTCCTATTATTTTCTTAAACTAAAATCTATTAATGACTTTCCCTGAACCAGAAAACTAGCTTAGATTTGTGGTCCTTTTACAGAAAAAATGTACAATGAGATCTACAAATATTTTCCTTATTTTTATAGACTCAAAAAACAGTTCTTGGTTTTGTCTGATTTTCATTAATTAAAGGTATTTAATTGCTAGCATCTCATTAGCAGTAAAATTAATGAGTGTTTCAACTTCAGGAAAGATCTGCATGACAATACAAACCTAATTCATTTATGGAGTACAAAGTTTAGCTCTACTAATATTTAGCCTGTGCAAACTACTCTCATATTTAGCTATTTCCATGCAAAAGGCTAAATACATCTTCAAAACCAATGTTTCTCCCCTCCCTCCCAGAGGAAATCACAAATGTAGGCCATTCAAATTTCAAAAAATCTGAATTTCCCCCTCACTTATATTGCTATAAAGAGAACTAACTGGAAGAGAAATACGGAATGATATTGGGGATGGGTTTTAAAAAGCTGAATATCATTTAGCAAGAAGACTGTGGAATAAAGTGGGAGCTGTTGGGCAATGCTTAAAAGTAGAAAACAAATGATGAATATTATTTTTTTCATATAGGTGATGATAAATCAGTTCCAAAAATAATCACTTTGAGCCAAAGATAATCCTGGAATAAGTGCTTCATTTTTCAAAGTGACTACCTGGAAGAGGAACACTGGCTTGAATGTACATGTTCTTGGTAGGTTCTTTATCCATTGCTATATTGTACCTCTGCTGTGTTCCTCTCACTGCCTGGAGTAGAAGAAAGAAGAGGAGGCAAAGGCCTGAATGTCACTAGTATGGCACAACTTTCAAAAACTGTTCTGGCCTCTGATACACATAGAAGGAAAAGCATTCCAAAACCAAGGAAACCACTGAAACAATGAAGAGTGAAGAGTGAAGAGGTTGAAGATCCTATTAAGTAGCCCGGATGATGCTGAGATAATAATGAATCATTGATGATGTCGGTGGTTGTCAGGCCCTCACAGCGCAGATTTCAGCAAAGATAAGCTAAATACCAGGTCTTTATTTTTAGTTAAAGAGCATAAAATTCAATGCCTTTCCTCCCACAAGCCTATTTACGTACCTGCTGTGCTACCTATTTGCCTTCACCTGCTTCCCAATTAATACCCCATTAAGCTGCTCCACCTGCAGTGGCTTTTACCTTCACCACAGCCTTGAAAACATCACTCATCTGCTTCATCTTGTTGTTTCTTTTAGGAAAATAAACAGAAGCTGTATGAATAATAATAGCAGTGATCTGCAGGTACAAGATGTCTGTTTATAAAAGACAGTAGCCAGAAGCTGTGGCCAGTTCTGGTCAAGAAAACTACTAGTTGGCCAAAAATTCTAGAGTAGTGTAGTTGACATTGCAGAAGATTAGAGTAGAAGACATGCTCAACTTAATTATTCAGATATGTGAATTCTGAATTACACGGTTTTACAATTGTTTTGTTGCATTCAAGAAGCTCCCTGTCCAGTAGGTTAAAGAGATTTGTATGGTTAGTGCTCTTAGGTCACCTAGTAAAGATTATTTTTTTTGTGTGTGTGTAAACAGGTTTTAAGTATTTCAGTGGTCCCTCAAGCAGCAACTGAACCTAACCACTTTGTGAGAATCTGTTTTCACACAGCTCCCAGACATTTTTGGTCATTACACTTAGTGTTAGCTAGGTAAGATAACCTTTCTCTTTTACAGTCTACCTGCATCCTCGCTTATTTTCCTGTCATATCCTGACTTCCTAATTGGTTCTGGTCATAGTTTCAGGAATGTGATCCGTAAGAGGTGTTCGCTCATTCAGATGTCACTGTATGAAGATCTTGTTAACAAGACAGTTTTCTTTGCCACGGTTCAAAAGTACAACTTCAGCATTAAGGCCAGGTAAGATTAACCAGGTGGCTCTAGTCCATATACCCCCAAAGTGGGCTAAGACAAAAGAAACTAGGAGCACCCCACCCATCCAACAACACTCACCCATACACCCTCTCCTAGCCCTTTTCAGCCTCCTATGAGCTGCAAAGGAAGCAGAGAGCAGAGTGGGCACCCATGCGCACCCACCCATCTGAAGCCTTAGTGAGTCTCTGTGTCTCATTGTAATGGAACACTGGCAAGTCTTCTTGCTTATTTTGTTTCAAGCTTTACACTGGTTCCAAACACACTCACACACTGACTCCTTGGGCCCTGGTATGACTTTTGATAGATCCTCATTTCAGGAGCTATACTAATTAGATCAAGGATTAAGTCAAACCCTGGAATTTCTATATTATAGGACCTTCATTGTGTCTCTGCAACTTAATCTATGGTTTTGTTTCCCACAGGACTTGCAGAGGAAAGAAAACTACATCTCATGCTGCTGGGCACCAGGCCACCTCTCCTTGGGGGTGCTCTCCCATTTGGATCCTGTTCATGGGACACTGTGAGTCTGTGGAGGCAGGTAAGTGACACAGCACTCTTGGCTATTTCCAGAATGCGGCTTTCCTAAGCTTCTCACACACATCTGTCACTTAGGGATTGCTGTGTCCCTCATTATATGGACCCCACATAAATTAAGAACCCAGGGCTAAATGAGAACAATCTCTCCTTCTAGAAGCTGACATTTTCACCTAGCTATTTACTCAGTAAATAGCAGGAATAGTTTGATTAAAATGGATGTGTTCCGCTGAAAACTCCAAGCGTCAAAGTGTGCCTTTTACTTGGACCTTTACACTAGCTAGTTTCTGTGAGAAATGCCCAGTTGAATAGTTACATGTAACCCTGGGCAAAGCTGAAGTTGAATGCAAGTGTTGAGGTCAGGATGATTCCATCAGCTTTATGCCTGAAGAAAATCGAATGACATTCAACACAAAGGCAGGGATCAGGGCAGCTGCTAATGCTGTACTCACATCCGGAACACACTAGAGATACAGAGTCACCCTATGGCTAGGGCACTGGGGACAAAAGAGAAGCAAGGAAGGCGAGCCTCAGAATGGCCACTTGTGCTGCCCTTCTGTGGGAAGCGATGGAAGGATGAAAGCCACAGTGGCTTTTTACCCTAGAGGATGGCCTGGGGCCCTTCCCTGCACTAATATGTGAGGCTGAGTGTCACAGGGAATTCTGTTTTAAGGCACAGGGGGAATCGCAGAAAGCCAGCGTTCTGTGACTTCACATTCAGTCCACAATATTGCCAAATAGAGATATTAATTAGACTTTACTTTTTGGCATTAGAAAGATGAGTAATGGATTGCTCTTGATAACTTCTGATGTATCTAAAGCTGCCTCCATTGCCAGCAAAGACTGCCCAGTCTCCTCCCTGTGGCCCAAGGGAACTAACAAGCGTTCCAAAGGGGAAAAACATGGCAGAAAGTTGTTCCTAAGGTAGGAACGTGGAGAAGAAAATGGGACACTACCAGACTTCCTTCAGAAATGGGACTTTCAGATTTCCTTCCAAGAATTCTGAAATTAAAATAAAGAAGCAGAAATCTAGATGTCTTATGGATAGAGAACAAGGCTTCCTCAAAGTTTCTAGTTTATTTATTGTGTAGGACAGATAGCCTTTAAAACCAGATTTAAGAGTTATTCATTTTTAATGAAAGGAAGTCCATCCCTGAGGGTCTTCTACAAGCCCTTGAAGGATTTTACATGAAAAATTCTGCTCCATATTTTATGTAGAACCATACTGTATTTAGTGATGTATGACATTTGAAGTAATGGTGGCTGAAGTTTATGTAGGACAGAAATTTGACTTAGGAATCCATTTGTAAAAAAAATCCAGTGTTATATGTGACTTTAGCAAAGACAGGCCAAATACCGTAATAACACAGAGCCACAGCTGGAAAATTCAACATATACCCTGAAACTGTTCATTTATTCTAATGTGGTATCTGCATGTTAGAAAAGAAAAAAAAATAAAGCAGATGTCTAAATCTATTTCTTGACACCAATGATAAGTCCTCTTTGTGTGGTGAAGATTTCTTTAAACTTCCAATAACTCAGAAGTACTTCTACATTTAAGAGAGAATAGAAAGGAAATTATAAATCTAATTACAAGCCTTACCCTGTCTTGTAAGGAGTGGAATCAGTCACCTGCTAAGGATGAACACTGCAGAGGGGGAAAGGTATCTAGAGGAGATTAGTGTGTCAGTAAACACATAAAGTACAGAAGTCCCACATATTTGACATTTAAAGAACAAAGCTATCCATCAATGTCCTGGGACAGATCGATCAAACAGAATGCTACTGCTGAAAACCTAATAGTATGATGGTAATAATGTAGCCATAAAACCTCTAGTCTATAATTGACTGCTTCCACTTGAAGCTAACATGTCTTGAACAGTGACTAATGCTCACCTAAAGATTTCACTTGCGTTGAATGACAATCAGTTACACTTCATAGGATTCTCGGTGGGTATTTCATGCTTCATAATGGCTCAGGGACAGACGCCAAGGAAGTGTGGGGGGTGGTATATTCCAAAAGGCACGAAGGAGGTGTGTGATATTTCACTGCTAGACTCTGGTATGTTGCCTCTTGACTGCCCCCTTAGATGTGAGCATGCTGCCCCTTACTGACAAAGTAAACCAATTAGAATGTAGGAGCTATGGGGTTGGTACCAAGCAGAGCAAGTTATTCTTCTTGCATCTAAGTCTTGGTTGACAAGCTTTGTCTTGTAAGCATAATGCTACAGTTTATATTTCTGTACCTTTAGAACTCAGGCTCTTTCTCCTGACAAAATGTGACTCAGCACGTGAGGACACAGGATGGGGATGGAGGTCAGATTCACTTGTCTTGGCCTTCTGTCCTCCTTTGCCTCTTTTCTAAGTAGCTAGACTCTCTTGTCAGTGCTGAGTGCCAGGCTAATTAATGGCTTAATTATGCAGATCTTCATGGACAAGTAATGTATGTCATTGGGCTATTACTAGTGGGAACTAAATTTTGAAAGGAAAGATTCCTGCTGCTGCAAAATGACAAAACAAAACATTTGGAGGCTTCTACTAGTAAGAATGCAGCTGAGCTGGCAGGGACCAAACAGCCTGGGATTATTTAGGGGTGGAGAGGAGTGGGAAGGATCTGCCACAACCCTAATGATCAAGTTCAATGACACTTGACTGTACAGCAGGGTAGAGAAAGAGCTGTACTAGCCATATCTTGGTGTTTCATTTTGTTATGCTTTCATCTAAAGTAAGATTTTACCTATACCGTGTGAAACTATTTCCCTTCTGCAAAGCTTAATGCCACATCTGAGAACCCCTTCCTTCTCCCCAACACATGGGAGACAAGCCCTCTGCAGCCTCTGTTCACAATCCTGAGTGACATCGCCTTTTCCATGCTGGCACATTAAAAAGAAGTCACCCTGGGTTTCACTGTCTCAGAAATGTATTTGCAAGTTTCCTATTTTCAGTTAGCCAGAATTGTTTGTTACCAAAAGTAGATTTAATTTTTTTTACCCACAGGGTAAGGTTCATTGTAACTAAAAATTTTAATTAATATGTCTGGTGGCTTCTAATGGACTGTGAGTGTGTGTCAGATTGCTTTGTGCCCTTTGATATCTACTTAAAGGTAATTGGGTAGTCTTACTGATGTATTTTTAAAGAGCAAACTATTGATTAATCATGTTTCAGTATTAATATAACCACTTTGTGTGGAGCAAGAAATATCAACAGTAGAAAACTCATATTTATCTACAAATTAACAACTCTATATAGATCTGTTACTTTAAGCTAAATGGGGTGCATCCACTCATTACATCCCAACAGGGACAAGACTTCTCATAATAAAGATTAAAGCTGAACTTGGCCTTATTTTTCACTGCATGAAATGAATGCGATTCACCGTGTCATGCCCGAGTGGATCCAAAGAATAGTTGCAGTAAAGCACAGGTCCACTTCCTGCGCTGACGGCTGGTATTTTTAATGCCTTACTTGATGAAAACATTTTATACTATGGGAGCTTTAACGGCTGTCAGTCCCAGGCAGTATGAAATAAAAAATGACGGTGCCATTCAGGAGAGTTGGGAATGATCCCAGCTTTTCCCTGCTTACACCAGTTGTATGGCTCATATACCCCTAGCATGCGCTCATTCAAACTGAATTACTGCAAAGAGGAAAAGCTGGAGCATTCTGGAATCTTGCGACGAAGCAGGTCCTGAGGCAGGGTTTCCAAACACTAGAAAGAGTACCACTCACACGAACTGGAACTGTCAAGTCTATTTCTTTAAAAAATAAATACTTAGAAAGCCCTAAGGACTCCACTGAGAGGTAGGTTTAAATAAAATTCCTTGACTGCCTTCAGCATAAGTTGGACCACTAACCCTCGGGCCAGTGTGAACAACTGGTCGAGTGGCCAAGATACCCTACATACAGAAGTGATGGCATTTTCCAAGTAAGGACCTCAAGCCAAATCCCTCATAGGGTCCCTGTGCTCTGAGCTGTTGACAAAATTACACTGCAACTGCCACCTGAATGTTACTTAGATTTATGCAGAGAAAAAGATACCAGCTGGCAAGGGTCTTTGTCCTACTTTAATGTCCTCTCTCTCCTTATCTCTCTCTACTTCTTCCCTTGGAGGTCACCTCGACAGAGAACTGGAATTTAAAGACACAAGTGTCAAAATCCTAGCTCAGTGTTCATTCATTTCTCTAACATTCTGTGACCTGCAAAGGATGGCTGTGCTAAGGGTGCTGACCCGAACTTCTCTTCTCATTGTTTGACAGGACATCGCAACATCAGAACAACAGCCTATCAAACCAGTGAGTCTTCAATTTCTTTGAGCACAGTATCTTCTGGGAAGATCTCATTCATATAGTTTAATACAGTGAGTGGATCACACTCTTGCTGTGTGATTCTGCTTAGACCACATTTTGAGGAATATTGTCCTGCTAAAAGAAATGTTAAATTCGTTAATAAGATAAACTGTCAGCATACACAAAAGCATATGACAAGCCAATATAATCTAAGTTCTAATAGGCATGCTTTAATAATTCTATCACATATTCATTCATTCGTGGTGTTTGTGCTATTTTTATTTTTTATATCAGCATAGGCCATTTCTTGCCTTTATTAGTCCAAACCCAACTTACACATTAAAATTCATTTTAAATTAGTGAATATTAACTAAACAAACAATATGGTATAAATGTTATATTGGCTACCTAGGAGAAATGCAAAGACAATGTCAGCTAAGCAAAATAAAGCCCCTTTTTATTAAGAACTCAAAAAACAAATATACTCTAAGAATTCTGCATATATTAAATATAATATATATGAATACATATTCATAGCTACACATGAATTTGCCAGAAACTATCAGTTGTCAAAGAATGAACTAATTAAAAACAGCCCTCCAACAGCTGGATATCTCCTTAGAAAAAGATAAAATTAGATTAACAAGGGTATCCAAAGAAGAACAGAAATTCTAAGTAAATGAAAGAATTGGAAAACTTTAAAATTTATAAAAAAAAAGATTATGACTTTGAGATAGGCAAAACATTTAAATAAATAATATATTTAAATAACATAACAAAGAAAATTTTGATAAATTAACCATATTAAGACGAAAAACTTACAATCAAATATAATCCCAAAGCAAAAAGATTAATCACAGATTAAGAAAAGATATGTAGGGGATGGGGATTTAGCTCAGCCGCATAAGTGCCTGCCTGGCAAATGGGAGGTCATGAGTTCAATCCCTGGTACCAAAAAAAAAAAAAAAAAGAAAAAAACAAAGAAAGATATAAGATATGTAAACTCACAAAATAACAAAATGATAGTTTCCAGAAATCATGTAATATGCCTATTGATTAACATAAAGAAGAGAGATACGATGAAGTGATCAATAAAAGAGACTGTCACATGTGAAAATATATTATATTTCAAGTTCAGAGAACAAAAAAAGTGAAATAAACTTTTTAGTCAAATGTTCAGAAAAATGTAAAAGGATGCTACAGAGAATATAGTAATTATACCACTTTCATTTCTCTGATTTCACTGAAAGAATGATCTTTACTTTTCTCTTTAAAGATCTGTATTACAATAATTAGGTAAATTACATTCTTTCAAATTATACAAACTTATGTTGAAATATTTTAGATGCCAACTGAAAACTGTGTGAGGAGGAACAGTTTCCAAAATTCCTTTAGGGAATATCTGAGCAAGAGTTTGAAAATACCAACTACAGATAACTTCTCATATACCTGAGTAAGTACAGATTTTCAATATACATTGTATACATTCCAATTGGTCAAGTTATGACCCAAATGCCCATTGACAGCAGATGAGACAAACAAATAATGGAATATCAACACAATGAAATACCATAAATGGCAGTGAAAAATAAAGGACTAACAACTAATGTGTATGAAGATTGATATGAAAAATAAAGCAGTATCTGCTAGGTAAAATAGTAAGCGTGCATAGATAGATGCTAATATTTATATAAAGAATAAAAACAGAAAACAAGTGTGCATACACACAGCATATATATATGTACATATACATATGTACATATGTGCACACACACACAAAGGTGGATTGAGGGATATGGTGATTATATTTTTAAAAATTTATTGCAGTAAAAGAAACATTGCAAAGAATAATTGGATAAGAGTATTTGAAGTGAGGGGGATGTGTTTTGAGAGGAATTGATAACAATGTATCTTTTACTGTAATACAAAACATTCATTGTTTTTATCACATCTATATATCTATACACACACATACACGCACACAGTAAACATAAAAACATGTGAGAACAGGATAAACAGCACAGAGCTCAGATTCCCATATTCAAGTGAACCTCAGAGTTTCTGGGGCCAGAAGCATTTGTCATATAAGAGATTCTGTTTAAGAAAAAGGATGCAAAATTTCAAACAGGAAAATGTGATGTATTTATAGCTGTATATGCTATAGCAGCATAAAGTACATTCCTGACAGGAGAACATTTTCAATTTGAGTAGGTATGAGTGAGAACAGAATAATTTTCTATCTAATTTGCCACATTTTAGGATTTGAATTTTTCCCATAGACTGGCTCCTGGCTCTGTACATCTTCATCTGTGTTTCTCCTCTAATATACAAATACATCAGGTGTGGGCACCCTAATAGTCGTATTCCTCTGTGACCTCTGATCCCGTACCTTTGTAAGTATCCCAGAAGCCACACCACAATGCTCCTCTGAGACCTCCAGCAATAAGCAGAAGTAACTGGGAGCTCCATGAAAATATTTCATGAAAGCCAAACTGAATGTATCCCCAGACTCAACTTCCCATAGCTAGAGGCTCAAATATCTGAGAGCTGGTGAAAGGAAGGAAAGGTCAGAGTGGGATGAGACACTGCTCTTTTCCCATTACAGCTAAAAATCTCTTACTGTTGCAAATTTTACAAACTTTTTACAAAAACATATAATCAAATCAGTGAAGCACTTCACCAGGGTCTCTCCTATGCTATGTGGGAAGGAGAGGTAGTTAAGTTTTGTTAGTTTCACACTAAATCCATCCTAGGGGAATCTGGGTATAACAGGAGAGTCAGTGACAGAAAGAGAGAGAAAGAGAGACAGAGACAGATCAGATACAAGCATGGCAAAATCTTGAAATTAGATAAAGCTAAGTCTGTATGTATTTGTGTGCACATTTATATTGTTTGCACTTGTACGTATATTTCAAATACTCCATTGAGAGATACAGGTGTGGTGCACCCTGAGGTCTCCTGGGGACTTGTCTGGGGGGATCTACAAAAATGGTCTTCAGTTCAGCCCAGGGTGTGTGTGTGGGGTGGGGATGGGGGACCTGTTTGATCCCCAGTCACCAAACCAAAGGTCAAGTGCATCTGTGAGACCAGTGGAAACTTCAGGGTCATCCTGCACAACTGTATATAAAAATGCACGTGGAGATGCATCCTTTCTTCCAAAAAAGATCCCCTCATGTCCCACTGCCAACTCCCCACAGAAAAGGCTACCTGTTTTATCAAGACAAAAGAAATCGCTAGCACCAAGCATGACTCTGTCACCACATGTCACTTCACATCAGCTGGCACATGTCAAAGAATGACACGAAAAGCTGCCACCTACCATCTTCTCACAGAGCACATCAAACTTCTTTTTGTAAAATACTTCAACAGCAGCCAAGAGAGAATTTCCTTTATGAACCACGATGCCATACCTGTGAATGAGGGCAAGCTGAAATCTCATTCCTGGAACTGCAGACAATGGAGGAGGAAGCAGCACTACAAAGGTCTCCTGTTAAAAATAAACCTTCCGCTATTCCACCTACAAGCCTTCTTCCCCCAGATATCTGCTCCTGGGGAACACTACGGGAGGTGACAAAAAGCCACAGGTAGCCTTCTTTAGAATATGAGGTTTCATAATTTCTGCCCCAAATGAAAGACATGAGAAGTGAGTGCTGGAATACTTTCACTGTGCTTTTCATCCGGTATGATAACAAAAGAACATGCTTTATATGGGGGTGGGGCAGGATTTGCCCTTTGTCTTCTACTGTCACCGTAAAATTCTTTAAAATAATTACTAAAAATCAGGAAACTTTGGGGTCAAATGAAACCTCAGAGATAACCTACTCCAATATGCTAATTTAAAAGCAAATAAAAGCAGCAATGTGCCTGAAACCACACAGCCAGCTAATGGTAGAAGTAGAAGGACCCAGATCTTTCCACAGACAATAAACAAGAGTGGTGCCCAGGGGTCAAGGGCACAGCTTCTTAACCAGATCCCTGGAGCTGCACTCTGACCCCTAAAACCATGTGAACCTGGCAGGTTACTTTACATCAAGTTATATTATTTCTTCAACCACTAAATGGGGACATGCAAATAATAGTACAAATCTCCTTAGAAGGTCGTTTCCAGGACCAAAGGAGGTAATACTTTCCCAGCACATAGAAAGTGCTAATAGTGTTGGTTATTAGTTTTATTATTAACCAGGTCACTTGCTTCTTCTACCCTGCCAAGACTCCCACATTGTAAGACTGTTCCAGAAAAAGCTTTACTGGGGGTGAGGGGTACATATTGACGGGCTCATAAATATAAAATGATGATTTCCATACGGTGTCTTTAGTAAAATAACTAGCTTTGATCTTAAGAAAAAGAATCCTTAAATAGGAAAAGAAAGTGCATTCCAGGGAATGGGAAGAAGAAGGAAAACAGAAGCAGAGGTAGGAGAACAAGAAATGGAAAGAGTGAGAAAGATGCATCTGTGTTCTAATGGAATCAATGTTTAACTTGATTTCAAATTGAATTTCAAATGCCTTATTTTTAAGAAAGTAAATTGTAACACGACACAGAGTCTCAAAGACTGAAGCTCACATGCAGACAAGGGACTGGCTGGCATCTGTCATCATGCATGTACGTCATAAGCCTGAGGGTCACCAGCAAATCGCTGGATCAACCACCTTCAATGATAGCCACATCTTTAAAATACGCTTCCAGAATGCTCCTGTAAGACAGTCACTGTGGTACTGGAGAAGCTATAGAAAATTAATAAGAGTCTCAACGTGCTTGAGAATACTTGGGATATAACAATGAAGTCATTACTCTTTATCTCGCTGAATTCCAAGAAAGCAAGAACTAGCAGCACATAAAAAAAAAACTTTCATAACAGTTGATTAGAAAATATATCCTGCGGAAAATCAGACTCTCATACTATTTTGCACATTAAAAATCCAAATATGTTAGAGGAAAAAAAAGAATATTTTAGCCCCCCACAGCTGTAAGACAAAGGATCACATTAATAAGATACAATTTAGATTTGCATATTTTAATAAGCAAGGGATCAAAGGAAACACATAGCTGAAGGGGTGTTAAGCTGCATGCACATAACATGCTCACTACATGCTGAAAGAAGGGATACATATGCTTGGAAGAAGACATCTATAATTACAGAAATATGCAAGGTATTCTTTCCTTGATATATCATTACTGCTTAACAATTTCCAAGCATTTCAAATTGGTCCAGATAGATTTCACCCACTGATCTGCCTAATGGTTTAAGTTTGCCCTAACAGTACATATTCAACATGTTAAATGAAGATATCAATGAAATTAATTTAGGACTTCTCTTATGTACATTTCCAGTTATATAAAAACAAATTATCAATCCCTTAATTCCTTGGTTGGGTAGCATATGAGTGTGGTTTACTTACTGTTAAAAACAAACCCACTATTATTTCAACCTTGGAATCAGGGTCCTAGGGGCCAGGAGAAACTCATGTGGAAGCCTTCTTCTTAACATGTTTCAAGCAGTCCCAGAATCTCTCTGGGGGGTAGGTAGGTGCAGTTATACCCTTGTAGAAATCAATTATTGTATTAGTTAAAAACTGCTGAGTGCTTTCTACATGTACAATATGGCATCAACTAAACACTCTACATGCATTATCTTACTAGATTTTCTCTACTTTAAAAATGAGGATACAAGAGTCCAGAAAGGCTAAGTGGTAGGGCTGGGGCTTGGGTTCAGAGAGAGGAACACCACGGCATGCTCCATGGGGCTGCTGTATTTGGATGGCCTAGTTACTTCTCTCTCCCTCACTTGGTGCCCCAACCACATCCAAGCTGCCTCAGTAGTGGCATTAAGTCTAAACGGCTCTTCCACTTTTCACCCTGGTAAATAAACTTCCGTTCACCTCCTTAGCTGTCCCGCTGCTCTTCAATAAAAGCCCTGCCGTACAGTATTTCCACCAGAACACTTCCAGATCAGGGCTGGCCATTCTTTCCTATGGATGTTCTTGCCTAATGTGGCAACTCTTAGTTAAGAGCGCTAGAAAGGCTTCTGAAGGGTTGCACAGTACATGCCCTTCTGGCTGTCTGCACAACCCACAGCTCCCTGAGAACTGTTTCATATCCCCAGGGAGGCCTCTGCCAGCCACACCTGATTAAGCTTGGGGCCACCACCTGCACCAATCTAATACTGCTTCCCGGAAATCTACTTTTAGTACTCTCTATGGATTGCTTAATCACACAATAGATATTAAGCCTTACAAGACCCAGATGTGCTTTCTGTTCTTCAGTTTCCATGGTCACACCTGGATTCTTATTCCTCTCTGTGAATTAGGTAAGTTGAGTTTTTCTATTACCCTCAGTTAAGAGACTGCTGACTATGAAATATTCCAAGAGAAATCCCAGTAATTTTTTATTACTGAACTGCTCATAGGTGCAAGTCCCTAGGAGGGGTGTTAGGAACTTCCACATCTGTTAGAAACCCAATTGGGGAGAAACAGCCACTCTATCACAACCACTGACTCTTCCCTCGGAGGCAGGTCACCAGTGATCATTAGTATGAGACTGCAGCAGAAAACTTTGTCATTGGATAAAATGGATTTAAGGAAAGATTTTAATGGAAACAATGGATCCATTTGGAGATGACAGCTCCTATCCAAGATGAAGAAAAGAGGGCCCATTTGCAATTTGGAAATGACATTAAAGGGAACAGAAAGCAGGAAATAGTGGTCACTGAGAGAAGAAGATAGATGGATATGCACATAATGAAGACCTGGCAGACTCTTGGTCTTAAAAATCCAGGCTGGACTGAGGCTAAAAACAAATGCTCATTCGTTTATTTGTTTACTAAACATTTAAACAATTGTGTTCCAGAAAAGAAGCATAAAGTTTTGACTCCAATGGAAGAGAGAAGAAAGACAAACAAAGCAAATATATAAACAAAATTTGTTATAAACAGGGAATAACAACATGGCAACAAGAGAAATGGTCGCTTCAGCGATGCTGTAGGGAGCCTGCTCAGGGAGAAGCACTGAGCTGTCAGCCAAACCTGGGGCAGAGGAAAGCCCGGAAGTTTGTAGAAATGAGGAAGGAGGTTCTTGTGTCTGGTGCACACTGTCTAAGATGGAAATGGTAAGAAAAAAGGAGGGAAAGGCTGCCAAGGGCCAGATCTCACCCAGACCCAGCAGCGAGGAAAAGAGGTTGTATTATTATTTTAAGTGCAAGCGGAAATGATCTGAGGGTTCTAAATGGAGAAGTGACACAATCACGTTTATGTTTTAAAGTGGTCATTGCATCTGCTGGGCGGATGGGTGTGGTGGTGTCAGGTGTCTTCAAGAAGTGGAAATAACAGTGTGGAGCCTATGCAACCATTCAGCATCCTAAGCTGTGTAATCACACAGCACCTCTTTCATAACCATCATTTAAAAAGGTGTCTAAAAGACACTCGCAAGCAGCACATCTATCACTGCACAGCACTCTGTGGTCTGCTGTGGCTTTTATTTTCTGTGCAGTTCTCAAAATCACACACGTTTGCTACTATAATCACAAAACAAAGCTGTATTGTGGACGTCTTACCATAATTCAGGTCTTCTAAAAATATCTACTGCACTAGATTCACCAAGTTGAGCCCAGCATATCTGTAATTCCAGCACTCAGGTGGCTGACATAAGATAGTTGCTAGTTTGAGACCAGCCTAGGCTACAAAGTGAGCCCAAGGCCAGCCTGAACTGCATAGCAAGACCCTGTCTCAAAAAAACAAAAATAAATAAATAGATAGATAGATAGATAGATAGATAAATTCACCGAGATGATGGCATTTTAGTATTTACTGAGCAATTAGTGTTTGTTAGGAAGAGAGTAGAAAAACAAGAAATTTTATCAAGCACTAGACTATGTAAGTGCTATAAACTGGGCCTTATTTAATGGTTAGCACAACAATCCATTCATCCATCCACTCATCCATCCAACAAGGAAGTACTCTAAATGCTTCTCCTTATTGTACCAATTCTACAGATCAAGAAACAGTATCAGGACAGTGAAGTGATTTGTTCATCTGCAGAGTTTCAGAACCAGGAGATCAAGTTTAGAAGTTGAATAGAAAGGTCCTCAGAAAATTCCAAGATAACACAGGACAAGGGACTGCTGGATACCCACTATCGCCTCTCCCAGAGCCCCAAGGATGACCATTTCACCATCCTGCCTCCTTTGACATCTCTTCCTGGAACTCTAAGATCAAGAGCAAGCTTATAGAGATGAGGACTAGGAGACACGTGAAAAGTGAGCAAACTCCTAGGAATACCAGGCTCAGGGTCAGGCTGCCCTTTCTAGGGCAACAGGCTCTGTCAAACACATCCTGCTTAAACAGCCCTAGAGCTCCTGCCAGCTTGGGTGCTACTTGCTGCTTAGGAAATCACTCAGAAACCTCCCACCCTCAAGACACTACTTAGGATGGCTTCCATTTATTGCTGAGTTGTTTTAAAAGTAGTAATTCCACTGAAAGAAATAATATTGCTTCTAGAAAATAGATATAGAGTTGGGCCTCTGGACACTTGGATAGTTCTGCATCTTTGGATCCAACCACCCAGATGGAAAATATTGCAAAAAACTGCATTTGTACCAAACATACAGGCTTTTTTAAATGTTGTCATTATCGTCTAAATAAAAGAGTACACCAACTATTTACAGAGCATTTACACAGTTTTAGGTAATGCAAGTAATATAGGGAGGATTTAAAGTATACAGAAGGGTATGTGTTGGTTATATGTGAACACTATGTCATTTTATGTAAGAGTCTCAGTTTTGGGTATACATGGGGTGGGGGTGGGGGTCCCAGAATCAATACTGATAGACAAGTGTATTGACATTCTTAGCAGTAGCAGGCAAAGATTCCGTAATCAAAATGCAAAGATTACTTAGCATAGGGAAAACTCATTAATCTAACTACATTAAATAAACAAACTTCTGTTCATCAAATGGCAGCATTTAAGAGGCAAGCTACTGTGTAGGAGGAGATATCTGTAATATATTTAGCTGACAAAAGCCTTGTATCCAAATTTTACAAGATTTCTATGAATCAATCAAAAAAGGAAAAGCAACCTAGTAGAACAGTAAGCAAAACACTCAGACATGCATTTCATGAAAGAAAATATTCAAATGGCAAAAAGGAAGGTGCTTAACATCATTAGTCATCAGGGAAATGCAATATAAAACCATAATGAGGTACCACTACACACCCACTGAGATGGCTATAAAGAACAGATAAAATGAAAACAAACATGACTGAAAACACAAAACGTCCAGCACGCTCACTGTCTGCTGGAAAAATGTCAATTGGTACAATCACTTGAGAAAATTAAACTCTTTGGTAGTACTAAAGCTGAATGTAACATTTAACTCAGCAACTGTAGTCAACAGAAACAAATGTATCTTCTCTAAAAGACACATGCAAGAATTTTCATTGCTATGTTATCCACAGACCCAAACTAGATATAACCAAAAGTCTAACAACTGTAGAGTGAAGAAACTATGATTTTTGTGATATGGGGGAATAATATACTGCAATAAAAATTAGCAAACTATTGCTACATGCAGCAAGATAGACATATCTAACATAATAATGTTAAACAAATGAAGCCAGTCTCAAAAAGCTCATACTATAAGATTCTATTTATATAATGTCCAAACAAGCAAACCAAATCAATACTAATGAACAGCAGAACACAGACTACCTTTGGGAGTTAGTGACTAGAAAGCATAAGGAGAGGGCTTCTGAATCCTAGCAATTTCTTGTTTCTTGATTAAAGAAGAATTTCACTACCTAGCTGTATAACCATGATTTACTCATCAATAAAAGTTCATTTAAAAATAATTAATTCCTTATACCTTCAGCACAAGCACTTACTGCATGTCTACAGCGTACCAGGTCCCAGACTGGGGCAGAGAAGGTGGCTATATGTCTGTGCTTAAGACCAGGACACTGCCCATGGCAACCGCCCAGCTTTGCAATCCTTCTGTGCCTTTGGCCACTGTCAGCTCTTCCATGGGAAACAGCTCTTGCATAGGACAGGCCCTATTCAAGTTGACCTGGCTGGAGTTCTTCAGAAAACACAATTAACTGTCCCAGACCTTATCCACTTTTTGGAGTGGGTGTTGATATGTGAAATATATTAAAACTAAAGCACTTGCCATTTTCAGTCCCATTTAAAAAATACTAATACTGTTAATAGCTTCTCAAAACACTTATGCATTAAGAACTTTTTCTCATTTCAACCTCACCACAATCCTATGAAATATGTATTATTCTTCCTATATTAAAAAACAGGGAAATAAATTTAAAATGAGTAAAATCACTTGGTCAAAGTCACAAAGCTGATGACTGGCAGAGCAAAAGAGATCAAAGTCAGTGTCTCCAGCCCCTGTACCTTTTAACAATGACAGTGCTGATTCAGACACAGGGATACACTGTTCCTCTAAACCTTCCATCATCTGGAAGGGGGAGGCAAGCAACAAACATCGTCTGTCTACCTGATCTGCTCTTGTGGCGTGCTGACAGGCAGGCCCAATATGGAAGTGGTCTGCTTCAAGTCACATATATACATACATGTGGGGAGGGGCAAAGACCTCCTAGAGTGCAGAAACTTATAAACATTAATGGAATAAAAACTATAAAATATGGCTTTATATGTTGCTGTGCAATTTGTACCCTTTAAGCATCATCAGGTTTAGCAAAACATGTTAACCAAAGCAAAGCTCAAAAAGCCATGTGCTCAGAAAACAGGGGAGAACACAGCGGTTCCCTGAGTACCTCGTGAAACATTGAAGCTCTGGCTGTCCAGGGTCACTAGCGCTGGTTCTGAAGCACCAAATCATCACAAGGGATGTGTGCCGGAGCTACAGGCAGAGCAAGAGCCACAGGGGTTTATCAACCTGATAAGAAATAGATGGTGATACAGACAACTCCGGTTGTTGCATTTGGGCAGTTAGAAAGGAAGGAGGACCCCTCTGCTGGAATAGATTTTCCAAGACGAAAGAAAACTATAGATAAGCCGCTGTCCACACATTCTTGAATGCCCCAGATAAGTACACCTCACCTGTGGAGCAGGTCCCAAATGAGATACCATTCTCATGAACAAACTGGCCTCTTTATGCCTTAAAGTGGAATAAACCAAGTGGAACAAACAAGCCATAGTCTTCTGCGCTACTCCTGGCTGGAGATTCTAGGGGGTAGATTGGTAAGGACAACAAAAGAGTACTTCCTTTTAATGAGAATAATCTATCACCACTACATCAATCTGATTAATGTAATGGGACCATTTCAAAAGGAGGAAATTACAGGTCATTAGGAGCAATTTCAAATGAAGTTATGGATTTAAATGATTTTCTTCAGTTTTTTGAAGAATTTACCCAGAATTTTATTTGCATGTCTCATTCAGAGGACAAATAATATTTACATGCTTTTGCAAACCTTTCATGTGTAGAGTGCTAAACACTGGAATACAATGGGAACGGCTTCAAAAATTGGTCTTGTGCTCACAACTCCAGGCAGTGTGTTTCTGGTTCAATTGAGCATGTACTCCATCCACATCTATTCTTTATTTATTTTATTCAGTGATAACGCAAACACCTCAATTCCAGGTTGTTTACAAAACAGTTTGATATTCTGATTCCAATTAGATGGTGAAGAACTACAAGGAGAACAAAACTATAAATCACATTAACCATCTGGTTTGGGCTGACAAAAGCAGCAAATGGAAAGGTTAAGTTGATGCTCTGCATTTAATCTGTGCTATTGTGGAAGCAAAACCCAATTAGATATGATACTCCATCGCAGGCTTCACACTGCTTCCCTTTTGTTCTTTAATTTGGGTTCTGCCCATTGTGTTTCCAAACTAGAAGGACTGTTCATTGTGTCCTCCCCCACGCAGTGCCAGGCAGTGTCCTTACCTGTAAACCTAGCGTTGCCAAGGCCAACTAATTATAACCAGCCATTCTCACCTGTCCAATAACCCTTCTGCAGAGTTCAGCAACAGAGCTGCCTCCAAACAATCAGCCAACAATGCACTCATTTGCAGCTTGCCTTGCTCTCCCAGGCAGAATGAATAAGGTGAGAACGTAGTGAAAAGGTGCTTTCAAACATTAAAAATGTAGGGGAAAGGTTAATCCAAACATTTCCTCTGGTATTAGGTCTCTGAGCACATGAGTGAACAGTGAAGTCTGGAAGTGGAGCATCTGGAAGTCACTTATGGAAGAAATACTGCTGGGTGACCCACACTTGCATGGCCTTCGATCTGGATTGCAAGGGTCCAGCACTCAAGACCTGCTAGAGCTGTGCATCAGCAGCACACAGGACCAGCATACTGCTAACCTCGCCTTTCTGAACTTCTTCTTGGCACTGCTAGAACTGCTCCACACACCAGCACCCTAGTGACCTGGGGTACATCTCTCTGCCCCCAGAATGGTTCAAAGAGTTTTGCTCATTTAAGTCTTCAATGCTTCTCCACATACCATTCCTAAGCCTCCGGGTTATTTCCTATATCCTTGCAGGACAAGTACCGCCTGCCTAGCCTCACTCAACCTCCTTCTCCTCCAAGGAACTCACTCCTCAGCCCCTGGGCCCTGCCAAGGTCTATGCAAATCACCACCACTTCATCAATGGAACTTCTGGCAGTGTCTGCTAATGTATCTGTGTGTCCTGCTAAAGGGGGAGCTCCTTAGTACAGGACAAACTTAAGTTTTATTTATTTATTTATTATTTTGCAGTACTGGAGATTGAATCTAGGAACTTTCACACTGATCTACACCCTTAACCCTTTTATTGATTTATTTTTTAAATTTTAACATAGGGTCTCATTATATTGCTCAGCCTGGGCTCAAACTTTGAATCATCCTGCCTTATGTTCCCAGAGTGCTGGGATAACAGGCATTTGCAACCACCCCTGGTTTCAACTGTAGTAAACTTTATATCCTCAGTGTGGTCTACAATGGATGAAACCCTAGTGGGTGAATGAATGAGTGAGTGAAGGAATTAACAAATGAACTAACACAATCCAGTTACTCATCTTGAATCTCAGGCCGTAGTGTGCATCTCTGATATGCTCAACGGACTCCTACCTTTTGACAAACATGGCAACTTAAGCACGCAGGAGTCTTGCATGCCTTGCTTGATAAACTTGAGGGCTGGGAAACTCTCCTTAGAGAAAGGTTCCTAGTCTCTTAGTTATTTCCACTTCCTAGTCCTACTGGTACATGGCTTGTTGTTCTCTCATCAACAGGATGATCCCTAAACTGTACTGATCCAGAACTCCTACCAGACCATGATCTCCATCACAGAGGCTGAATGATATACTCCGAAAAGAGTAAACAGCCAGCCATGATGGAGGCTGGAAGATGGAATCATTATTCTTTGCTACCCAGAAAGCAAACTAATGAGAGACACCCCAAGAGTGAATGTTTTCCTTGCAACTGGGATCACCAAGTACATTCAGAGAAGACATGATCATCCCCAGATGGCAAGCTCCATGAGGCCTGGGGCCAAGGCTGGGCATAGAGCTTAGTTCAAAAGATACTTGCTAAATAAATGAATGATCAGGCAAAAACCATGGAAGGTGGGGCAGAAAAGGTGGCTGCCTCTCCATTTATTTCATAAGCAAACTCTCTAGGTTCAAGTGGCTGCTCTACATAAGCTAGAGCTACACCTCAGTCTCCAGTGTAGGAGGGCTCCAGGAGGAGAGCTACACCTCAGTCTCCAGGAGGAGGGCTCCAGGAGGAGAGCTACACCTCAGTCTCTAGGAGGAGGGCTCCAGGAGGAGAGCTACACCTCAGTCTCCAGTGTAGGAGGGCTCCAGGAGAGCTACACCTCAGTCTCCAGCGTAGGAGGGCTCCAGGAGGAGAGCTACACCTCAGTCTCCAGGAGGAGGGCTCCAGGAGG
>PVJX010000521.1:230920-245415 GCA_004027295.1 Dolichotis patagonum | reverse complement strand
CATATAATCTCCCTAATATGAGATTTGATAAGAGTATATAAGACTTTATGGTAAGCATGAGGCCCCATCTCATAGCTTCGAAGTCTTTCAAAGTTTTAAATCATCAGTTGGAATGGTGTTATCCTGTTTTGTTTGACTATATCATACGTGATGATATGAACAGCTGTTTTGAAGAAAACATCATGACAGCTATTGCTGATTTAATATTATCCTTCTTAGAAGTCCTACCATGCTTTTTTTGTTCTATTACCGTTGGTTCTATCTACCACATTGTGTCTTATTGGAATTTGAATATGTGTGATAGTTCAAACAAATTTTTTATCAAAAGTGAGATATTATAATACCCATTGATCATTTTCTGTTATTCGGTTCAGAAAGCCCTGTAATTCTTTCACTATATGCATGGCTTTATACTATTGTGCTATGTTTGATATTATTGTAATTGAAACTATGCTCAACTATAGCAGAGTAAGAGATATGGTGTTAGATACTGTTGATGTCCAGTTGACAATGTAAAGTACTGTGTTGCCTATGTTGTCCTCTTCTGATCTGCTCTGTACTGCCCCCTTTTATTTTATTCTCTTTTAAATAAAAAAAATTAATAAAAATAAAAAAATAAATAATACTATAGGACATATATGTCCTATATGTAATGGTTCTCCTTAAACCCTTGACTATAACAGCAAGTAATAGTTTTATTCCTTACTATTTAGATTCCACTGAAACTCTTGTGCTTATTCCAAGTAATATGTGTTAATGGTTGGTCTGACCAACAAGGATCATGATGATTACTGAACTGGCATTTCAGGTAGCATGTGGGACAGAATATTGTGTTAAACCTTGAGAAAGAGACCTTCATGGGGACTTGTGAGAGTTTCCTCCAGAGAGCAAATAAGCTCTCTTGGAAAGATGAGATTAGATTTGTTCTCCTCCATTCTAGAAGGCATAATGAGGGTCACAACTGAAAATTTAAGGAAGACTTCCTCTACAAACAAGGACAAATCTTCCAACAGTCACAGTTGTACAAGGTGAACTCCCCATGCAAGACTTCAAGCAGAGGCTGGGACCTATCTATGTATTAGTACAAAAGGATTCCACACTGGCAGGTTGTATTCTTAACATGTCTTAAAAAAATCCTCCATTCATTGATATTCTTCACATCACAATGATCTGAGAGATGTTTTAGTTTCTAATACCCCTAAACACTGTATATACAAGTTGATAGAATAAAAAACAGGATTGATAGTATTTTCACTTACTTTGGATACCATGGCAAAATATATGGGCCTTTGAGGTGGCAAAATAAACAGAGCCTGCTTAAACTTCCCTGAGTCTCCTATAAATCTATAAATGATGCTTCCTTAAAGTTACTTTAGGTTGGAATGCTGGCCTAGTCCAACCAGTTTGCTGAGATCACGAACAGTTTTTCAGAGAACACAAGCAGCTTTGCTAGGATGTAACGGAAGGCAGTATTTAAAAAAAACAAGTCCATGATTTCATAAGTATGTAAGTTTTCAAAGGCTATCATTCTTGTTCAACAAAAATTCAACTGTACAATTGTAGAACCTTGAAATTAAACAAATTGAGAATCAACAGTCTGAGTTTAAAGGCATTTATGCAGGCATTATTCCTAGGCATTAGTTTCCCTTCCTGAACAAGTCAACAATTTCTACTCAGACCTGTCAAGCGACCAAGGGTAGTCAGTCACACAAACCTATGGTTTTGTTTGAATGGATAGCGACATGCCCCATCTTGTATTTTTCTGAGCTTGACATAATAATTGAGCCATTAAAAAATGTTATAAATGTTATACACACCCTGTGATTCTATACACCCTAAAAATGACAGGAGAAAATAGCCCAAAGCTTTTCCTCCTTAATAACCTCTTGGGCAGATTTCATGATAGAACTAGGTAATTTTGAAATCTTTGCTAATGAGAAGAAAAGAAACCAGATCTGATTACAAGTAGAAAAGATACCAGATGCAATGAAATGAAGCAAGACGAAGATAAAAGATTTGTTTTAAAACATGGTAGCAGTGTAGCCATTTACTTATAGCAGATATTCAACAAATATCTATAGTTTATTAAGAACAGACAAAAATTAGGAGAAAATATAGGTCTGTAGGAGAACTAAAGAAAAAGGAAAATGAAATGCAACCTCTTGGGTTCTGAAGGTCCCCTCTTCTACCCGTTTAGGCATCTGTTTTCTGTGCCAGTGGTTTGCACTTGATGCTGGAATTGGAATTGGAATTTCCTGGGTAGTTTTCTCAGGTCTGAAACCCTGACATCTCATTACTAATTATAATTTAAACTTTAGCCATAAATTCAAGGTGAACAATTTAGTCAAGGGCTCCTGTCATGCAGATGGCAGCTGCAGAATCTTCTGTTGACACTAGCTGCTGACCACAGATGGCCACACTGGTGCAGAGGTTGGACCTTCAGTTCTACAAGATGGAACAAGGGGAAAAAAGTCCTGGAAAGCAAAACCATAGTGAAGGATTTTCTCATGTGCATTCTCCCGAGTCAACATGGTGGACAGCGCCTCCCTTCACTAACGTCTGTGGTCTTCTGGCAACCTGAAAGTTGAAACTCCTGCCTTTTGGGCGCGCGCCAAGCCTCCCCCAATCAGCTGTCAATACGTCATTCTGCCTGCTCCTTCACCCCCTGTAAAAACCAAACAAAAGCACGGGTTTTTTTTTTTTTGTCTTTCCCAGAGTGCTTGCCTCTCTTAGGCAGCCTTCCATTGGCCTGCAAGAAAGGTCTCTTTTTCTCTGTTTTCTCTCCTTTTGTCTCTCTCGTGTGTGGGAGGACCAGAGAGATGGTGCTGTGACTCAAGTAGGGAAGATTGTGTAACTCCCGTGGATTGCCACTGGTTTGAGTCCCCTTCTGCTATGGACCTTTCCTCCTTTTCCTCTTCTCTCCACTTCTGCTGTTGCTGTTACTAGCCGCCATCCACCACTGGCCACTTCAATCCTCGCAGGTCCAAGGCAGGTGAGCCAACTCTTCCTTGGAAGTTCCTGTCTTCTAAACCGCGGGGTGTCTCAGGGCGACCCTTTTTTTCTCTCGCCCTAATGTTCCTTGCCCTCCTGGGCTATCCTGCAAGTCCCCCGCCCCATCCCACCAGTGACCACTGCTGGCCCTGGGTATGGGGCTCTCATTCTCTCTCTCTCTCTGTCTCTCTGTCTCTCTCTCATGCTCCCTCGCTCCTTACAGAAATCTTTCATTTGACCTAAGAAATGTATATAGTCTGATAGTATTAAATATACTCCCGTTGTTATGGAACAGATCTTCAGAACTTTTCATCTTAGCAATCTGAAACTCTATATGCATTAACAACTTCCCTTTCCTCATTCCCCCCACCCTCTGGTAATCACTATCCTACTTTCTATTCCATAGATTTTTACAACCATAGAGAGCTCACACAGTATAAGTGGAATCATACAGTATTTATTGTTTTGTCACTGACTTATGTCACTAACATAACTTTCAAAGTAAACCCAGTGAGGCAGGAACTGTGAGGGTACAAAGAGCAAGAAGGAGGGGGCAAATCTATCTCCCTTCTGTCAAGGGAGCTGCCCTGGAATGTTCTCTTGGCTGTAATGTCATTAGCAAGACATATTTAAGCTGCAGAGAGAAGGTTCTCATGGCAGAGTGGGTCCAGACTGGGCTCCAAATGGAAGCTGCATGGTGGAAGGCACTAGGTGGAAGAAAGCTGCTTACCTCATGGATCCTGAAAGCACAGAGTGACGGGACAAGCTGAGGAGGGAATATACCATTCCAGGTCATGCCACCAGTGACCTGTTTCTTTTGACAAGACCACACTTCCAACAGCAAGTTTGCTATACCATCCCCATAATTCACTTCATTCCCTAACCCCCATCTATAAGTACATGAGGCTCTTGGGAGACTTCTAGGTATAAACCATAACAAGGCCCACCATCACTGTCAATAAGCATCCACTGAGGGCCCAAGTTGTCAGAGCCACTATTCAAAGTCCACTCTCTGAAGCCTACCCCAGCAATTCTGAAAGGATTCTCATAAAAGCCTTCAGCATCTCCGTGGGTGAAGAAGAATTTGAATAAATCAATTGGCATTATTTTAAGAGCAGCCTCTGTAGAACATAAGAGGCAATGGAATGTGAATGAATAGTCTCAAAGCTGCCAGAGCCTGCTCTTGAGGAACAAAATATGCTTAGAATGTGTGTCCCTTGTGGACTTATGTGTGAGGCACAGACTGGAGGGAAATTTGGCTCAAAAAATGAAAGGCAGTCTGTGAAATTTAGTGACACGTCAAAGAGGTCATTGACAAAAAATGTCTGGGAAACACTGTTACACTCTGGCTGAACCTTGAAGCCACTCCTACCAATACCACTGCACATGTCACTGTGAACAGGGCCACATCTTCAGCCCAAATTTTCATCTTCCCACCAAAACTGTGGGGTGCTGGGTAGTCAGAGACAGAAGTCAGGGGGCACAATTGAAGTTAGCCTTCTCACCTGAGCTGACAGATCTCAACATACCAATAGGTTAATTTGTAAATGAAAAAATTCTGTTGATTTTTTTTATAAGGCATTCCTAATTATCCCTGCCCAAACACACCGTGAAATTCTCAACAGAACTTCAGCTTTTGCCTCATCTCTCTGCTGGTCTGCATTTTTCTTTTTTGCTGCTCTTGATCACTTACTCACTTTGCTATCCACCTTCCCAACCATCTGCCTCAGGGGCGGGGGATATAGCTCAGCAACACAGCACCTGTCTGGCAAGTGCGAAGTCCTGAGTTCATTCCTGGTACCAAAATAACAACAACAACACCCCACACCCAAACCAAACCAAAACACACACAACAACAACAACAACCACCCCCACCTCCTCTTCCATTTCTGTTCTTTGGGTTGTATTTTTCACCTCAGGTAGTGGCAATTCCCATCTTTCTGGTCCTGCACCCCTAAAACCACAGTCATGCTGAATTTTTTTCTTTTTGTACATCCCACTGTCAGCCAGTTAGCAGGAAATTCCAGCAGGTTCTCCTTTAAAATGAAATCAGAATCTAAACCTTTGTGTTCTTCTCTGCTATCACACTTGTGCAATGCACATTTTCCCCAAATGATTGCGGGAAAGACTGGTATCTCCACTGCTTCCCTTTCCGCTTTGCAGCCTATTCTCAATTCAGTACCTGGAACTGTCATTTTAAAAAATAAGCTGGATTGTATCACTGTTTTATTCATTAGACATTCTTTTTTTTTTTTTTTTTTTTTTTTTGGTACCGGGGATCGAACTCATGACCTCGCACTTTCCAAGGCAGGCGCTTATGCCCCTGAGATAAATCCCTGGCCCATGTTTTATTCAGAATCTTTCAGAAGATCCCCATTTTCTTCAGTAAAAACTAAAGCCATTGAAATGGCTCATCGAGCTTTACATAAAATGTCTCCTTCATACACTCCAGTTCTAACCCCCGGTCTTGATCACAGAGAGCCCCCTGGAAGCTAGTATAGTTAAAATTTCAATCCAGTCCTCACTAATTCCCTTCTTGTTTTATTTTCCCCTCATCACCAATTTACATATTCCTAGTTATTATCTGTCATCCCTCCTTGGGACATAAAACTCTGTGAAGGCAGAGACTGTTTGGACCATCATGTTTACTACTATTTTCCTAATACTAGATGAGTTCACATAGTAAGTGCTCAAAGAAAATCTGATGAATGAATGAATGGTTCCTTCTGGTCATTCAGGTTTTAACTCAAAGGCATTTTCCTTAGGGAAGTTTTCCCTGGCTATCCTATCTAATGTCACCTCTCCCTCAATTACTGTCTGTCATATCACTTACTTTATTTTGCTTCTAGCATTTTAACTATTTTGTTTTTCTATTGTCTTCTACACTAAATGTGTATTCTGTCTTCTCCATGGCTATGTCGACATTGTTTCATGAAGTACTTTTTCTTTTTTTACAGACAGTGTCTAACTATGTTGTTAAAGCTGGTCTTGGGCTCTTAGAGTCAAGTGATCCTCCACCTTAGTCTCCAGAATAGCAGAGAATATAAGTATGGGCTACCATGTGTGGCTCAATAAAATAGTTACTGAATGAATGCTGTATTTTCATGACAAAATCAATTCAAATCCATTATTCATTTTCCCAACATGTTTATCTTAAAAATTTAAATCCATAGAAAAGAAAAAATATGTATGTATGTGCATACTTGTAAATATGGATTAATCTGGAGTGAATCTGAGAGAATAGAGATCATGCTAAATTATTAAATTTGGCCAAATTTGTGTGTTTGTTTCTCTTCATCCATGTGCTTATCTTATCTATGCATGTGCGTGGACACACTCACATATACACTTTTTCCTCCCAGAACCACCTAAAAGTAAATTGTAGATATTATGAAATTTCCCCCTATACAATTCACCATATATGCCCCAAGAACAAGAACATTCTATATTACCAACTATTTTCCTACCCAAGAATAGTGATGTTAATACAATACTGTAAACTGACATACAGCATACATTGATTCTTTCAACTGCTTTAAGGATAGCCTTAACAGATTTCTTTCTCAATCTAGGAGGCAATTGTTGAAGACACATTGTACACTTTGTTGGTTTTATTTAATCTAGGCTAGTTCCCATCATTTTCTTTTATGGCAGTGTCATGTTTGAAACGTTTAGGTCAGCTATCTTAAAGAATGTCCTACACAGGATGTCTGTTCACTGTAGTATGTTCTTCTTTGCGTGTGGTTAATTAAACAACTCAGTATATAGTTCATTTTTGTAAGTTTCAGGTCTGCTTATTAGCTGAAAGTACAAGTGGGCTATTCAGGAAGGGGAAGGACCTTAGGGGTAGAGGGGAACAGAGGAGAAGGCAAGAAAGGGTAGCAGGAAGGGTGAACATGGTGGTCAAATCATGATATATGCATGTATGGAAATGTCACAGTGAGACCTACTGATGTATACAAATATGTGTTAATAATTGTAATACAAATGTTAATCTTTTTTCCTGTATGGCTAATTTACCAATTTAATGTACAATGAGTTTATTTTTCTGTTTTTAAAAATTTTCAGGTTATGTTTTTAAAATTAAATTTCAATTGATTATAAAAAACATTTAAATGGTTCAAAAGTTAACACCAAATAAAAAGGCATAGTCTTCACTCTCATCCCAACATTTTTACTATTTCTACCTACTTCCTATAGTGACTTTTTCACTTCTTCTGTTTCCTTTTTCCAAATATTCAAATGTATATTCATGTGTATATTTTTATTAATCATGCATATATTTCTGTATCAATATGTATTTCCCTTGTTTCTTATACAAGTGTAGCATATCATACATAGTATATGTATACATAGTATATATATCTTGGTTTTGCCTTTTAAATATTTTGGGGGCTGGGAGTGTAGCCCGGTGAGTGCTTGCCTAGCTTCCAAGAGGTCCTGGGTTCAATCTCTAGGACCACAAAAAATGAAAAAAAATTTTAGCTCTGTATCTTGAAATTATTTTATATAAATTTATAGTTTTTGTCTTTCTTATGGCTACATGGTTCACAATACTTACGGTTGTTCCTTTGTAGTGCATGGTTGTACATAGATAATTTTGTGCATTTGCTGTACTTCTATAAATCTATTATTTTTTCGCGGATTTTATGGACTGTATCATTTTCTCCCTAATTCACATACCAAAGCCCTTACCTTCAGTGTGACTATCTTTGGTGGGCCTTTTAGGAGGTAGTTAAGGTCAAATGAGGTCATAGAGGGGTAGGCCCTAACAGGAGAGAAGTCATATCATGTGAATAGACACCAGAGCACTCTCTCCAGGTATGCAGAGAGCAAGGGCTGAGTGAGGGCATGATGAGATGCTGCCGCCAATCAGTCAGGAAGACAGGCCTCCCAGAAATAACACCAACTACATCTTGATCGGGATTTCTGGGCTCCAGAATGGTAAGAGAGTAAACTTTTGTTGTCTGTACCACCCAGGGGCTGGGGATTTAGCTCAGCGGCATAAGCACCTGCCTTGCAAGCAGGCAGTCGTGAGTTCGATCCCTGGTACCGACAAAAAAAAAAAAAAAAAAAAAAAAAAAAAAAAAAAAAAAAAAAAAATGACAGTCTATACCACCCAGTCTGTGATATTTTATCTTGGCAGCCTGAGAAGACTAATAAAAGAGTTAAATGTGGATCTCTCATGAATACAAGCTGAAGACAGATTTAAGAAAAAATAACCTACTTAAAAAAATCCCAAAACTTTAAAAAAGATAAAAGCCATGTCTAAAGTGTCCAGAGGAGGAAGTAAGGAAAAAACCAATATTCTGTTGACCATAGAGGAGACAACAGTTTGTATTAACAGCTATCTTAATCACGAGTGTGAGTCTAGTGGGTAGACAGTAGAGCATTGGGCTCTGTTCACATTCGCTCTCCTGAGATCTCCATCACACATGTGTCAGTTGTCTTCTTCCAGGTTGGGAGCAAAGCGAACAGAGGAGGAAATCTACCTCATTACTGCAAGGCCCACACTGAATGGCTCTTACCACCTGATTCAGGAGAAAGAGGAAGAGGAACACAGCATAAGCCTCAGGGACTCCATGGTCTGGGCTTGCCAGGATCTGGTAGTGGCATTAGATTGTCTTCCTTCGACAAATTAAGGGAGGAAATGTCTTCTCTTACTATTTTTAAAAAAATCTATCATCTTCTATCTGATTAATAGAAAACTGTAACATTCTAATACATCTTTTAAGGAGCAGCTACTTGGAGGTATTCCATATACAGCATTAAGCTTGCTGAGTAACACAGTTACACAGGACACAGATATTTTATGTTTGAAAATATCCATGGATGGACTCTCTTTTCCTTTAATCTCAGTTCACATAACCCTCTTATTATTATACAAATGTAAGAATATACATGGTAGGGTATTAGGAAATGCAGACAAGCAAAGAAAAAAATTAGATTCCCACCACTCACAGGTTATCACTATTAAAACTACCTGTGTGTGTGAGTGTGTGTGTGTTGTTACTACTTTGTTTCTGGATTTGTCGTTTTGGTACGATACTAATTTTCATAAATCATTCACCTTCATGGTTTTAACCAAACTTATTACCTTTGCCTGAATCTGTTCATGTCATTTAAAAAATATATAGCACTGGATTACAAATAACCTTGAGGGCAAAGAGTTTGCTCTTTAGAAATTCAGCATGTCCTTGCCAACTACGTAAGAGCTGACGCTCATGCTGACGCTTAGTGCGCGGGGATACGCCTTAAAACACAATTTAGTAATTACTTCTACATGTATCTTCAGCCTAATAAACTGTTGGGGCTTAAATACTTCCCAAATAAATAAAATAAAGATCAACTTAAAACTTTAGAGTAAACTTTGGTCTTACAGAGGTATCAGCAGTACAGCCTAAGTGCTACAGCTTAATCTCAGGCACTATTCTTCTCTCCTCTCAGTTTTTCAAAGAGATCAATAATTCTTAGTGGTTTCAATCATCACTCATATGCTGGTGTTTCTCAAATCTGCATCTTTAACTTTTTGTTCTCAGTATGTCAGGTACATAAAAGCACTATGGATAGGTACTTATCCTGATGGCCTCTTACCCTGCTGTGTGCTATCATACCTGATTTCTAGGTACCTCTGAATGGTCCCATCATTCTCCTAATTCTTCATCCAAGTGTAGGCCTTTCACAGCTCATGCTAGGATCAGCGGGCACCCTCTGACTGCTCTGCCTGTAGTAGATTGTGACCCCATCATGCAGTACATTGATAGACATATATTCCTCACACTGTTTTGCATTAAGTCACTTCTTGGCTCACAGTATTTCAGCAAATTTCCATTGCTTACCTGATGAAGCTTAAATTTTTTGTCTGTAACTGTTTATTTTTTTATAGTAAACCCCTATGTAATCTGACTATACTTGTCTTCACCTCCATCTGAGCCTCTGTCACACAGACAAGCACCAATATAACCTCACATCTGTAACAGATACTCCTGAGTTATGCACCTTTAATGATGATTTCAATTCTTCAACAACATGGTAAGTTTTTGGAAAAAGATGGTTTTGCTTAAATTTCAGAGTTTATCTCCCAAAGAAGTGATTTGTGAAGTATAGTTCATTTTTCTATATCTATTAAAGTGCTGTACTCAAGGGCTCATTTTGTCCTGATGAGTATCATTTTTGTGTGTGTATGTGAATGTGTCTGAAGGTAACTTTGCATTTCTGGCACCTTATTCTGATGCTTAGCATCTTACACTGTTACAAAATTCTTCTGTTATATAGCTTAAATCCCTTAGGCATAGGTGGAATGCTATTTCTTCTCATTGTCAGTGAATAAGAACATCTGGTCAACATCTATTATAACAACCTTAAGAGCACACAGGGAGAAACGCTGTTAAACAGAACTTTGAAAGGTCACTGCATTTCTTTACATTAACATCATGTAGATCTGATGGATGCAACTCATCCAAAAAATCCTCAGAATTAAAAAAACTATGTTTGAATTATCACCTCTTAGTATTTTGAAGATTTCCTGAACCTATGAAGTCCTTACTCTGAAGTTTGGTGTTCTTTTAATCTTTCTACCTTCTTATTTGTAGAGCACAGTTCAGTTTCTGGGCTGCTACAGCTTTACTTGGCAGATACAAGAGGTACAAAGAATATCCCTACAGTCTGAGGCATCCAAAGGGAAAGAAGAGTGACAGTACAGACATTAAAACATGAGTACTAGAATGCTCACTTTTCCACAGCAAGACCTTCGAGGGTTCTATCTGTTAGCAGCTTTTCAGTAACTTTCCTGTTTTCTCTACCCTCTTCTTTTAGTAACTAATAAAACAAAAATATGAGATAAGCCATGAAGCATCATCAGAAGGATCTCCCTGAACATATATATCTATATCTATATATATTTTTTTTGGTGAAAGTGCTGAGGAGTGGACCCTGGGTCTTGGGCACACTAAGCACATACTCTACCATGGACAGATCTTTGGATTTACTCCTATACCACTTGAAGCCTGGCAACTGTGACTTTCTCTATCATTCCTTTGAAGTGATCTATTCCATTCCAACCATGTGCCGCTCAACTTGACACTATGCCACTCAGTCTGGCTGTTGATGTTACCTATATATGGCTTTTAGGTAGAATAATCTGACATTTGGTTTTGTATATAAATAAAAAGTTTACAGAAATCAGTGAAACAAAATGATGCCTAAGAAATACTCAGGAAAAATGTGTAGCAGTGATATTTAACATTATCTTTTATAAGAAAGGTTTAATGAAATAGCTGTGATCTTAACAAGCTGGAGGGCCTGCATTGTGACCCTGTGTATCCTTCCTTTGATTTTCTTTTAAATCCAGGAATCTTTCATTGGCTAAATCCCAGCATTTCTTTTCACCCCCAGGCCAACTTTTTGACTTAGATGGGAACAGCTGCCAGTATTTCCCTTTGCTGCCAGTCAGTCAAAAACCGTGCTCACGTTGGAGGCCTGGATCCATCCCACCCAGGGTGCTGAATGTGTAAACTTTTCACACACAGCCTCTGCCAGGCTGCACGTGGAAGCCCATCACAGACGGCAAAACTCCTGCATCACTCTAGCTTGGAGGTGGCGCCAATGTCAGTTACAGAGGCTGTCGACATACTTCAGGAGTCGGTGGCCAAGTGATGAATTCCACAATGCACGTCGAGTTAATGAGAAAAAGAATGCTTCCAGGATATTAGGAAACCAAAAATACCATCATTTAATGGCTCCAATTCTCAAAGCAAAAACAAATCCTTTATCTAGTCTGTGATTTGGTTAACAACCAAAATAAACAAGAATATAAATATGTAGATATTAACTGGTCATTGAACACAACTTTATTTTCCTTATGCTTCTAAGAACAGGAACAGAAATGTTTTGTTTTTTAACTGACAACCATGCATCATTCCAATGCTTGGGTACGATCCATTTTATTAAAAAATCCTGAATCAATTTCCTGGCTTACATTTTGTCCAACCAAGATTCCAGGTGTTCTCACCGTAAAAAAGGGCCTCTTTCAAAAGCTGTCTGTTTTTATAACTGTACACCCACCAGAAATGTCGTGAGTACCTTAACAATAGAGCTGAAACCTGAAGCAATTTGGTGACATTCCAAGTTTTTGAATGGAATGTGAATCCATTAAGATTATTAGGTAACTTTATTGATATCCTCAACTTTGTGCCAAATGTTAAAGCTGCCAAAGAAAAGACAGAACAAAAACTGGTTCTTGGATTCCAACTCTTGAGTATTTCAGTGTGGAAACTGTATTTTCTTGTAGCTCACTTAAAAACCACACCATGTTTTCATTGTTTAATTGCAATCTCAGTTTTCAGGAAGCAAAGAGAAATGAGAAACATAATCAATGTTTCTCTTCCGTTGGGCTTTCAGCCTAAATAGTCCTGTACTTTTATTGGCAAAGTAGGACAGGTACTAACAGTGAACAAGAGACCTATTCTAAGAAGTACTGGCTCAAGTGAAGTACCACTACATCATGAGTGACTCAACCATCTACTCAAGAGTGATTACTCTGCAACCGTGAAGCAATGGTAATTGGATAATGGCTTGTTGCCAGCTCATGTTGGCATGATCTACAATACCCTTGGCCGGCAGCCATTCCGTCTCTTTAGCACACCTTCTTTTTTTTTTTTTGTAATCCAGATGGGAAGTAAAATAATTTAAAAAAAACTTCCCAAATGCTATTTAACATCTTACCATGAATTAAAAGTTTAATCAAGTAACCTGCGGAAGGCCTAGGTCCTATGATTAAATATGACAAAATAATAGTTATGATTACCGATCAAGTGAGGAACTTTATAGCTCTGAACTTTGTCTCTAAAGCTATTATTAATTTTAATTGAAATAGCTAAGTGTTGCCTGTAAAAAGGGAAAAAGAAAAAACTGTAAGGGATATTTTGTTCATATGTAGGAAATAGTTTTAAAATGAATAGATACATCATAACCAGTTTAATAAAATCTAATATAAAAACTTTGTCAAAGGCTTTGTTAGGTGATTATTGTAAACATCAAAAGGTTACAATATTTATCAAATAGAGATAAATAGGTAAGGTAAAAAGAAACCTTAAAACTGGCTTTGAAATCAGGTCACTTAAAAATAATTTTTAGATACATCTTAGGTTTTTGTCTATCCAACTCCTACTACTATGCCAAAAGAGGAACACATTTCTGTTTAAGTTTCTTTAAATAGAACTTACTGGCCTCAGGACTTAAAAAAATGTAAGAGGTTTGAAAACAGCTTATTCCTCTCAGTTTTAAAATTAGCTATTGCCGTGGCTATTTTCACACTAGATTTCCCTCCCTCTGTATCGGCATCATCCTGCAGCCTTCAGAGATGGAATCACAATGGCATTAGCTCCCTTTCATGCCTTTGCTTCACTGCATCCCATCTGAGGCTGAGGCCCAGATTTCAAGGTTGGAAGTCACCTTCGTGTTACTATAAATACGTTCTGCCTTTCCGCATATCAGAAATATCAGCATGATTCTAGGACTTGAAAACTTCTTACATGCCAGCAAGTAGTTACCTAGAATATTTTTACTTCTTATTTATTTGCTTTTTTTCATCTGCTGCCAAGTCTCACTAATGCAACTTGGAAAATTGCACCACAGCTTTTAATGAGGATTCTGAGGTAACAGCCATTTCATCAGAGAAGACTGTTCTCTCCTTTTAGGGGAATAATAACACCTACTGTTTCTATAGCACCATCTTTCCAAGAAGTAGACATATCACATTTCATTAATCTGAACAGCAGCCTAGCAAGTCAAGCTGGGAACTAGTACTGTTACTCCCTACATACTCATATTGAAATTGAGGTCATTAAATGTGAAATACTTTTCTCAAAATCTTAAAATTTTCTGAAATGGTTAAAGAGCCATGGCCTATCTGCATCTGTGTTCTGTGCTACCAAATACCCCAGTGGTCCTACAGGTTTTTAACTGCTACCTCTTATGAATTCCTGTAAGACATTTTCTGAGAACTCAGAGAGCAGTGGCAAAAATAAGTAACAGAATTGAGCAGGTTCTTCTTCTGGAGTCCCATGGCTCTTTCTTTTCCTGAACAGCTTGACTTCCCTTTCTACTGCCTTTCCCTGGTTTTCAATCCAAACATATTTTCTCTCTTCCTGGACAGTAGGATTTTATCCTTCTCCCTCCAGCAAGAATCTAAGCGAAGTCCAAGGACCACAAACCTACAGCATAGGATAGGACCTCAGGGATCATCAGTCCAACTCCACCATTTTCAGATTAAGGATGTGCCTTGGCAAGTTGGATCTGTCTGGTTGTTTGGCAGATTCTGCCCTCTCCTGTGCACTCAAGGACATCTATTAGCAATTGATGCTGTCTCCAGAATGTCATGAAGTTTTCTTTCTCTTCAGTCCAGACATAAGTTATGATAAGTTAGACCTCATTGTGGTAACAAATAAAACAATTTTTTTTCTTGTTTTTGAGATGAGGTCTTGCTCTTTTTTTTTTTTTTTTTT
>PVJX010000521.1:117030-230820 GCA_004027295.1 Dolichotis patagonum | reverse complement strand
TTAATAGATTACCTCAGAAGTTTATTTTTCACTCATGGAAGAGTATGATTTGAGTTGGATAGCTCTTTCCTGGCTCTGCTCTGGAAACTGAGCTAAAGCTCCACTATGTCACAGTTCTATGAGAACAGCTAAGTAGATGGGAAAGAAGAACTCAAGCCTACTTACATATGTCATTGGCTAGATCTGGTCATATGGCCTACCTGATTGCAAATTTAGCCCTCCTGTGTGTTCAGGAAAACTGTGTGTGGGTGAACACTGTTAGTCTTCACCACAGAGTGTGAACGTCCTGGAATATCTTCCTACCGAAGACAAAAATACTAAACGAAATTTCTTTTGATACTATTTTGTCCCAGCTATTGGTCTAATCTTTCTGCTGCCTTTAATTTAGGAGGGCTCCAAAATGCAGCCTATATAAGCATCCTCTAATTCCTTTCTTTTCAGCCCCTTGTTGAACTGGTTTTTGCTCCTACTGCTGCTCCAGAAGTTTTCACTGACATCAGAAGTGGTCTTCACATTGACTGGTGGTCAGTTTTTAGCTTTCATCTTGGCCAACTCTAGGCATAATCTAACACAGTTGAGAAATGTTCTCCTCAAAATGCTCTTTCTTCTTGATTTACTGTACACTGTACTTTGTTTTCACAGTACTGGATGTTGAACCCAGAGCCATCACACCAAGCTACACCTCTGTCCTTTTTTATTTTGAGACCATGTCACGCTAAGTCTCTGAGTTGCCCAATCTGGATGTGCATTGTAATCATCCTGTCCCAGTCTCCCACCGTGCTGGGATTATAACATACTTTCTTGCCTTTCCTCCTACTTTGATACCTGCTTTATCTTAGTCTACCTTTCAGGCTCCTTTCCACTTCCCCAATCTCTTAATTTTGAAAAGCCCAAGGCTCCATCCTGAGATTTTTTTCCTATCTATACTTGCTCCCTTGATGATGGTGTCTAGTCCTGTGGCTTTCAATATCCTTAATATGCTGGTATTAAAACCTAAAACCCTACCTAGACTTTACTCATGAGCTGTGGCCATATCTAAGTGTATACTAGACCTTTCTACTTAGAATGTAAACAGACATCTCAAACTTAATGTATATGAAACAATTTCCAGTCCAGTTTTATTCCTTGCTCCTCCCTGCCAACTGACTCCTCTGGACTTTTCCAATCTCTGAAGATTGAGCAACTCCAATCTTCTGTAGCTCAGGCCTCAAACCCGGAAGTTATCTGTTCCTCCTTTTTTTCCTCCCCATCTTTTATCCATCAGAATCTGACACTGATCACTCTGTTATGGTGCTGGTCAGGGCCATATGTTATCTCTTGGTTCCTGCCTTAACCACTTTAGTGTTTTCTTTGCTTCTGCTTGTGCTCTCTATTAATCTATTTGCAACACATCAGTCAAAAATGATTATCTCCTGTGAAACCCTTTAATGGCTCCTTAGCTTATTCTAAGTAAAGGTCAAGGCACACGTCCAGGCCCATCTCTTCTTGGACTCACCTCTCCCCATTGCTCACTCTCCTATGTGTTAGACATGTCATCCCTGCTCTAGTCTCTGGCCTCTTCCTTGCTATTTTTCCTTGCTCTCCCTTTCTCTGGATGTTGGCCTTACCCTCCTTCAGGCCTCTCCTCACAAATTACCCTTCAGGCCTCTTTTCACAAATTACCCTTGCAAATAAGCCTTTTTTGGGTCACCCCATTTAAAATTTCAAAGCCCTTACCCCAATGCCTGATATTCTCTAACCTCCTTCTCTGTTGCATTTGTCCCAAAGGCATCCCACAAAGAGCATTTGATAGTTATTAATTTTCTTTCTCTCCTTCTCTCTTCTGGAATGTAAGTGAGGTACCCAGTACTTGGAATGGCACCTCTTGCTACACAGCAAGACCTTGATAAATATTTGTTGAGTGAATGAATGAGTGAAGAAATAGAAGCTCAAAAAAACTGACCCATTTGCTCAGACCTCACATGCAGCTGGTGCCAAGGGCACAACCTGTTGTGGCTGTTGCTCCTCAGTTTTTAAAAAGGGCTTATTACTCTTTTTCAGACACACAGTGGTGGGATTACTCCCTCAGTGTTCTGTTTACATGGTGGATAAGGGAGGCCAAAGAGCTAGCGGGCTCTGTGCTCAGGGTAGATAAGTACTCTGTCCATCTCCCCTGTCATGCCACATCCTAAGAATGTCACTCACTGTTTCCCTCAAAACCCTACCTACTCTGCACTCATTAGACACCCCGTGCTGTAACACTAAGAACTTTCTGTCACACTGTATATTGAAAGGACTGTCCAAATATAATTAAAACTGTCATACTGCTTCCTTAAAAGACTCGACCTATACCATCCCGGAGTTAACAGCTTTCATAGTCTCAAAAGCCTTCCAGACAAGAAGATTCCATAATCTTGTTGGAATCTGTGCTTGTCCTTGGCAATGCTGCTAGAGGAAATTTTTTTTTTTTACTCTACCCTATGGTTAAGACTTAACACATGTCTTTTCTTCCAGATCCTTCTGGGTCAGCTTTCTCTCTCTCTCCCTTTTTGTGATAATGACATGAGCAGATAGAGATAGGGAGAGAGAGAGAGAAAGAGAGAGAGAATGAATGAATGAGAATGAATGAGAATAAATCCCACAGGAACCATACCTCCCTTTACCTATAGCTATCCCGTGTATGAACACTTCCCCTTTCTCTAGAGGGTGAAAGGACATAGGATACAAGACAAACCAAGGACGGAGCTTTAGCAATAATCTCTTGGCAGATCTTTCTCCTTAGCATTTTGTAAGGAAGCCAAAAAGAGTTCTGAGAGTGGGGTTGGTGCACAAACCACTGTGCACTTTAGAGGCCCTAAAGAAGCATATGTCATTCTGCTCTCTGTATTATACAATCACGAGGCTAAATTTCATGGCTAGGATGCTGCTTTTGGCATGGGTGGCACCCAGCATCAAATGGATTCTGTGACTACAGCTAAGGAGGTGACTGCTGAGCCCTCTAATTCAACCAAGCAGAGGGAGAACCACGGCATGGTGCTTACAACAGTGACCATTTCTCTTCTTTCTTAAAACAAAATACAATTCCTTATGATCTGTTTTATTATATAATGGAAGTACGAAGTACAATGGCTCATCTCCTGCTATCTTCTGACATATACCTGGGGTGCTTCTTAGTGTGGAGACAACAACCAAGTCCTATAAGTCCTAAAGTCTGTTCTGTCTTAGAAAACAAAAAAGCAAAAAGAATTCAATTGTCCCTTGACTTCGGGAGGGACGCTTGTGTTTTTAGTTGTTGCTGTGCGGTCTGCACTGTGACTGGCTTTAATTTATGGCAATGATGTTGCCCATCAGCAGTGAGGATTTGGGGGTAGAACTGCAGGACTTAATGGTAGCTGGATACAAGAACTGGGTTTAACCTAAACAGACTGAGGGGTATAAGAGAGGTAGTCTGCATTTGGAAGTATCTTTGCAAAGTTTTATTTTTTAAAATTTTGAGATAGGATATTGCTAGGTTATGCTGGGTGGGCTCAAACTTGCAATCTGCCTGCCTCTGCATTGAGGATGCTGGTATTTGCATTTGGAAGTTTGTTCCAAGGAGGAACTCTCAAATTGGCTGGTGTCTGTGTGTGAAAGTGTGGCACATGTGAATAAGGGTGGGACAGGCCAGAAGTTGATTTGCACTCAGGAATAAGATTATGGGAGGTTAAGGATCTCCAAAGAGCTAATATAATGCTTTTTCTTACATCATAGGAAACAAATGCCAGTTCCAGGCAGCTACTTCCAAAGTAGTAGTGTTTAGGATGTTTACTTACCACTTAATTTAAATACTATGAAGTCACTTGCTGAACTAAGTGCAACAATTATCATTGAGCAGGCAGGGACATTTCAGCATGCACACAGTGATCTGAGGAAAACAATGCCCAGAGTGTAGAGCCAGAGCAGGTGCTTGGAGCAGGCGGGCAGGACTCTTCCAAGGAGGCCTTGAAACAGTTATGGAACCACAGAGGAACATGCCACTGGGGCTGTTTTGAGGGCTTCACCAACAAGATACTGAAGAGGTATATTCATACCAATGTGAATTCATGTTTCACAAGGAAGAAAAACTAACCTCCAGTTATAGCTGAAGACTGAAGGAATATGAATAGTCAGAATTCTTTAATGATTTGGAGGATATAAGTGATAGAGCAACAACAATTACTTTACAAGGATAGAAAGCAAGAAAATTAACACAAAACAAGTGCTCACTTAACATCCAGTGTGTCTAAAAAAGTCAAATACATATTAGTGGAATGTCTACAGTGTGCCTCTTATTTTAAATATGAGTATGCCATGGACATAAGCAATTATTAGGGATTTGATCTACAAGAAATTTTAAGGATATGTCGTATACATTTATATCCTAGATTCATTTATATTTTGCTGCATTGATACTGTATTTTGATAAATAATTCACAGACTTCAGAATTTCAGGAATTCTGATGGGTAAAAACTGGGGTTCAGAGACACTGAGTAGATCAGGAGCCCAGTGTTAACTGTGGACACTTCTGGGCTTAGGGCATATGGTTGCACCCCAGGTCTTGAGATGGAGTCAATAGAGTAAATGAAGAAAGACTGTTAAAAACATTTGGGCTTTTGTTTGCACATATATTTAAATATCACCCTATTCTTTTCAAAATCAGAATGGTTCCCAAACAGATAATAGATAATAAACTATAAGTGTCACCTTCTTTCCCAAGGTCATTCTAGATAACTGAAAGTTTTCCAAATGTTTCTGGAGATTCTGGAGTTAGAGTAATAAAGACATTCTTGTTTCTATCTAAAGAAGAAAGAGAAGGCTGGGTGTGGTGGTGCATATCTGGAATCCTAGTACTTGGAAGACTGAGGAGTTCAAGGCCAGCCTGGGCTATAAAAGGCGTTAGAGGCCAGCCTGAACTACATAGTGAAATCCTGTCTTAAAAAACAAAACAAAACAAAACAAAACAAAACAAACAAAAAACTTACTGAGAGAGAAATTAGGGAAATAATATCTCTCACAATAACATTCAAAAAAATGAAATACTTGGGAATCAACTTAACAAATGATGTAAAAGACCTATACATTGAAAACTATAGTACTCTAAAAGAAAGAGATTGAAGAGGATGTCAGAAAATGGAAAGGTATCCCTTGCTCCTGGATAGGAAGAACCAACATAGTAAAAATGGCCACGCTCCCAAAACTGTTCTACAGATTTAATGTAATACCAGATCAAAATACCATTAACATACCTCACGGATCTAGAGAAAACATTTCTAAAATTCATTTGGAAACAGAAGAGACCTAGAATAGCAAAGGCAATCCTGGGCAACAAAGGCAAGGCAGGAGGAATCACAATCCCTGACTTGGAATTATACTACAAAGCTATTGCGATAAAATCAGAATGATACTGGTAAAACAACAACAACAACAACAACAACAACAACAACAACAACAAACTTGAGGACCAATGAACAGATCAGAAGATGTAGACACAACTACAAAGACATTCAGCCACCTTATCTTTGACAAAGGGGCTAAACATGTTCACTGGAAGAAAGACAGCCTCTTCAACAAGTGGTGCTGGAAAAATTGGCTCTCCACATGCTTAGACTGAAACTAGACCCATGTCTATCACCATGCACTATCCTAAAGTCAAAATGAATCAAAGATCTAAATATTAAAATAGAAACACTCAATCTACTAGAAGACAAGGTAGGTAGAAATCTTGAAGACATGGGGTAGGCAAAGAATTCATGAACAAAATGAAAACTGCATGGGAAGTACTTCAAAGAATCAACAACTGGGATCTCATCTTATTAAAAAGTTTTTGTACTTCAACCGAAATCACCAACAGAGTGAAAAGAAAACCCACAGAATGGGAAAGAATTTTAGCCAGCTGTTGCTCAGACAAAGGACTAGTATCTCGAACACATGAAGAACTGAAAAACATCAAGTCAAAGACCCACCACAAATGGGCACCTGAGATGAATACACACTTCTTAAATGAAGAAATACAAATGGCAAATAAATACATGAAGAAACGTTCAACATCACTGGTCATTTGAGAAATGCAAATTAAAACAACACTGAGATTGCATCTCACTCCAGAAAGAATAGCTGCCATCAAAAAATTAACTGATAACAAATGTTGGCAGGGTTGTGGAGAAAAAGGAATGCTTCTCCACTATTGGTGGGAGTGTAGACTGGTGTGGTCACCATGGAAAACAGTGTGGAAATTCCCCAGAAAACTAGGATTGGAAGTCCCATTCAATCCAGCTATTCTTCTTCTGGGGATTTTCTCAGAAAAATTGAAAATGACATGCTACAGTGATATACATAACACCCATGTTTATAGCAGCACAATTTGTAATAGCTAAATCTTGGAAACAACCCAAATGCCCATCAACTGCAGAATGGATAAAAAAGATGTGGTATTTTTATACAATGGAACATTATTCAGCTATAAAGAAGGATAATCAAGGATTTTATAGGTAAATGGAGACAATTGAGACTATATGCATAAGTGAAATCAACTGAAATCACATTTGTAAATATTGTATTGTTTCTCTAGTGTAAAAAACAATAAACAAAGGGTAATAAGATCCAAAGTATACAATAGATATTGTAATAATGAAAAGGAAAGAAAGTGCTCAAAAAGAAAGAACAACTTGGATAGGGGAAAGAAGAAAGGAGAGAAAAGATTATATATATACACACACACACAGGAATACATATATATGTGTACATATATAGTATATATACACTAGATAGATAGCTATACTATTAACCTGTGTTACTTCATCCAAAAGAACAGTTTGTGCTTTCATTGTTTGATTATTTTTTATGCTTAAATCTTATAACCTGAACAAATACTTCCAAGATAACAACATACAATATATTAATCAGTGTTAATTTCCTATTATTCTTTTTTGAGATTCTGTATTATTTCTATTCTCTTCTCTGTTTTGCTTTTTTAAAATAAAAAAATTTAAAACAATATTATGAAAAAAGAGGAAGAGGAAGAAGGAGGAGGAGAAGGAGGAGGAGGAGGAAGAGGAGGAAGAAGAAGGGAATTATGCTTCCTCATGCCCATGGCACAGGCACTATGCTGGAAACTTTTATATTTCTTATTTCACCTTATCCTCATGGAACCCCACTAACTATCCCCAGTATTGCAGGTGAGGAAAATCCAGCTCACAAACCCCACACCACAGCTGCCATTTTGTGGGCTTCCCAAGTTACCTGGTACATAATGCTCTGCACCCTATTCCAGCCTCAGTTATTCCATCTTCCACAGTTTGTCCTTTGCCTTCTGGTATCTCTCTAGTTGTCTATTTACTAGTGGTGTGAGAGGTGTTAATGGAGCATTTTTTTGGGAGCATTTTATGGAGAGTACAGAAAAAGGATACTAACGTGAAAATACAGAGTGCACACACAGTTCTCACATTGATCAGGTGGGCACTCTCCTACTCTGTTGCTTAATAAGGGCTGAAATCTGGTGACCTTTGAATTCCTCCTCATCCCAATGTTATTTGCCAGTATTTTTTGGGGGGGTACTAAGATTAAACTAGGGCCTTGCTGATGCTCAGCAAGTGCTCTATCAGTGTCTTTTTGCGGAGGGTTAGTCAGAGTGCGAAGGATAGGCTCTTGTATGTGCTAGGCAAAGACTACTACTGAGCTATGTCTCCAGCCCTATTTGTTTTTTTATGTTGGATTTGGGCACTTTTCAGTAGAGCATGGCTTCCTACTGTTTCTGTACCATCTGCTTTTTGCATTAATATTATTTGCCAAGTCTCTGAAGGCATCTGGGCTTGTGACCTCTGGGATTTAATGGTAGTTGTAATCATTAGCACCTCATATCCTAGTAATGGGTCTCTGTTTTCTCCTAAGTCTGCTGTGAAGAGTTGCTCAGCAGACAGTGTACAGTTGTGGGACTGTACTTGTAAGGGCTACAGATGTGAGCTGTACCTCCAGAAGCCGTGCAGTAAATATCTTGCACAATGACTGGTAGTAGCCCACAGGAAATGGCTGTTCTGAACCCAAAGCCTAAAGATGCTCAGTATTATCCTTATCCTTTGACAAGGAAGAGAAGTCAGGATGACTAAAGAAGAGGGATTATATGTATTTCAAAGGATGATCAGTTTTACAGTTTACCATGGTAAAATCCATCTTTTGAGTTCCTGAAATTTAAAACATCCAATTGAATTGTTCCAAGTTCGAGACCAGCCTGGGCTACAGTGAGCTAAAGGCCAGCCTGAACTGCATAGCATGACCCTGTCTCAAAAAGAAAACAAAAATAACAACAAAACAAAATAACAAACACAAAAACCCATCCAATTGAATGTCATCTCTGGACACTGCAGCTCCAGATGCTGCTCTCCCCAAAGCCCTGAAATGACCATAGTCACTAAAGTAATTAAGAAACCTGAGTAGGGTATTTTCAACAGTGGTGAGAAAAGCAGGTTTATGCTTCTTAGAATCTCAGTATATTAACAGTGAAAATTACTGGTTGCTTTTATATTTTTCCCCAGGTGAGGAAGGCACTGTGAATGCTTTCATTTTTTTATTCTCAAGAGAATGCTAGCGATCCTTAAACCATTTGAAAGGCGAAAGCATACAGTGATTCAGATCTGACATCTAGGACTACACCCAACATGGGCTGAACTAGTCAAAACCTGAAGTTTAAGTGAACTAGAAACTGCGACTGGCTGAGCCCCAGGTAAGGTTCAGCTTTCTTAAAGAAACATGCTGTGTTCACATGCATGTCTCTGAGTTGTCAAGTGCATCAAACAGAAACCAGCTATGCCGCAAGCCTAACATGTGGGTGACTTAGACATCAATGTGGCACAGGGTACACTTCCTAACCCTTCTCAGTTTTCTGTACGTCAACAAACCTCCTTTAACAACCATACAAACCAACTAAATCACCATACCTCTTCAGGCAAACTGACCACCAAGTCATTTTTTGTCTGTCCAACCAGGGCCTGCCAGAAGTATTCGCTGCATGCAGCCAGCACAGCCCGGTGGGCTCGGAACTCCTTCCTCTCCACGATCAGAGTCACGTCACAGAGAATATCCTTTTTCCGCTGGTCATTGAGGCCCAGGAGGATGTTGGTGCAGTGGACTGTGGACTCATACACATACATGGGGGAGTCAGGCTTCTCATCCACAGACATGCCGTTCACACCCTGAAAGAAAGAAAGGTTGAGTCACCCCAGTCTCAGTCACAGAGAGAAGGCAAGCAAAAACATCTCCGCTCCTGCGTCTCTCTGCCACGAGCCGGGCAGAAAGGTGCAGAATTGCCAATCAGCACCTTCACGGTCCGTTAACATAATGAGGTCAGAAAACATATCTGGAAAGTCACGTTTGATGAGTGTCTTGTGTCCTTTCTACTCACTGCATTCTTTCACCCCTTTGTAACAAAGCCAGACCTTTGAACGAAACACTTGGAACATTCGATATAAGCACACAACACACACACACACACACATTTTAGAATGTGTGGTTTTGATTTTGTTAGGAGGCTGAAACAGAACTTTCACATATAAACGGTTCCAATTTAAGCACTCATTGAAATTTGTGCTAGGAGGGAATGAATAGTTTTGAAGTATTTGAAACGCTGTTTTGATGACGCACATGTAAGTTCTCAAGTTGAAGTCTCATTAGGATGCCAAGTAGAGTAAGTATCTAATCACAATACATGACTTAACAGGTGAACACACAGTATGCCCACTAAAGCATACATGTAGTCAGCTGTTACACCTGCCTGCTGCTATGTCAAGACAAAGCACAACCAACATAGTGCAACTGTTACTTGGCCAACAGATGTGGAATTGTGCTGTTATTACCCTAGCACCATTACTATGAGAATCCTCTTTAAGGAAACAATTTATCACAATAGGAGTCATAAAAAAGGTGTATTCATAATGAGCATTACATTTATAAAACTTTTCACTTTAAAAAGTATCTTTTCTTTTTTTTTTTCTTTTTTTTGGGTACCAGGGATTGAAATCATAACCTTGTGCTTGCCAGGCAGACACTTAGGCCATTGAGCTAAATCCCTGGCCCTAAAAAGTATCTTAAAAATACTACATTTCTTGCCTTAAACGTGCTTAAATTAAAAATAAACTTTAAAAACCTGTCAAATCTATTGGCATAGGATTGTATATATTTTTCTATTTTCCTTCTAATATTTGTAAAACCTATACTCATGTCTCTTCCTACATTCCTGATAACTGGAAATTTGTGCCTTCTCTGCTGTTTTTTTCTCTCTGTTAAGTCTGGCTGGAGGTTTATTTATATTCTCAAAAAACTGAGTTTTGGTTAAACTGATTTTCTTTGTTTTCTGTTTCATTGACTTCTACTTCACATATTTCTATTTTCATCGTTACATGCTTTATTCTGCTAACATTGGATTTAATTCCTCCTCCAATTTTCCTAAGGTGTACACTGAACTCACTGATTGGACATCTTTCCTCTTTTCTAACATCAGCTTTATTGCTATAAATTTCAGTCTAAGTATTACTTTACCAGTATCTCATACACTTTAAATTGTTGAATTTTTAGTTGTAGTCAGCTTAGAATGCTTGTAAATTTGGCTGCTTACTTTTTCCTTGAGGCATAAATTAGCTATAAATGTGATATTTGGCTTCTAAGTATTAGGGGGAAGTTTCCAGATATCTTTTTATTATTGTCTTTAACTTAATTCCATTGTAGTCAGAGAACAAATATTGTGTGACTTTAATTATACAGATTTGTTTTATACACCAGAATAAATCTACCTTGGATAATACTTCATATGTACTAGAAAAGAATGTGTATTCTGAAGTTGGTCTAAGTGACTTAAAGATGTCACTTAAGATAAGGCACGTGATGAGTGAATTAGTTACATCTTTTCTGATTTTTTTTAATCTATAGGCTCCATGAAATACTGAGAAGAAACACTAAAATCTCTATTGCTGTAGGTTTAAATACTGTTATTAGATGTATATATTTAGATTTTAATTTTCTCTTGGAAACACTCATTTTTATATCACTATAATCCTTTAATTCTTGGAAATATTGTTTGCTATGAAATCTATTCTTTCTGATATTAATACAACCATTACAGTTTTTGCTTAGTACTAGTTTTCACAGTATAAGTTCTTCCATTCTTATCCTTGTAGCTGTTTCTTTAGTGTATAAAGTGTGTTTCTTGCAGGCAGCATATAATTGGTTCTTGCATTTAAAAAAACTAGTCTGATATGTCTGACTTTAAGTTTTGTTGCTGAGACAATTTAAGTTTAATATGATTGTTGACTTGTTTGAATTTAATTGTGTCATTTTGTATTTGTTTTCTATATCTCACTTGTTTTTTTGTTCTTGTTCTTCTCATTCTCTGAATCCTATTGTATTAATTGAATTTTTTAATTTATGTGAGCTTTTAATTCACTAAGAGAAATAACACTTCCTCATTTATAAGCTAAAACAGTTTTGCTTGACATAACCTTTTTCTCCTTCATGACACTATTTCTTTTCTGATGTACTGAATTCATTTTCTCTTTCCCAAGGTGCTCTCCAAGTTTTATATACAAGACCACATTTCTCAACATTATTTTAGAAAATATACATTTTATATTACATACATACATACATATTTAATCTTTGCTATATAATAATTAACACAAGGCACATAAACCATATCCCACTCCAAAAGCAATTTGGTTTATAGTGAACAAACTGTAATAGTTAGAGAAATATGGAAAGTCTTAGAACATATAAATTATGTATATGATATATATTATATTTGACATTATATATATTTATATATATTACCTTTATAATATGTGGAATGCATCTAAGTTATTATTTTATTAGTACTTCTCAAAGACTAAATAAACTACATTTTCCTAATTTGAATAAGTTCATGAAATACTAATCTATTAAAACTATTAGTATTATATTCATTTCCTTTAAAACATACTTTGGGTTCCTTATCTGGTTACTGCTATTCATCACTTAAAAATTTACTTTGCTATGAATCTTTTTTGTCAGACCTGGAGATAGAACCCAAGGCCCTCACACTGAACCTCATCCCAGCTCTCTAGGTATTTCTTATTTTTTTATTTTGAGAAGAGGTCTCAGGAAGTTGTTAGTCTAATCAGGCCTTGAACTTGACGTGCTCATGCTTCAGGCATGCACAGTACTGGGATTATAAGTGTGCACAGCCACACCTGGCCCTGCTAGTTTTTCTTTTTTAAAAATTTTATTGGTACATTTTAGAGATACATAATGATAACATTCATCATAGGGAGTTTGTACCTGCACATAACATATCTTGCTTCTTTTTTTCCCTATTCCTCCCCTCCCTTCAACGCTTCTTCTCCTCTTTATTTATAAAAACCTTTGTTTGATGCAAATTAAATCTATGTTTTAAAAAAAATTTATTTAAAGAGAAACAAAGCAAAACAAAACAAAACAGAAAAAGGGTAGCAACAATACAGAATTCCAAGGAAAAAAAGAACAAAAAACACTAAGAAATCATTACTTGATAAATTACATACTGTCATCTTGGAAATAGTTGTTCAAGTTACAAAGTTAAAATATACAAACTACACAGTCAAACAATGAGACTGTTAACAGTCTCATTCTGCTCCACGATCTAACAAAAACAGTAATATGGTCATTCATTTTACACACTTAAACATACATGCAATTATATCCTTCAGAGCACTTTCTTTTTCTTTCTTTTTTACAATAGCAATTACAGGTTTTGGGTTTTATTACTCCTACATTTCTTATTACTTTTTACACTACAGACACAATGCAATATTTATAAATAATGATTCTTATTTATTTTACTAATGAGGATAGTCTCAAGTTGTCTCCATTTCCCTATGAAGGCCTCAGGATCATCTTTCTTTGTAGCTGAGTAATATTCCATTGTATAAAAATACCACATTTTTTCATCCACTCTGCAGTTGATAGGCATCCTGGTTGTTTCCAGGATTTAGCTATTACAAATTGTGCTCCTATGAACATGGATGCACATATATCACTGCGATATGACCTTTTCAGTTTTTCTGGAAAAATACCCAGGAGGGGAATAGTTGGGTTGAATGGAGCTTCCAGGCCTAGTCTTCTGAGAATTCTCCATACTGATTCCCATATTGGTTGCACTAGTCTACACTCCCATCAACAGTGCAGCAGTGTTCCTTTTTCCCCCGCAGCCTCGCCAACATTTGTTATGAGTTGATTTATTGATGGCAGCTATTCTTTCTGGAGTGAGATGAAACCTCAATGTTGTTTTAATTTGCATTTCTTGAATGACCAGTGATGGTGAACATTTCTTCATGTATTTATTTGCCATTTGTATATCTTCATCTGAGAACTGTGTGTTCATCTCAGATGCCCATTTTTGGAGAGGGTCTTTGAATTTGGGGGTCTTCATGTTTTTCAGTTCTTTATATGTTCTTGATATAAATGCTTTGTCTGAGAGGTTGCTGGCTAAAATTCTTTCCCATTCTGTGGGTTTTCTTTTCACTTTGGTGGTGATTTCTTTTGAAGTGCAGAAACTTTTGAATAATATGAGATCCCAGTTGTTGATTCTCTGAAGCGTTTCCCGTGCAGTTTGTGTTTTGTTCTTGAATTTTCTGCCTACCCCTATGTCTCCAAGACTTCTACCTACCTTATCTTCCAGTAGATTTAGTGTTTCTGTTTTAATGTTTAGGTCTTTGATCCATTTAGACTTTAGTTTTGTGCATGGTGATAGGCATGGATCTAGTTTCAGTCTTCTGCATGTGGAGAGCCAATTTTCCCAACACCATTTATGAAAGAGGCTATCCTTCCTCCAGTGAACATGTTTAGCCCCTTTGTCAAATATCAGGTGGCTGAGTGTCTTTGTACTTATACTTGCATCCTCTAATCTGTTCCATTGGTCCTCAGGTCTATTTCTTTGCCAGTACCATGCTGATTTTTATCACTGTGGCTTTGTAGTACAGTTTTAAGGCAGGAATTGAGATGCCTCCTGCCTTGCCTTTATTGCCCAGAATTGCCTTTGCTATTCTAGGTTTCTTCTGGTTCCAAATGAATTTTAGGAGTGTTTTCTCTAGATCTGTGAGGTATGTCAATGGTATTTTGATTGAGATTGCATTAAATCTGAATAACAGTTTTGGGAGTATGGAAATTTTCACAATGTTGGTTCTTCCTAGCCAAGAGCAAGGAATATCCTTCCATTTTCTAATATCCTCTTCAATCTCCTTTTTTAGCATAGTATAATTTTCAGCATATAGGTCTTTTACATTCTTAGCTAGGTTGATTCCTAAGTATTTCATTGTTTAGATGTTATTGTGAAGGGCAATATTTCCATCATTTCTCTCTCAGTGAATTTCTTGTTTGTGTACAGGAATGCTATTGATTTTTGCAAGTTGACTTTGTATCCAGCTACACTGCTGAATTTGTTTATTACCTCTAGCAGTCTTTTAATGGAGTTTTTGGGGTCTTCTATATAGAGTATCATGTCATCTGCAAATAGTGATAATTTAACTTCTTCTTTTCCTATCTTTATTCCTTTTATTTCTCTCTCTTGTCTGCCCTGACTAGTGTTTCCAGAACGCTATTGAAAAGGAGTGGTGATAGTGGACATTCTTGTCTTGTTTCTGATTTTAAAGTGAAAGCTTTTAGTTTTTGTCCATTTAGTATAATATTGGCTCTTAGTTTGTCATAGATGGCCTTTATAAGGTTGAGGTAGACACCATGTATTCTGAGTTTCTGAAGGGTTTTTATCATGAACATGTGTTGGACTTTATTGAAAGCTTTTTCTGCATCTATTGAGATGACCATGTGGTTTTTGTTTTTGGCTCTGTTGATGTGGTGTATTACATTTATTGATTTGCGTATGTTAAACCATCCCTGCATTCCTGGAATGAACCCCACTTGAGTATTTTTTAATGATTCAATTTTTATCTTTTGTTGGTATGTTGCTTCATGATTTTATATATATATATATTTCTGCAATACACCATCAAGTGATATTATACCACTTCATGTAAAGTACGTTAAAATGCTTAAAAGGGAGAGACGCTTTTATTTCTCTTTTCCTGGCCTTTCCACTGCTCTTGTTACGCATTTTTACTTGTACAAATGTTGAAAATTTCACATTAAACAGGACACGTTGGTGAATTCCTGCAAATTCTGGTACTCTGGGAGTCTGAGGCAGGAGGATCACAAATTTGAGCCTCGCCAGAGCAACTAAGTGAGACCTTGTGAAAAAAAAAAAAGTGCTGGAGATATAGCTTAGGGCCTGGGTTCAATCCCTAGCAAAATAACTCCATACTATATTTTAAAACTTTTGTTCAACTATCAATTTAAATCTGTTGAAAAGATTTAAATAAAAAAAAATATATTCACATATGTATACATAAACACACACACACACACACACACATTCCTTCTATTGGAGCCCTTCTTTAACACTGCTTTAAGTGTAGGGATGCTAATGATTAATTCTATCAGTGTTTGCTTCTCTAAAAAAACATACTGATTTCATTTTTAGAAATTATCTTTGTAGGGTATAGATTTTAGATTCGTGTTTTTCTTAATCCTTTGCTTTCAGCATTTTAAAAGGTATAATTTCACGTTCTTTCTGCTTGCACTGTTTTCTGAAAAAGTCTGTCATTCTTACCTTTGTTTTTCTGTGTGTAATGTCTTTTTTCCCTCTGTTGCGTTTAAGATTTTCTCTTTATCACTTTTTTTGGAGCAACTTGGTTATGATGTGCATTGATATAATTTCCTTCATGTTTCTTGAGCGTCTTGGATCTGTGGGTATATAATTTTCATCAAACTTGGAAAAAGTAATCATTTAAAAAAATATTTTGGCCATATAACTTTGTCTCCTGCCATGTTCTCCTTAAAGCAGTTCAGTTTGGCCACCTGAAGTTGTACCACAGCTCATAAAGTTCATTTTTAATTTTTGGCATTCTTTCTCTCTCTTATGCTTAACTTTGGATAGTTTCTATGGCTAGGCTCTCAAGTTTGTTACTCTTTTCTTCTGCAATGTCTAATCTGTCATTAACTCCTTCCCATATAATTTTTATGTCAGACATGGTGGTCCTCATCTCAGAAGTCTGATCTGGATCTTTTAAAAGTTCTTCCTCATCTATGTCACAGACATTCAATCATTCCTCTGACCTCCTAAAATTTGGAATAAAGCTATAATAATATCAGTGTCTTAATTCTAATGTTTGTATCACTTCTAGCTCAGTTTATTTTTCTCAATCATGGGTCATATTATCTTCCTTTTTTGCATAACTGGGCATTTTTGATTGGATGCCAAACATTTCATATGTCACTCTTCTATGAGCAATAACTGTCTTCCAATTTGGGTGGGTCTCTTCCCATTTTGGGGACATTTTCTCATATGTATGTGCTGATCAGCATTCTGCAAAATGTTGAATTGGAACTCTCTGCAACAAATCTCTGTAGCTCTTTCTCTGTGCAGCAATCTTCGTTGCTATACTACTTTTCAAACTCTAGCCACTGTCATCTCTAGATTTATCTCTGCTTCCTCAACTTGGGAGTCTGTGAGCAATTCCTTGACTCCTGTACTACAGTCCAGGAACCCTGTTTTTGTTTTCTGCTTTTCGTTTTTCTTTTCTTTTTGTCTTGGGGAGCACTGTCCTTTGTTATCTCATGTCCAATATCTTGAGGAGTATGGCCTCACATATCTTATTTATAGTTATTTCAGGGTATGTAAATGTATTACCTGTTATTCTGTCTTGGGCTGGAGGCAAACTCCTGAATTTTTTCTTCATACTTTAATTATTCTAAGTACTTAACAAATAATAACATCACGTTGTTAGCCCTATGGTATAACCTTTGCTCTACTACTAATTGCACTTTTAAATATCTAATTACAAAAACCACTACTGTGAAGAAAAACTCTCTTTGGTATTTCAATAAAAGGTAAGGGACTTGTGACATTTATGCACTAGAATCACTTAAAAGTGTCATCAGAATCGTATTCTAAATGGTACAGTTCAGTTATAATGACCCTGAGCCTTAAAGTAAAGTCAGGGTCATTTGGTTTCTATTTATGACTAGGAAACCGCTGGCAAATTCCTTATTGTTTAGTAAGGACAAAATATTTTCTATTCTGTCTAGTCTTTCATTTCTTTTTTAAAATTTTACTTTAAAGAGAATAAAATCAAATAAAATGAAACAGAATAAAGCCAATCAAAACAAAACAATGAGAGTGGTACAGGATTTCAAAACAAGATACTAGGAAATCAACAATGGCAAACATAAAGCCTCATATTTTCTTCAAAATAGCTGCCTATACCATCAGACATAATAGAATCTAACAAAATAGAATAAAACCAAACCAAACAATGAAAATGATACAGCACTTTAAAACAAGGTAATAGGAAATTAACAATGGCTATCACCTGCCCTTTTTAGACATTTCTTCCCCTTTCACCTTTACAATGTTTATTGTACAGTTTGGATTCCACTAACTCCTTCAGTTTTTTATACTAGGGAGATGTTCATCCATGCGAGTCCAAACCATTTCACCCATGAGCATGATCTCAAGTTTGATCTATTTACCTATAAGAGCCTCAAGGTTATCCTTCTTTATAGCTGAGCAGCTTTCCATTGTATAAAAATACTGCATCTTTCCTATCCATTCTGTGGTTGATGGGCAAGCTACTCCTGCTTTTTTCTGGATCCCCCTCACGTGGAGCACTGTCTTGTCTCTTCTGACTTTCAGTTCATGAATTTCCTTTTGAGTCAAATGTGTTTCTTGTATACAGTATACTGATGGGCCCTGTCTCCTGATCCCCTCTGCCCGTGTTTCTTTTTATTGGTGAGCTGAGGCCATTAATGCTTACGATCGACGCGCACTTGTTCATCTCTACCATGCTATCCTCTTGCCATTGGTCCCCTACTTTTCAGTCTTTCATTTCTTAGAATGTTTTCAGTATTTTCATATCTCCCACACAGGGTCTCAATTCTGATTTACTTTCTCCATTCTTAATCCTAAAGTTGTTACTCTTTTCTTGTCACACTGTTTTCTCAATTGGCCTATAAAATTTATGGTCTTAAAAACCATAATAGGTTGAAGGCAGTAGGCAACACCCAAAACTGGACAGAACAATCAATGTTTTAGGACAGATGATATGCTTAACTCATTAGAAATAGATTTATAAGGGACATCTCATTTTTTTCCATTTCACTTATGGGTAATACATGTTAATTTACTGACACCATGATAGAAGCTTGCTAGGAAGAATACAAAGCCATAAATTCTTGAGTGAAACATGAAATGAATGAAAATAAAAAGAGAAATGAAAGTGAAGTGTATTTTTTTTCCATTTCACTTATGGGTAATACATGTTAATTTACTGACACCATGATAGAAGCTTGCTAGGAAGAATACAAAGCCATAAATTCTTGAGTGAAACATGAAATGAACGAAAATAAAAAGAGAAATGAAAGTGAAGTGTGATGGATTCAGCTGTAGCACTGACCAGATTTGTGGAATTTGATAAATTGTCTAACTTTGGCCTTGCTTCCATGTTTGTAAAATGAAAAGTATGGACCAGAGGATCAGTAATGTTCATACAGATCTACAATTTTGTGAATCTAAGAGTCTATAAAAGAAATACATCTAAGTGATCACAGGGATGGATCCTGTCATTTTAATTGACAGAAATGAGCCTTCATTGGCTTTCCTAAGATTATCTGTTTACCCAATTTTATTGTTGTTGATGCTGCATGACCTAACAAAGTCTCTGTCTCACAGAGCTGGTTGTAGGGAATGGGGTGGATAATATGCAAAGAAACCAAAGCACTTTAGGAAAAAAGCAGATTCCAATCCCTGCTCTATATAGATTCCAAGTGAAAAGAATGGTTTGAATGAATCATGGCATTCCTATGGAGGGAAACAAGTCCCCTTAAGAAAAGTAACCTTTAAGAAATGGAAATTCAAGCCTACGAGGACATGTTGACACAGTATGTACAACTATTCTGTTAGCTTTTTTAGCCCTTAACTCAGAGATTTATTCTGGGAATCATAATTGAGCAAGGAAATACAAACTGAAACAGTATATCATTCTAGAACATGTTCCACTGAGGTGGTGAATGGGGACTTAACCATCTTGTAACAGCAGTGGATACAAGGGTGTTTTGCCCGGCAGGGGCAGTCATTAATAGTGGCAAAGTAAAGCAGTGCACAGACTATCAGATTCTAGGTCACAAGCAAGACTGAGCTCTCTCTTGGATCTCAGTTAGCCTCCATATTCTGCTGATAGGGCAGGCTTGGGAAAATAAGGAAGATGTGACTGTGCACATGCTCCAAGTTGATGAAGTAGCTTATGACAGTCACATAAACATGGATCTCTGTCTTTTGGAAAAATCTTTCAGAGAGTTTTAGAAAATATTTAAACAGTATAAATTCTACTCATCAAAGAGTATTATCCAAAATCTATCATTATCTGAAGTTCTTGCTAGGTTTACTAAATATTTTCTTGATTTTATACATTATTCCTTCTTTCTGCCATACCAGATCCACTCTTTTGGCCTTCACATTTCTATTGAATCCTGTCACACCTTCTCCTGCAGAGCCTTTTGTGATATTTTGAATCTGCATGTCCCCCAAAGCCTCATGCAGTCATGGTGGACAAGCTTTTTGCGATCAGCTTGTTAAACCTGGACCTCTTGTTTTCGTGCCTTTACCTTAGGAAACAGAATTACTGCATTTTGAGCTCAACTCAGCAGTGGGTCAGGGCCCTCACTCTGTAAACATCCTCAGCCTGTACAAGAGGAGGCCATAGTGATGATGTGAGTGCTACACTCACCCTAGGGTGCGTAGCCTGCATACAGTATAAGGGAGAAAAGGGGGCTTGCTTTCCCTTTTTTGCTCTTGTTGCTTTTGCAATCTTCTGCTCCCAGGAACAGTTGCTCCTTTGCCATGCCACCCTGCCTTAGAGCCAGCTGATATGGACTAAAACTCCATAAACTGAGCTAAATAAGCATTTTCTTCTTTAATTTTGGGCATCAGGTATTTTGTCTCAGCACAAGAGAAAAACAACTAAGATAGGCCTCTTCAAGCATCATTCTGTTTCTGCAGCCCTTCCTATTCTCTAGTTATCCTGGGTGCTCTTTTATGAACTCCAGTCTGTCTGTTTTGACCAAGCAATATCAAAGTGACTTCTGCTTCTCCTCTCATGATATTAAATATTTTAAAACCTGCTTTACTAATATTTATTGACACTTTTTACCCTACTGCAGCAAATCCTCAGATCTTCAGCGGGACTCATAGGATCTAAGAATGAAATACTTTACAGTATATAGTGAGTAACGGAGCTCAGAATAGCATCTAGAAGTCTGACAGTCAGTCTTTAAGCATTAGACAATGTGTTAAGTATGTAGACATTGGCTGAAATCAGATTGTAAGAAAGCTTTCCAAAGGTTCTTATTTGGATTTTGGCTGGCTCTTACTCTTTTTTCTGTAGGCCAAAAACCCCAGCTGCACACATACACACATATATAGTCCAATAATTTGATCATATGGTTCAGCAGTAAAAGTTGATTACTATTATTTTATTATGGTATGTTCACCTCTTCAAACTGATATCAATCAAAAGTACAATATTAATGAATGGAGACTCATTAAGTCATTCACTCGTCATTCATTTTTGGGTCATGTTCAGAAATTAAAATGTCTAACAGTTCTGAAGGTAAAAGTATAAATCAAAAAGTTAAAAAAAAATCCACAGTCAAAAATCTGAAAAGCTGCAATTCATAAAAAAAGTAGAATGTTAAGTTTTACAGACAACCTGTCATGTCTAGAATGATTCAGGGGAAAAGAATTGAATATGCTTTGCAGGTAATGAAAAAGACCAAGTTATAAGTCATTTGATTTGATGTTTCAACCACATTTCTTCCAGAAACAGTGCATTAAGTAAATACTTCTGTGAATCAAACACGAACTTATTTAGTAATTTCTGAATAAATTTCTGCTTTTATCAAGCATTATTTTTCTTCAAAGTTATTTATTATAAATCTGTAAGAGTAGTTTTTATAAAAGAAAGTTATCAAGACTTATAGAACTTTTAAGACTACACAGTGCTTTTAAAATTACTCAGTTACCACTTTTGCACTGGGAACACTTCTAAACTGCATCAAGACTCAAACTTCTTACTTAAAGTGGAAAGCAATTGAATTTCAGTACTTTGTAATGGAAAACTGTGCTTGTCACTTAACGTTGCTAGTTTCTTAGCTAAAGTAAGGGTCTGACATGGAGCAGCTAAACGTTTAGTGTTCTTTATTTACTCAAACACTCCATCTGTGTGCCTACTAGTTGGTGCCAAGTTAACTGAAATTTAAGGCTGTTGTTAGGAGGAAGCATTTGCAATTGTATCATCAAATCCTTAATAGCTTTGAATGGTTCTTGTACTTCAGTATAAACTTCCATTTTCCTTGACTTTTCAGGAGGAAGTTCAACTTACAGAGATAGTTTGTGACAATGTTTTTTATTGCATAATTGAAAAATATATAAAAAATTTAAAAAGGAATCAATCAATAAAAAATTACACTATTTTTGCTAAATTTTTGGTTGATATAATTGCTTCACTTATTCTATTATGCAGATAAAAATTTTAAAAATCCTGTATCGATATAGACTAAGAAAGTAGTGACTACTACTAGTATTTTTTTCTATACTTAAGTACAAACTGATTGGAGAAGCAGGGTTTGATACAGACACTGAGGTGAAAGAACTATTAGAATTCTGGTATCAGATCATATGTACTGATCTAAATGTAACAAACAATTAAGTATATATTATATAGACACCAGATTGGAAAAAATTAGGTTTTACAATGTTAAGTGTTTTTGAAGATGAAAAGTGACAGAAGTTGTCTACTGATAGTTGGTTTAGACCCTTAAAAGACAATTTGGTAGTAAAGTTGAAGACACACATAGATTATGATCAAGCAATTCTATTCCCTAGGTTGTACTCTACAGACACGCCCACATATCTGTAACAGGAATTCATGGCAGCATTGTCCAAAATAATTCCCTACCAAAAGAATATAATGTCTGTCAGTAGCAGAATGTACAAATACACTGAGATATATAGTATTTATATATTCATATCATGGAACAATATAAAGCAAATTAGAGCCGCATGCAACAATATGGATGAATCTCATAAATCTAACATTGAATACTAAGCTACAGAAGCAAGACATAGAAAAATAACATACAATTTGATTTCATTGTGACATTTAAAATGGGCAAAACTTAAACATCTAGGAGTACTGTTATGAACTGAACTAATTCCCAATGTGATGGGCTTTGAAGGTGGGGCCTTTGGGAGGTAATTAGGTCAGTAGGATTTAGCTCTCACGAATGGGATTAGTGACTTTCTACGAGACTTTCTCTTTACGTTGTGAGGACAGAGTAAGATGACAGATATCTATAAACCAGCAAGAGAGCTCTCACAAGAAATTGAGCCTTCTGAAACTCTGGTTTCATATTTCTAAACTCCAACACTGTGAGAAACATATTTGTTATTTAAGCCATCCAGCTTAAATACTATAACAAAGTGCTTTGTCTGTTTCAGCCTGAATTGACTGAAACAGACAAAGGTAATAAAACTTGAAAGAAAAAGCTCAGAATAGAGGTTCCCTTTGGGGGATTAGTACTGTCATTGGAAATGGGCACTGCATTTTTTGAGACAAGGTTTTGCTATGTAGTGTAGGCTGGCCTTTAACCCACTATGTAGCCTAGGCTGGCCTCAAACTCACTATAATTATCCTGCCTCAGCCTCCTGAGTGTTGAGATTGCAGGAATGCGCCACCATAACTAGCAAAAATGTTCTTATTTCTTGGCATGGGTAACAGGTTTATTCTATGTTAAATTATACATTTGTTTTATGCATTGTTCTATATCTACATTATTTTTTATTAAAAATAACCAAAACCCAATTCTCTCCAGATTAAAGATTATAACAGAGAACCTGCCACAGATTCTTTGACTTAGTTACAAAGGTTTTAGGGTGGGCTTTCAGTTTCAAATGGAACACATCTACTTTTTGGCAGTGATGGCAAACCTTTTAATGATACAAACACTCTGCTGTGTGATGCATGCCATAGGTTTGCCACCACTTCCTTATAGTCTATAGTTGATAATCATGTGGGTCCTTAAAGATAGTCAAACCTAACCACTTCCATGCTGTTGTTTTCAATAAGAATCTACGCAAATCAGTTGAATAAAGGGATAAAGACTTTTCAGAGATCCTACTTTTTTTTTCTTGTGAAAACCAAACTACCTCATGTATCTCTATTTCCTTATTTATAACATGAGGAAATAAGAGGCCTCCATAGTGTTTTTAATTCTAATTTTTATGACCTATGAAAGTACAAGAACTTTGGGAAAAGTCTTGAAATGTGAGTTTTTCTAGCTATAGGTCTGAGAAGACTTTGTTTTGGGAAGTTAGAGGTGCTCAAAAGAACATAGTTGACTGGAGGGGAAAATACCATGATATAACTTTTGAGGGAGATGAAGAGAGGGAACTCACCTAATAAAAGAGTGAATTTCCTCTGTTCTAAATGAAATCAGCCTGAAGGGTGGATGAATCAAAAGCCAATTTTCATATACTACTGGAACATGGTATCCACCGGTACTGAGCAATGGCTTGACATTTTGCTCTCTTCTCATCCCTAAAGTGCTTTGGTACTTAGCACAAGGTCTCTCTTGGAAGCCATTTGAAACATGTAATAGAATCAAGCAGGGTGTTCATCCTCTCCTCAAATCTTCACTTAACAATGACAGGTGAGGTAAGACTATTTAGGGGCCAGGGAGAAGGTGACTGATTGACTTTAAAAATCACATGGCCCATAAACTGTCATCTTGAAAAGAGATGAAGGGATTCAAAGTTGTAACCTGTATGAAAGAGACTGCAGGCCAGGCTCCCAAGATGCATGACTACTGTCAGTGGTGGCCAGGAATGGCAGGGGTGTGGGTGTGCACAAGGAAGATGGGAGAGCAGGGAGGCAGTGTGGAATTGGGAATGGGCAGATTATGGCAAGCAGTGCTGTGATATCTAGTTTGTTCTTTTTTACATGTTTGAGGTTTGCTACTGTTCTTTTGTGGTTGCCTCTCAACTAAGGATGCAGCTCATGTACTCTTCTGGGGTCAGGAATTTACTACCCTTGATAAGTTTCCTTTCCTATACTATCAGTTTGTGGCGCTACTTCTCTGTATCTATGTTCTCCATGTATATTCACTTTTCATACACCTATCTCCGTTTCCTGTTAGCATTTGCCTTGTGCCTAAGTGTTAAAGGACAGGGAAAAGTCATTTCTTTTTTGCATTTTTCTTTATCAGGGCATCTGTGTGAAATACTCCCTTCCAGGGTGCCCTTTCCTCTCCTAGCCAGAGAAATATTACCCTAGAGATTTATGCTGCTAATGTGAGAAGAAATTGTGAACAGTGATCAGGAGGCTAAATGAGGGTGGTGGAACCTATTTACTTCATTAAGGCTCCTGTGGGGAAAATGAGAGAATGAGAAACTGAGAGATAAGGGTTAATGCAAAAAGAATAAAAGATCCATTTGACTCAGAGCAATCTTCAGTCTGCCTGGATTCTATCAGACACCCTTCTCCATGGGGAAATCATTACAGAGAAATGACATGCAAAGTGCGCCATAAAGCATCTGAGTCAAACCAGAGGGAGGATGACTCAACGGATCGTTTTACATTTTAATAGAAGGCACCGCAGATTTGTACCTAGTGCACAGTTCAACACGGGGCTCGCAACTCCTCCCCAAAACTTCTTGATCGGATAGGAGGGGAGTTCCCAAAACCTGACAGAAATTATTCTGTCTTAGAAAAGAACCAAGTCAAAACTCACAACAGAGAATCAAAGACTAAGAAAAGACAACAGACAGTCAAATGTAGACAAAAAAGGGGAGACTACAAGTGTGTTTAATTACAACTTTAGCATTACTGTCAAACCTAGGACACAACCTGAAAAACTGAACTCAGTCATTAGTGGACTTCAAGTCTGATGGGAGAGGTGGGGAAAAAGAGGGAAAAAGAAGGAGGAAACGAAGGAAGAACAAGAGAGAACAAAAGAGCATCTAAATGCTAAAATTAAACCATTCTGTTTTCCTCAAATCAACTTCAAAAGATTTGCTCATGATAATTACTGTCAGAAGATTGCCCACTAAATCCGTTACAATGGAGGGTTAGGGTTTCTATAATTCAAGAACTGATATTCCATTGTTCCTTACTTCTTTTCTGGGCTAGTTACAGCATGCAGTTGTTAATCTGTGTATGTGTGGGGACCATCTTCGGATATACTTTTGACAGGAAAGTCTGCCTGTATATAAAGAGTATCTACAGCTAGGTGGTTATTTATCCTTGCAATCTCTACCTTCCTGGGCTCCTGAAAGGACATGCTGCTTATAGATGGGAAACAGAAATGAGTTACTGAGGATTGGCAAAAAACAGCCTTAACAGAAAAGGTTCTTTAATAGAAGGAAACTTGCTTTTTTCACGTATTGGGGTCTTGTGGTCAACGTGATCTGTTCTGAAATATCACCTTCTCTGCAGGGATGCAAGTGGGATTGGATGAGGTTTAGATTGCAGGATGGTTCACCTGGAAACTAAGAAAATCAAGACTCAGTGCCAAAGACAGGCAGCCTCTAATAGGGACAGAGATACTGTCTGGTTCAAGGTTGAGGTAGTATTTTAAGAAAGGTCTGTAAATTTCTGCTGAAGCACTCCTACTCCTGGTTTTTTTTTTCATTGAAAAATGATTAAAATCATGAGGCTAAGACAGTTATTGGTCAGCAGTTTGATGAATGCCACATAAGCTTATAAAAAGACTTAGACCATCTGTCACAGACGGGAGGTCAAATGGAGCTGGAAAATTAACACACAGGTGAAAGGCTCTCCTGGGAGTATGTGGAGAAGGCTGGAGGTCAATGAAGAGGGATGGAGGAAAACACCATGTGCCTGGAGCTTTCCAGGTCCCTGTCCCGTCCTTGGCAGCTTCTCAGAGTGATGAATATTATTACCAAAAGACAAGGACACATTTGCCTCACAACACGGAGCGTGCTGTTTCAAATACAAATTGTCTTTCATGCCCATTCTACCACCACTCACACATACCATTTTACCTCAAAGAGACAAAATGCTTTGGATGAAGCAAAGTATATCAAAGAAGAGATTATTTTCTAATGCACTTATTTAAAAAGTAAAAATTTCACTGTGCCAAAGGTAGAAACTATTCCTCCCTCACATGGGCATGGGCTTGACAAGGCCCTGTGGCCAGGTGGTTGAGAAAAGCACGGGAAGCAGTGGGAAGCGAAGTGGCCTCCGGAGAAGAGGGAAAGCTGCTCAGGGCTCTCTTGACTCCATGAAGATCACACCCTCTTTCCATTTTGCCTTCCCTCTCTATGTAGAGAGGCTTTCCATATACGTTCTGCACTAATCAGAGCACTCTTTCATCATGAGACAAGCAAAGTTCTGGGGCCAGCCTGCCCCCATTTGAATGGTAATTATGTTGCTGCCTCAGAAAACCATGTAAGCTCTCTACAAGAAATGCTTGGCTGAACCCAGTTGTCACACAGGGCAAGTGATTTAACACACAAATATACAAAATGCTTGGAATAATTCCTGGAGTATAGTAAGAACTCACTAAATACTACACACATTCATGGCTCAGAAAGGCAGGGTAGTATAATGGTTATGAATGCAGGGTCTGAAAGCAGACTGCCTGGCTTTGAATCCTGACACCACCATTCACTAGTAGCAAAACCTTGGGTAAGATACTTAACTTTTCTTTGCCTTAGGTTCCCAATATGTACCAAGTGGGTATGCTTTACTTATCTCACAGAGTTGTGAGGAATAAAATAACCTATATTTTTTGTTCATTAATTCATTAGTTCATTCATTCAACACATAGTATGTGGTCAGTAAAATTAACTCTTCTTTTCTTACACTTCCAATTTCTTCCATCCGCTTTTAATTCCCAGCCTGACAACGGATTTTTTTGGGGGGATCATACTGACATTTTCTGCTTTTAGCTATTTACCTAACTCAGACTCACCCCTCCTATCTCTTGGAATTACCATAGTTCACAAATTGCACAGATGTAGCATAATTGGTGTAGCTGGAAATCAGCTTTTTTTTTCTCCTTCCATAGTGAAGTTTGAACCCAGGTCCTTTGCCCTGGTGGAACTTGAACTTGTGACCACCTGCCTTAGCCTCCTGAGCACTGGAATTATAGGTGTGCACCACTGTACCATGTTATAAATCAGCATTTTAACATTCACAGTAGCTGTTCTAAAGAACTTCACAAACTGGGCATTCCTGTCTTGCCAATTCCCATAGCTAGTCAGTGATTTGGGATTCCTTATATTTGAAATTAAAGAGAAAATCTGTCTTCTGAAATCCTGACTTGGAATTTAAAACTGATGGCTCAATTTCTGACCTCCTTCAGGTCATGGATCAGCTGTCACCTGCTCAGGAAGGTGTCCTGGCCAGTGTACTGAACCACACACTCACCTGCTATCCACACATGAGTATACACTATATTTTACCTACATTCTATTTATTGTTTATTTTTCTCTCATAGGACAAGATTATCAGTTTTGTTCTTTATGGAAGACCTAGAGCTTCTAAAGTTCTAGGTACATACATAGTAGACAGTCAGTACACATTTGGTAAGAAAATGAATGCAAAGCGTCTTTTCCTATTCTTTCTGAGATCTCCTTGCAATCTGATTCTTCATGTATGTTCCCACACTCTTTGGCGCTGCTTGATTTTCTGGGCTATAAGGGCACCTTTCCTATTTATTTATCTACAATAATTTTAGTCCATTTTAAGCAATGCAAAAAATAATGAAATGAGTTGCAAGTCATGCAACCAAGAAACTGGAAAGGCACAAAAGCCACAGGAAAGGCTCAGACTGATACAGTGACCGAAAAGACAGTACATGTAGTTTCTGAGTACAGGCCTCTTATATATGCCTTTACTTTCAAAGTTTTCAGTGCTCAACTACTCATAAACCCCTAAATGTATGCTTTATCCATTTTTGTGTACAGTGTGAGCCCCTGCAGAACATATTTTGGGTGTTCTGTCCTGGAAAAAGCTTTCCTACTCCCGTTTCTTAACAATGATTCCCTTCGTACCATGTTCACAGCCTTTAATTTCAAGTTGCCAAACAGAGGGCCAATCATAGCCTCCCTTCCAACAGCACCCAACTCTCAGGAAATTACCAGCTAACAGGACCTTCAATTGTACCCTTGGGATGATGGTTTCAGTGTGACAAAGCTAACTGAGAGCACTGGGCAGGCTTCTGATACCCTGAGACCATACAGGGCTGTGGAGAGCCTGGTACCCTAGAAAGAATGGTGACAGGAAGGCTTCTGATCTTCATGCCAAGGTCAGACAGGCATGACGGCCACTGAACAACTCATCCTCTTATGCTACAGGAATGTGCTTTAGTTCTAATCACATTGGCCTGATGATGAATTCCTTTTTAACAATTTATAATCTGGAACCATAAGACAGAGCCAATGCAATCAGTATAGAAATAGAGCACTCATGAGCTTCCTGGGAACGTGGCATTGCATTTGTACAGCAATCCCCGGGAACGGTTCCCTATGGGTTGTTTTCTGATCAGCTCAGAAAAGGACTGATTGAAAAACAGTATACGCACTGTCAAGTTCCCTATTACAATGTCTTCAAAATTCTTCAGAAAGAAAAAAAAGATGCTCATCTGTTTAAAAAGATCTCATGTTTCTAAAGGAGACACTTAAAAACCAGGAAGTATCACCTTCTTAAAAAAAAAATCAAACAGCACAGCAGAAGTTCACATGAAATGTCCAACGATGTTTCTTTTCAATACAACTCAGGCTGAGTGAAAGACATTCTTGGATTCTGAGCTTTTCCTGGTTACCTAGGTTGCAAAGGATACCAAAAGAGACTCACACCAGGAATTCTTCATTAGAATGCCTGTCAAGGAAAAGTTCATAATCTTTTCGGATTTTAAATTCTATGTGTCGGTGAGGAGGAAACCCATTTAGTACTTTGGACAATTGGAAAAGAAGATTAAACCAGACTTTGTCTATAAAGATGTGCTGCACTATGGGTTACACTCATCAAAGCAGAAAGAAATGGCTTTTAAGGCTGCCATGCTGTTATTCTCTATCATACTGTGGTTATATGGAGACTGTTGGTTTAATTAGAATGGAAATTGACATACAGAGAAGCATTCCAAGGCTATCTAGTGTGTCAGCCTGATATCCATAACCAATATTTGATTACTTAAATTTGGCCAGATTTAAAATTTATCAAGATCTCTTAATTATTTGTGTGTGCTCAGAGCTTACTGCTTTCTTTAAAGGAAACATGAAAAGCTTAAAGAATAATAAACCACTTTAAAAGCATTCCTGTACAGATTGGACTTGATTCTGTGGTCTTTACAGAATGATCATTACTTAGTTAATGAACTCAGCACACTGAACATTTTCCAGCCACCTGAAACTCCCAAGTATTGTGTGAGTTTTTGGCCAATTAATTATCAATTACAACATCATAAAACATTAGCACAAAAATAGGAATAATGAAATTTAATTATACATTATTCTTCTGAGTTGCTGCAAATACTATATAAGACTGATTCTGATTAATAATTCATTCAGCAATAAAGTATCAGGAAAGATAATTATGCAGTGCCACAATTCTCACACTGATTTCTGTAATTACAGATTACAACAGTGTTAGCAATTTAAAAGGTTATAGAGCTGTGGTAATTTTCTATGTCATCCATGGTTACATTAATGTCTCTCTTTAAGCACCAAAGGTAATTGAAAATATAATAATGGACAAAATCAGATGGCTTGCCCGTGGTCTCCTCACCTGAAATATTTCCAATCTAAGTATATCAGTAAAGTCAAGTTCTTAGTAATTAGTGTCTTACATTATTTAAGTAACTCCACTACTCACATTCAGTTTACAGCTAATCAAAGGGAGACAATAACACAAGTATATATACCAAAATATGCAAACATAGGAACAAAATTTATAGAAAAGTTACACAGATACATATTTGGTATATAACTATGAATAGAAATATATGCATTACTGTATAACTGCCCCACTGATAATGAAACAAGCTAAGGGACACAAAATGGAAGTTGAGTCTTTGTCCTCTGCATTACAGTTGGATAAATAGCACATGAAGAGATACAAAGTTTATTCAATTACGTTCTTTGGATTGTTGATATATTGTGACACCGCAAACTATTCTTGCCTTTGAGTTCTATTATACTCTGACATTGAAAAGAAATTCACCTTGCTAAGAATACTTACTCTTCTCTGCTTTCATTCATGGGGAAAAAATCCCCAGTTAGAAACCATAATCCACAATCCATATATAAAAGAGAATTTTCACCTGGGGATAAGCCCAAGTGAACTAAACATACAATTCCACAAATACATTAAAAAAATCACTTTCTTCTCTGCTCTTTCTTCTTGATATTTTTAGAAGAGATTTTTAAGACATATTGGCTTTACTCTTCAGAATGCCTTAAGTATCTGACTTCACATTCAACTAACGTGGAGAAACAGATGGAAAATTTGCTGGGCCTATAAAATCTTAGGCATTATTTAAATGAGTTCCTTGCAGAGTCTTTTGTGTGCCTTGATTGGAGCTGGGCCCCTCCTTCTGGTGTGCCTGGGTCTGGATTCAAGATTTCATTAAAGCTCACCGCCCAAGGAAAATGATAGAGGAAGATCCTGCATTCCATGGTAGAAGGGACTTGTAAAGTCCCTCATTGAATTCATTCTTTTTAAAATTGTGGAAGTGCCAGGAATGTAGCTCAGTGGCATAAGCGCCTGCTTGGAAAGTACGAGGTTGTGAGTTCAATCCCCAGTATAAAAGAAAAAAAATTGTGGAAACTTAGGCTCAAAGATATTAATGTACTCAAGATCACAGAACTATTCGCTCATCAAAAAGAATAGAGTCCCCAAGAGGATATGACTTGGAGGCGGGTAGAAGAAAGGTCATTTTAAGAGAACATAACAGAATTGCAGCTCTTCATTGTCTTTCAAGTGAAAATAAAAATGGGCTTCCTTTGAATCATGTGCACAATTATAAAAAAAGATACCATTTTTAATGGTGGCTACCTAATTAGCTTTCTTCCTGAGCCACAGGTAAGTGGCTGGCACAAGACTATATGGTATGATGTCACACTAAATATACATTTCTATTATTCAAAGTCTTATTCCCAGTCAAGCAGTGAAACAGACTCCCTACATACCCCTGAAAATTTGTTGCTGGATTCAGTAAGAGAGCCTTAGCAGACATTTTTCTCCCTGTTTCAAACAGTGGACATATAACTTGAGATTACAGAAAATGGCAAGTGGAATGTCAGTCCCTTGTTTGCAAGGTCTTGTGTGGTTTTACACTTTGAATTTTTTTCCATATTTTATTATGGAAGATTTCAAATGTACTGAAAAGTTTAAAGAATTTTACAGAAACAACTACAGATCCAGCAGTAAAAAATCCAAAGGTTTTTGAGTGCTGATGTGATACTACTAGAAGATTCTGCACCATAAAATCTTTGTTTCATGTACAAAAATAAAACATTGTATAAAATGACCTTCAGTCTATAAGGTATATATGAAATACAAATAATTATACTAGAGCCCTATCTCCAAGATATCTCTTTATGTATTTGCAGATATTGAAAAATAATAAAGCCCCAATTATGAAGTACTTCTGGTCCTACTTTAGAAAAGGAATACCTAGCTTGCACATACCCACTATTTAGAGTCTAATTAACATGCTTATATAATTACATATCTACCTAGCACTCTATCCATGCACCAACTCATCTTAGCGTCTTTAAAATATACCAAAGCAAACTGCAGAAATCATCATACTTTCCTCTATACACTTTAGTCAGCATAGTATTTGTGAGCATTCAAGATTTTTTTTTGCAGTTTTTTCTTTTGAGGTAACAATACGATGTACACATCCTAAGTGCACATTCACTGAGGTTTGAAAAATGCATACACCTGTGTAATCCATGCTTTACTAAACCATAGGACATGACCATCAGCCAGCCATGTCCCATCCCATCCCTGTGAAAGGCAGTCACTACTTTAATGTTTGACTAATAGAGTTTAATTTTGCCTGCCACGAAAGAGTTCAATAGCTGAGTGCTGTTCTGTTTTCCTTCTTTCAGTCAACACACACTCATTGAGCTCCCACAACAAGCCACACACAGGGGAAGCCAGTGACAACAGAATAATTATTTCATTAAATTGGAAAAACAACTTCAATGGTGGTGAGAACCATGGGATTAATTATACCTCAAGGGTGATGTGGATACACAACCAAAAAGGAAGCCACATACCACACCCTGGGCCTGTTACTCATTTGGAAACTTGCTGACTCCTCAATAGAAAAATAAAACCCGTACCTATGCCAAGTGAAAAATGAGGGCTCTGCAGGATTCTTGGAGTAACTATGAAAAATGAGGGGACATTTTTTTTAAAGCCCATCTCCAGACCAACATTACTGCTCTATTATGAAGATAAACCATCACAGTGTGCCAAGTCCATAATCTATAAAGATACAGCTTCTAATTTTACAGAACTATAAAACCATAAAGCATGCTACCAAAGGAGCTGAAAAGCTCCTGTGTTTCTTTAACTCAATTGTGGTTGTTCATAGATTAGGCCCTTATTTTCTGGTAGCTGAATTATTGCCAAGGAGGTGACAGTTTTGGTGCAAACAGCACTGGGTTATCCCTTTTCCAAAGAGCTCAACAATGGCACACTTCACATATCACTAAAACTGTCTCAAAACATTCTTCTGTAGAAACTTAACTCTTTCAGAAGTTCTCCATTAACCTCTGCTATGAATTGAACTGTGTTTTCCCTCCCTCCAAAGAAGCGCTGAAGTATTGAACGCTAGCACTTTAGAATGTGGTCTTATTTGGAAATAGGGTCGCTGTAGATATAATTAGCTGTGATGAGGTCACATTGGAGTTGTGTGGCTCTATATCCAATACGACCAGTGTCCTTGGGGAACAAATTCCATGGGGAGACAGAGACATAGGGAGAACATCAAGTAAAGAAGAGGCAGGGATCAGAGCAAAACAGCTGGAAAAACATCAAGGAGTAATGGCCATCACCAGAGCTAACAAGAGGCAAAGAAAAGCTCTTTCCTACAGATTTCAGAGGGTACATAGCCCTGTCAACGTCCTGACACTGACTTTTAGCTTCTGGAGCTGTATTACACAAAAATAAAAATTTTCTGAGGGTAAATACCATCAAAGAGAAGTAATAAAAAAGGACAAGCATTTTTGAAATTCATACAGAAAAAAGAAATGATTTCCCTAATATGTAAAGATCTTTTCAAAAGAACTAAGAAAAAGAACAATGCAATAGAAAAAATAGTAAGATTATTAACAATTTATAGAAAAGAAAATACACAGCTATTCACGAACATACAAAATATAACTAGCTTCGCTTGTGAAAAATAAATGCAAATTAAAAACTATAACAAAATGCTATTTCTTACCAAATGGGCAGAGATTTAAAATGTTTTTTAACTATCTATTAGTAAGACTATGAATAAAGTTGTACTCTTATACCCTGGTGACAGGCTTATAAAGTAGTACAATCTGAATAGAGGACAATTTGGCAGTATCACAACTACAAAGCTTAATGTAGTCTCCTTTTGTTCTTAGAGGATATATTTTGAGATTCCCAATGGATACCTGAAACTGTAAATAGCAGCAAAATCTAACATTACATGTCTTTTCCACTTTAACTGTTTGTCACATACTGTGGGTGTAACTTTTGTAGTTTGAGATATATAACTTCAAAAGTAACATGGATTTCTTTTTCCTTCCTCACAACATCATCAACAGAAAACATTCCTACTACGGATCTTAGCAACCTCAGTATTCAAATTTTTTTCTTTTCTTCATTAAGGAGTAGAGTAAGAACATTTATTTTTTTCACTTAAACACTTCACAGTTTCTTTTTGGCATATTCAAACAGCCAGCAGCACAACTCATGCTCTTTGGGGCCACTATCAAGTCAAGTAAGGGTTACTGGAACACAAGTGTTTTGATACTACAACAGTTGATCTGATAACCAAGATGGTTACTATGTGATTAAGGTGCTGGTGGCAAATGCAGTCTGAATATGCTGGACAAAGGGATGATTTGGGCAAGACAGAGCCAGATAGCACAAGATTTTATCACACTACTTAGAATCATGCACACCTAAAACTTATGAGGAGTCTGTTTCTGGAATTTTCCATTTAATATTTTGGAACCCTGTTTGACATAGGTAACTGACACAATGGGCCACTGAAGGTAGAAGCATGGATAAGGGACAATTGTGTATTCTTTGATCCAGTTATTCCACTTTGGGACATCTATGGCTGGACTCCACATGTTCAAAATTACAGGGCTATGTACTACAACCTTGTTTATAAAGATACAAGATTGACCACAACCCAAATAGCAAGTAATAGCAAATTGGTTAAACAAACTATATTGTGTCTTTACAGTAGAATTCTAAGAAACAATAAAACAAGAATGAAAACTGTCCTATATTGATGTGGAATGATATCCAAGTTATGTTCTCAAGTGAAAGAACAAAGTACATGATAGTGATACAATATGTAAACTTTTGTGTAAAAAAGGAGAAATGCTTACCCATACATGTACATATCTTTGAGTAAATAGGCATAAAATGTCTCTAGGAGGATAAATGAGAAACATTCATTGCCTCTAGAAAATAGAATTGTATGACTGAGAAACTGACGGGTGATTTAAAAACCTTTTCACTTTTCATACCATTTTATGCCTTTTGAAATTTAAACCACCCACAGAAAGACACAAAAACTGTAATGATATTTTAAAAGCTTTTTTAGAAGAAATCTTTCTTACGTACAACATGGATGAATCTCACCAACACAATGTTTCACAAAAGAAGCCAAACATGTGAAAATATATTATCCCATTTATGAGATGTTCAAAAGAGGACAAAATTGATCTGTGGTGAAGAAGTTAAAATAACAGCTGTTTTGGTAGGGATAAGGCTGGAAAATTCTACCTTATGTGTAACACACACACACACACACACACACACACACACACACACACACACAGTACACCTTAATAGACATCGTAGGCATTTTCTGAGTTGATACAGAAGATTTTATGAAGAATTCTTGGGTGCTGTAAATATGAGCTGATAACATGATGACATGTGGGAGTTACATCAGTGTATTTATTTAGGAAAAGTCATTTACTAGGGTGTATTTACTTGGGAAAAGTCAACTCTTATGGTTGGTGTACTTTTCTGCATGTAAAATATACTTCGGTTAAAAAAGATGATCAAAACAAAAAAATATTTAGGATTATATTAGTTTAGTAGGGCTAGAATGACAAAATTACTGTAAACTGAGTGGCTTAGGTTTGTTTTATCATTCTTTTTCTAACAAAAAGAGTTATTGTAGATCCTTAATTTATCTGTCTTATTTGCCAAGATCAGGTATTCTAGGTCATGACTTCTGGGCATTGCTTTAGTTATATCTACTGAATTCTGAGAAGAAGATACTTAAATCTTGTTCATTTTACTTAATAGACATTTCTCTAACCATTGTATATACATAAGCTATAGGAAATCAGTCATTTTAAAAGATGGTAGGAATGATTACTAAAGGAATCTAGCAGTGAGTTGGTTAACAAAATGAAGAATAACTTTCACTGGCATTCACAGTGTATGACCACATATGCCAGGCACAGTGCAGGGTACTATGAAAATAAACATGAAGAAGTCTGTCTTTCTATTGTTAATGGGAACATCCCCATATGAACGCAGACACATACTATAATCCCATAAAAGTAGTATAATAACAAGGCATTCAAATATAAAGAAAATATACTAACTTTGGCATGAAAGTTATTTTTCCTCAAAACATATATAATATACATATACACACAAAAATATGTGTATATATAGATAGATATGCTATAATATACATTATAGGCTTCCATTTAGTTGATACTAACCTAAGGTGCTCTTCTGGTTTTATCACAAAAGTAGTTTGCAATGACAGTAGTGGTCTCTATATGGAATATCTGTCATGGTAGGGTCAGGAGAGAAATAGGGAAATTTTCTGGGAAGCCTTTGCAACAGTTTAGTTGAGCACTCCCAATGGCTTAGCCTAGGGAGGCAGCATAAGATTGGAGACTAGAAGTTGGATTTGCCAGATACTAGAAAAGTAGAGCTGATGGGATTTGCAAATGGATTGGATGTAGCATGTGACAGAATGAAAAGTTAAGGGTGACTTTGAGAATTTTAATTTAGGCAATTACAATGAATGGGAATGTGTCATTCTCTGAAAGAGAAAACTCCAGAGAGGTCACATTTGGGAGCCAGGACTAAAATACTGTTGCTTCCCAACAGCTCATCCAGTCAAATTCATCTCATACAACCTTCCATATATACAGGTTTCCCTGGTCTTTGTCCTAGCATAACTCCATGCTGTCATATGGCTGTTTCTACCCTCAAGTGCCCTGTTCACTCTCCTCTGTCTTGCCAGTACTTGCTCATCCTTCATGAATAATAGCAAATGTCAGCTCCTCTGGTTGCCTCTCTGTTTCCTGCAGGTACTGTTGGGGATCCATTCTGGAGCTTCCCCAGGACCTGAGCCATATCAGCATCACAGTACTGCTCATGCGGTCAGTCTCTGCTATTCAAGGCAAGTTTCCCAGGACAGAGATTACAACAGTATTTCTTTTTCTTTTCTTGTGGAATAATGTCTGAAACAAAGATGGCTCCTCAACAAATGTTTTCATTTATTCTATCAATACTGGCTGCCTACCATATATAAGTATGATTTTATACACTGCTTTATGTAGCTGAGGATATAGCAATGAACAAAGTATAGCTGTTCTTCTCAAGGAGCTTGTATTATGTTGAGAGAAACATGAATACACAAAGATCTATAATGTATGTGCAAGTAGATCTATAATGAAATGTGCTATAGAGAAAAACACAAGGAAGAGCAACAGAACAGAGGATATGGGTGGAAAGATCTTGCTGTAGGTATTTTGGTCACAGAAGGTCTTACCTACAGACTGTAAATGCAGTAAGGGAGTAAATCATGCAGATTTTTGAAGGAATAGCTTCTCTGGCAGAATAAACAGCTCATTCAATGGGTCTACAACAGGAATGGCTTAGCACTGGGATGACCTGAAGGCCAGAGTGCACAGAGATCCTGCCTGGCTAGAGAAGACTGCTCAGGTAATTCAAAACAGAGAAGGGCTGGCAGTTCAGACTGGGAATTTGGATTTTGTTCTAGGCAGCATGAAAGACACTGCAGAGATGTGATATGATATGACTTACGTTTTTAAAAGATTACTTTGGATTTCATATAGGAAATGGCTTGTGGTGGTGTCACATCAGAGTCAGGGGAGGCAAGGCGGGAAGTTTTTGTGTTGGTTTTAGTGAATGATGGATTGGAACAGAGATAAAGCAGAAATGTGGTGATAAAATGTTGGGATTTGAAAGATAGAACTGATGAGATTTGCTAGTGGGATTAGATGTGGGATGTGAGAGAATGAAGAGTTAAGGATGGCTCTAAGGATTTCAGCTTCAGTGACTGCTGAATGGTAAGTGTCATTCCCTAAGATAGGAAACTCCACGAGAGGACCAGGTGTGGGGGTTGTGTGGGTGGAAGGAGAGTAAGTACTGGTCTTGGATGTAGGTAGCCCCATGGAGCAGGAGTTACATAAGTGAGTTTGAATTTAGAGATATAAACTTTGGAGGTATTAGTGGAGATGGTATTTAAAAGTCCTAAGATTGGAAGAGATCACCATGGAATAAACTCATATGGGCTGAATGGATGATTAAGCAAGTTTCTGTGCAGGAGGGAAGATGTTAACAGGTTGATATCAAGTGACTCTACAGAGACTGGAGAAAGAAATAATGTAGGGATGAGAATGCACAGAACTACATTTTCTTCCTGTCTAGATGGCTAATTCATAATTTTCCTTTGGATTCTCAGAAGAGCTTGTTTCCCAAATTATTTGAGGGACAAATCAGGCCACGGGATTCCCTGGAGCAATTCCTGTACTCTGCATGTGTATAAAATGTGCCAGCTTACTTTCGATGGCTTGCTAACTAAGCACTTCTCTGAGAGAGTACCTCTTGAGCATGTGCTTTAAGCTGGAAGCTACCAAAGTGAGCCCTTCTGGAAAGAAATGAGATGAACAAATGCACACAATGTGTTTCCAACAAAGAAAGAGGTGGAAAGATTACAAATTTAACATCTGTAGACACTCTTTATGTGCCACATGTTGTCTATACTAAAGAAACAGGCAGGTATCCTTCTACAAGTAAGACAAAATAATTTTTGCTCTATACAAGCCCAAGATAAGGTTTATAGAATTTTGATAGTTAAGCTGTATTTAATTCAAAAGCAGGTCAGTGGGTCTATAAAATTCTTTTGGTAATTTTAAATATCATATTGCCAACACCAATAGCTTCTCAGGCCCACAAGAATACAATCACATTAAAAAAAACACTAAATGAATGGTGATGTATGAGATAGCCATTGCGAAGAATTTCTCTTGCATACTTTCTGAGATTAGTATTTCTTCCCAGGTACACAGAGTTTTGCCTGCCTCTTACTATTTTGCTTTATAATCATGAGGCAGTAAAAGCGGTACAAAATTCTCCAGTTTCTTTTGACTTTTTGCTCTCCTTTCATTTCCACAGAGTTCCACATTTGTCTCCTTTAAAAATTACCAGCACTTTGCTCATATCACCTTGTCTGTGATCACAGATATTTCTCCATGTCTCTGTTACATCTTCAGAACAGGTAATAAAGACATCCCATGTGAAGTTTTATTATCTTAGGTCTTCCCAGCTCCCCTATACACATCTGCTCTAGAATGAGCTCTGGAAGTTTAGAAGTAATCTGAAGCACATTCAAGAACAAAATTGTGCAGAACAATGGGATGACTTATTTATTCATTTCGGAAATGTTTAGTGTCTATCACATTCCAGTCACTTTGCTAGGTGCTAGGTCACCAACACCAATAAGTTCCTGGAGCGAATGATATAGCATACAGGTACCAGGGACAGATACCATACCATGTAGGCTGTTTCAGGGTATTTTGGTATGAATGGTACAAATGGTATCCTTCCCAGCACAGAGAATGCCTGAGATGAATTATAAAAACAAAACAGAAATTAACTAACAGAAAAGGCAGAGGAAGAATCCACTAGTATTGATGAATTCCTGACTATATTTTCCCTCCTAAGGTTGGTGCTGGGTATTTGGAAATGACATACCCTTCGCCCCCCCAAAAAAAGACACAGTAGCTACTTTTAACCTTCTAAAATCTGATGTAGAAGAACCCTATTTTTCTAGATGTGCCTCCGCAGGTGGCATTAACAGAGAAAGTATTGTGACAGAAGGTTGGCTGGAGAGTGAATTAAATAGACCCTCAATTTTTTTCCACTCCGCTGGTCTTAGAAATGTTTTTATGAAAAAAAATTCAACTCTAGAAACTTCAAAGACAGACAGATCAGAGGCATCAGCATCTTCCCAGTTAGGCCTATAGTTTAGCCATAGGCATGCCTATTTACGGAAATCAAGAGAATCTGAGTATCAGGTAACTAAGCCTATCACGATTAACATGAAAATATGACTCCAAGCACAAGCAACTATGTTGTCAACTGTAACCCACCACTTGAGGCAGCTCTCCATCTTATGGCTCAGTGCTACCCTACTGAAAGCTACAAACTGCTTAAACCCTGGTAGGGCTGTCAGCAGATAGTAATGACATAAACAAACAAAAATCAGAAGCAAGGACTCTACAGTGGATCAAAGTCCTAAGATATATAGACATTGTGGAGAGAAGAAATTTATGATATGTGGCAGACTGGTGACTTGCCATGGTGTCTACACTCTGTGAGCAGGAGGAGTAGGGGGCACATGGAGCCTGAAAAGTTTTCTGCCTCTCTGCTAAATTTGCATCACAAACTACAGGCATTGTCTTGTTAGTAAAATATGCACAAGTATGAGAAAGGCTCTCCTAGGGAGTATGTTTTTTTTTTTAATGGTAAAGAAGAAATTTATTAGATGACCTTTTGGGTGTTTCACAAATATTTCACCTACTGTGCTTAAAAGGTGATTATTTGACTTTTCATACCATAACTGTGAGAATGAAGTGAAGGGTAAATTGAATCCGTATCCTCAAGACCAAGAAAATCATCAGCAGTAGCCAAGTCTAAGCCTTGAATAACAAGCCTAGGCCATGTTGTTTCTACAAACCCGTGTTTTGAGTAAGTTAATCAAGGGTACATGGGCCAGCGAGCCCTGCTGTTATACAGCTGGTTCCTTTCTTGTTATTGATGAGAACCCCAAATCAGCAGGCGCTGCAGTGGCATATACAGTTTATGCTGGGGAAGACTTGAGCAGTAAGTGGTTTTCCAGAGACATTCACCTTCCCTCTAGATGTCAGTGCTCTTCTGTGCACAGAATACATACTTCCTATCTCGTTTCTCAAAATCACTTTCCTGCTTTGCTCTCTGCTCCCACAGTTTCCTTGGCAAACGAGCACCTTTGGGTGCTCAGGGTTTAATTTTTGGGAAATTGGGCCTGCCTTACAGTGATTTCTCCTAATATTCTTAGGAGTGTTTATATTCTGAAGGTGACTTATCAGATAACTGTCAGTAAATCCTTAGAGTCACATTACTGATGTATGAAAGTAAGCTGGACTTGAGTTATCTCACTATCACACCTAAAAAACAGAACTTGGGAAACAATTCCACTTTAATTTTTAGTTACAGATCTTAGTGCTAACAATCACCATCCTAAAGCACTGATTCTCAAAGGTCTCATATCTCTGTGTCCAACTGGCTAGTCTAGGAGGTCCCTTGAAAATATTTTAGTAAATCTCTCCTTGGAATTAAGTATTTCAAATACTTAAAGCAAACCGAGCATCTGTCAATACCAGTGATGGTGAAGCTTTTAGAGTTTTCAGTGATATACTCTGCTGCATCACACATATAATAGGTTTGCCATGACTGGGCTATACTATTGGAGGCTTGATGCGTGTTGCATGTTCTATGGCTGACTTTTGTGTGACCCCTACATATTCATTCATGGCCTCTCTGTGGCAATTCTACGAAGTAAAGATATAAAAGTTGAGACTAGGTTCTGGCCTAAGTCTTAATGATGACATAGTACATTATTATAGGTTACTATACACTTATTCAAACCAGGAACCAGGGCAAAAGATAAGTCTTTGGTGTGAATGTAACATGAAAACTTGATGCTCATTTACCAATGCTGCAGTTTCAAGGGGAAAAGAGTGAAGAAATATGACAGTTTCTTGGGAACTGAAGGTTGAGGCAAACATTTCTAAAATGTGCAAAGAAGATAATTTTGAAAATCTGCTGTTCATTTGTTATAGCTTCAGAGTTTCAATTTTAACTATTTAAAAAATTCCCTCTAACAATCACACTTTCTGAATGACTATTGCCTCACTATTTGGCAGGCAACTCTTGAATCTTTGGCACTCTGAGCAATAATTATGAGTATGTCTTAGTGTGCCTCCATTGAATTACTGTTTTGTCTGAGATATGAGTTTAATTTTTGGCTCTAACATTCACTAGTTCTTTTGATGTGTAATAGTCTTGTTGATCTTCATATGCTTTTTCTACAGAAGTCGGGAAGGGATCTGAGGATGGGAAAAATAAAAAATGTATAAATGATATCCAGCTTACAATATTCTAGTAGGGACTATGTTAATGCATGTAAAATACAGAATTTAAATATTCCTTCTATTGTTATTCAAAGAATCGAGAGTGAGCAAAATATAGCTATAGTCATGAGGTCATCTGAATGAGAATTCCAATTCCTTATACATTATTTTAATGGAATTCAATAATTCCATAAACATTTATTAAGGGGTTAGATACAAAGTATTATTTTAGTATTTTAAAATGTAGTTACTACTACTACCACATAAAATAGGGTAAAAGGAAGTCACTGTGGCTATGGGGGACAGACCTTTTTTAGGTCATGAATTGTAGGCTGAGATCTGAAAGCTGTGAAGGAGAGAAGCACATGAACTTCTAATGCTAAGACATTAGATCTCAGTGTGGTCTCTGGAATCTCTGAGGTGCTGCAGAATCTTCCAGAACATCAGGGAATTCAATGCTATTTTCATAATCTATGTTGGGTATGTCCTTTCTGAAATGCTTGGGATCGAGTGTGTTTTGGATTTCATATTTTTGAGACTCCGGAGTATCTGCATATTTACAATGAAATATAATAATATTATTAAATATATTATATAATATATAATATATTCTATAAATATATTAAATATCTTGGAGATGAAACTCAGATCTAAGCACAAAGGTTATTCATATTTTATATATATATCTGGTACAGTATTTTTGTGTATCTGTAATTGAACTGTGATTTACCATATGAGCTTGGCATCATGTCAATAACAAAAAAGTTCTGGATTGTAAAGCATTTCAGATTTTCAGAGTAAAGGTCCTAAACCTGTAAGATTAAGATGTTACTTGTATTCTTCACAGTTTTGACATTTACATAGATGGTGCAAATATAATGGTTAGTAAAACTGTTGATACCTTAGCATGAAACCAAGCGGTGGAAATCAAACTGGACTAGTTCTTCACTATCACATGCTCACAATAAACAAAATGCTAGTTTCACCTAAAAATATACCTGCGTAAGCACCAGAAGTTATTCATATTAAGTTCTCATCACTTGAGTGCACAACATTTTAATCTTCTGTGTGACAAAATGAGATGTGCACATAAAGTGTTTTTGCTATGTACTGATGTATGACTGTTGTCTCAAGGAAAACATTCATAGGATGGTTTGAGATACATATGTAACAAGCCATTTTTTTTCCACAGAACACTATTTTTACTAGAAAGAATGACTGACAAACTATGGTTATTTAGATTTGTGTATTCAGATTTGCAGGTATTTTCTTGAAATGAACAAGGTGAACAAGCTGTCACTTCAAGGAAAACAACTGACAGTATTTGTTGCCAATGATAAAATTCAAGCTTTCAAATGAAAATCAGATTTTGGAAAATGTGTATTTGCTCTTATGAGCCTGACAGCTTCTCAAAGTTTGAAAGACTCTTCTGATGAGACTGTTGGTAATATTAATCTGTGAATTTTTTGACACTGTAGAATAGTGTCACCATTTTGAAGATCTATATGATTCAGTTAACTAACTTTTCCACATAATCAGGTATTGTCTTAGAAAACCCTGCATGGGTAAAAGATCTATTCAATGTGCAAACAGACCGATGAATTTTAATATAAAGAAGTATGAGAAATTCATTGACAGTCATATCATTTTAGATCCAGAATGCAACTATCTTTAAGAAGTTACAACTTGTCAAATTTTGATATAGTATCAAAGAATACCCACAATTATTTGAAAAGGCTATTAAAATATCCTATCCTTTTCTAAATACACATCTTCGTGAGGTTGAGTTTTTCATATAATGAAACCAAAATCACATACCATTGCAGCCTGAATGCTGAAACAGATATTAGCATCTAAATGTCTTTAATTATGCCAGACACAATAGTTTGGAAAAATAGAAAACAAAGCTATTCTTTTCACTAATTATTTTGTTTTTAAAAATAAAGTTTTTCATAAAAATGTTATTTGTATTAACATGTAGGTTTATTATTACTATTTTAAAATTAAGAAATACTTAAAATATTTGGTTTTATATTCTAATGAGATATATAAAACCTAAATAAACAAGAGCTCCTCCAAGTCCTCAGTAATTTTTAAGAGAGTAAATGGCACTGTAGTTTTCTGTATAGAGGTGCTTCACCTCTTTTGGTTAGGTTAATTCCTAGGTATTTCATTTTTCTTGAAGTTACTGTGAATGGTAATATTTTCATAGTTTCCTTCTCTTGGGTTCATTATTGGTGTACACAAGTGATTTTTGTATGTTGATCTTGTATCTGCTATGCTGCTGAAACTGGTTATTAATTCTAAGAGTTTTTCAGTGGTGTTCCTTGGGTCTTTTATGTAGAGTATTATGTTATCTGCCCTTCTTTACAACATGTTTTCCTTTTTTTCTTTTTCTTGCCTGATTGCTCTGGCTAATGTTTCCAGTACTATGTTGAATAGAAGTGCAGATGGTGGACATCTTTGTCTTGTTCCTGATTTTAAAGTGAATGCTTTTAGTTCCTCCCATTTTATATGGTGGATGCTAGTCTGTCATTAATAGTTTTTATCAAATTCAAGTATGGTCCTTATTTACCTATTTTCTTGAGTTTTTTTTTTAATCATGAAGAGTGTTATATTTTGTCAAAACCTTTGCATCTACTGATATGAGAATGTGGTTTTTGACCTTTCTTCTGTTTATGTGATATATTACATTTATTGACTTACATATGTTGACTCATTCTTGCATCTCCGGGATAGAAGACATAGGTGTGTAGGAAAGAATTTTCTAAATAGAACCTCAACTGTACAAGAAATATTAGCAGCAAGAATCAACAAAGTGGATCTTTAGCAGACTAAAAAGCTTCTGTATACCAAATAAATCAAAAAGTAGAGTGAAGGAGACAACTTATATAATGGGAAAAATTTTTGAAGCTACTCCTCAGACAGAGTACTAGAATATATGAAGAACACACAAAAAATTAGATCTTCTAAAATTAGAGACCCAGTTAAGAAATGGGGAAGTGAAATGAACACACTTCACAAAGGAAGAAGTACAGATGGTCAACAAACATATGAAAAAAAATTATTCCAGAAAGAATGGAAATCATCAAGAAATCAAATCCTAACAAATATTATCATGGCTACCATGAAAAAGGAACTCTCTTACATTGTTGGTGGAAATGTAAACTGATACAACCATTATGCAAATCAGTATGGAGATTTTCCACAGAACTAAAATTAGAAATTCCACATGACTCCTTCTAGGTACCTTTTCCAAGGAGCTTAAGACATCATATTACAGTGATACATGTATATCAATGTTTATATCAGTACAATTCATAATAGCTAAATCCTGGAAACAACTTGTATACCCATCAATAGATGAATGGAAAAAGAAACTGTGGTATGTATGTATGATGCAATACTACTTGGTATAAAAAATAAATTTGAGATAGCTGTAGGAAAGTAGATGTGCCTAGAAAATATGTTGAGGGAAATAAATCAGAAACACAAATTTAAATATTGAGTGGTAATTCTCATCTGAGTAAGGCCAAGTGCAGACGAAGAGAAAAATGAAGGACAATCAACGCAAAGGGATGGATCGCTTGCAGATGGGAAAGGGTCCAGAGATCAAGGGTGAAGGCAGAGGAGTGGGAAATAGGTAGAATGAAGATATCCAAAGTACAAGATCTTAGTAACTTCAATGAACATGGATGGCCTTCATATACTATAAATGTAAACTAAGGTTAACGATATTGATGAGAATGAAGAAAGTAACAAGCTGAATTATATACATGTACCAACTCACTAAGAGAATTACTAAATGCATGTACTGTAAACATAATAATAAAATAAAATTTTAAAAAGGAAATGTAAAATAAAAAAGAGCATAAAGAGATTCTAAGACCAACATTTTGAGAACTAGAGGTCTGAGGCAGACTAAACAATAAGGTTTTTATTTAGAAGAACTTTTAATACATTTGGTTATATTTACCACTGCTTATTTTACTGTCAGTAATAATGCCTGAAAAGTCAGTTTCCTGTGTTACTGATACATAAAAAGGAAATTAATTTTTTGTATATTGATCTTATATTTAGGAACTTTGCTAAACTTTATTTGATTGATTGATTTTATGTCAGTCTTGTTTTACACCATTGGTCCAGTGGTCATCAAATTATGATCCGTAGAACAAATATAGTCAATTATCAGTTTTTGTTAATAAAATTTATTGGAACATAGCCATATTCATTCATTTTCCTAATGTCTATAGCTGGCAGACAAAGTAAAAAAGTCACTCTACACAAAAAGGTTTTCCAGTACCTAGATTATGAACTCTACTCACAGAACCAATTTTGCCTAGTCAAATCCACTATATGGGATTATTATTGTCTAGTTAATTTATGTTCTCATCTGCATTCATTTTCTTTTTTAAAAATATCATCTTAAAGTTACCTATATTACTTTTCACTCTTTTTAGTAAAAGCATTTAGGACTATACATTTTTTTCTAAGTACATCTTACTCTGCATCCCACAAGATTTGAAATACAAAATTTTTATATTTTTCATTATCATTCAATTCTAAGTAGTTAAAGATTTCCATTATGGTATCTTTGATTAATGAGTTAGTTAGAAATGCTTTAAAATTTCCACATACAAGGGGAATTTTTGGGGATTGATCTCTTAGCTATTAAATTCTAAGCTAATTCTATTATGATCATAGAATATAGTCATTATTATAGTGATTCTTGGAAATCGGTTGAGACTTGTCTTGTGACTTAGTATGAAGTCAGTTTTAAAGTACATGTCCATGTGTAATATATATCCATCCCAGTTGTTTGGTACAAAGTTCCTCCCTGCCCATGAACCAAATTATTTAGTAGTGTTGCTTAAATTTTATATACTTTCACTGTCTTCTTATCTGCCTGACCATGTAATTTGAAGAAACATGTGGGAATTTTCTATAGTTTTAACAATTTTTGCTTTATATATAGAGGATATTTCATAAATAATAAACCTTTCCAATGAATGAAATCTTTTATCAGTATGTAGTTCTTTCTTCATTGCTAATATTTTTTGTCTTTAAGTCATTTGACTGAATTAAAGCTAATCTAGCTTCCTTTAAATTAGTATTTGCTAGACTATAAATTTGCATCTCTTTGCTTTAGACCTTTGTTTATCTTTCTGTGTTAATGGATGCCATTTCTCTAAGCCTGTATAGCTTAATAGGTATTATTATTTTAAAAATCTTAACCTAATGATACCTGTCTTTTAGTCCGAAAGCTTTTATCAGATACATTGTAATTGCTAATATGTTTATATTTGTTTTCTACAATCATACTTTTTTGCTTTCTATATATTCTGGTTTCTTATGTTTTATTACAATTTTCTTGACTTTTAAAAAACTGACTTGGGAGTAAAATATTATTTCTACTTTTTAGTAGCTGTCACTGAAATCTAAAAATAGTATTTTAACTCTTTCTGAACAATAGAAGCATCTTAGGATGTAGACTCTGATTACTTTTTTCCCACATATAGGGAGTTTTATCTAGTATGTTATTATACTTTTAAAAATTTCTATATTACATATTGTTTTAAGCCAACAATAGTTTTAAGATTTACAGTGGTACCTCACTTTACAAACTGAATTTGTTTTATGATTTGGGAGAAGATAGCTGCATTTGTGTTTGTGTGGGGAAGATGGCCATGGTTGTATTTGTCATATATATATATATATATATTCTTCATTCTTTAGGAAATATGCCTGCTGAGGTTCTTTCAGCATAGTCTGATGGCTGCAAACTCCCTTAAAGTTTTATTTTTCTGAAAATGATACTGCACTCACATTTTTGCTGAATTTACTGCTTTAGGTTAAAATTATTTTCTCTTGGAACTTCAAACATAATTCATTGTTTCCTGGCTTCAATTGTTCCTGTTGAGTCTGCTGTCAGCCTATCTTTTGATCCCTTCATGTATGTATGTTGTTTTCTCTATAGTTCCTTCTAACAGAGCTCTGGTCTTCAGTTTTACTACAGTCAAAAAGGAAGTAAATTCCTTTGTGTCTATCATACTTGTGGAGCAATAATTTTTACCTTACTTACGAAGTTCTTGAACAATCTTTTCCAGTATTTTCTTATCTCCATTCTACACAGTTATCCTTAGTTTGGGGCCCTGAGTAGGCTTATGTTAGGTTTTCTTAGCCTTCCCTTCATTACAGTTTCATCTTCTTGTCTGTGTTCCACTGCATGAAAATATTTAATATTTTTTTAACTAACTTGTCCATTATAAACAAGCTTATCTACTGAATTTATAATCATGCTTTTAATCACTAGAAGTATTTTTTAGTTCTTTTAAGATATATTTTTATAGCTCATTATTGCTTGCTCATTTGTTATTCTACCTGTAACTTAATTTTTTTATGTAGAAGTAGTCTACTTTTAATGTGTTAATTATAACATCTAAAGTCCTTCTTGGATAAGGGGTAGTCAATATATTATTTGTTGCTTTTGCTAATTTTCACTTGTGATGCCCCCCCCACCTTGTTTGATGAGTTTGGTTTAAAAGATCTTAATCTGTGAAGAAAAACAAACAAAAAACTAAGTGCCTAAATTATGTTTGCTTCAAGTGCAGTTAAGTGTTACTGCCAGCCTAGAATCTCCCTTACGGAAATCAAGGCTTAATCTGGAAGCTGCAGTCCAGTCCCTGTTGCTCCCTCACGCCATTTTACACACAAAGATAAGTAGTGGGCAATTTGTCCTTTCTTGTAATGATTACTGCTGACATATCTAATCAGCTACTTGTATTTTTTCTTTCTAGAAGTTTCTATTACTTCCTAGGAGTCCAAAATGTAATAGAGACGCCTCTCAGAGTATCAGTCAGAAGAGGATGTATTTCTTATAAGGTTTCAGAAAGCATGGAAGTGACTTCTGATTGTTGTTTTTTGAAAATCTTATTTTAGCTACTGTATAGAGAATGAATGTAGAGGGCAAGAATGAAAGTAGAAAGCCAGATAAGGGGCTAAGGTAGTTTAGGCAAGAAGTGAAATAACAAAGCTTAGGATGGTAATCCTAAGATTACCTAAGATGCAGAGAAGTGAAATTTTTGATGTCTCATTAGATGTATATACAGTAAGAGTTGTTCATGGTTTGAATGTGAAAGATATGGTGAAGGATCACAGACTGATGGCTGGTGGCAACATTGGTGAGATGGAAACAACTGAGAGATGGACAATTTGTAGTTGTGTGTGTAGTGGGTGTCAGTAGAAATTAATAATTCTATTTTGGATATGTTGAATTTCAAATGACTATTAGACACCCAAGTAGATATGTCAGTGTGTCACTGAATACACAAGCCTAATAGGGGAAAGATCAGTGTTGAAGATATAAACAGGGGAGTTAATACCATAAAGGTGTGAGAGAAGATAAGCTAAAGTGCAGAGAAAGAGGAAGTCAACAGTCAAGCCCCAGGGCACACGAGTTCAGAACCCCGGCAGAGGAGACAGCAGCACTGATTAAAGAGGAAAATATTCAGGGAGAGGAGCTATCATGGAGACCCACAGAAATGAATTTTAGGAAGAAGGACCTTACTGACTATGTTGGATGCTGCTAAAAAGCTGAGGAAGACAGGCAGCAAGGAGGCCAGGAAGTGTTCCCTTTGCTGTGCATAATTTTGGTGGAGTGGTAGGGTCAGAAGCTTTCATGGAGTGTACTGAGGAGAGTAGGAGATGAAGGATTAGAGATAATGCCTACAGACAAGAAGCACAAAGTTCAATATGTTTTATGTAAAAGGGAGCAGTAAAGAGAGGTAAAAAGTAGAGGAAGGTGTGGTACAAGGAAGCTTTTTGTCATTGGGGAATATTAAAAATTTTCTATGTGAATAGAAAAAACTTAATAAAGATGTCAAGTGATAATGCAAGAGAGAAAGGGGTTATTTTCAGGATTGATATTTTGGAAAGGTAAAGAACTGAAGTTTTTAAGATGTGAGAGAGTACATGTGTGTGGCATGAGTCATGCATGTGACCTAAAGGACAGAAGGGTTACAACATGTATATTTCAATCTGTACAATATTTGTAGTAGATTTTGATGCACATCACTGAAAGCTTTCACTCTAAAATCAGGAACAAGACAAAGATGTCCACTGTCACCACTCCTATTCAATATAGTTCTGGAAACATTAGCCATAACAATTAGAAAAGAGAGAGAAATAAAAGGAATAAGGAAAGGAAGAAGTTAAATTATCATTATTTGTAGATGACAAGATATTCTACATAGAAGGCCCCAAAAACTCCATCAAAAGACTACTAAGAGCTAATAAGCAAATTCAGCAATGTAGCTGGATACAAAGTCAGCACTCAAAAATCAATAGCATTCCTGTACACAAACAACAAACTCACTGAGAGAAAAATTACGGAAATAACACCTTTCACAATAGCATCCAAAATAATGAAATACTTAGGAATAACCTAACAAAGGATGTAAAAGACCTATACATTGAAAACTATAGTACTTCAAAAGAAGGAGATTGAAGAGGATGTCAGAAAATGGAAAGGTATCCCTTGTTCCTAGATGGGAAGAACCAACATAGTAAAAATGGCCATGCTCCCAACACTGTTCTACAGATATAATGCAATCCCAGATCAAAATACCATTAACATACCCCACGGATCTAGAGAAAACATTCCTAAAATTCATTTGGAAACAGAAGAGACCTAGAATAGCAAAGGCAATCCTGGGCAACAAAGGCAAGGCAGGAGGCACCACAATCCCTGACTTGAAATTACAAAGCTACTGTGATAAAATCAGCATGGTACTAGCAAAAAAACAGACCTGAGGACAAATGGAACAGATTAGAAGATGCAGATACAACTACAAAGATACTCAGCCACCTTATCTTTGACAAAGGGGCTAAACATTTTCACTGGAAGAAAGACAGCCTCTTCAAACAAGTGGTGCTGGAAAAATTGGCTCTCCACATGCCGAGACTGAAACTAGACCCATGTCTATCATCATGCACTAACCTAAAGTCAAAATGGATCAAAGATCTAAATATTAAAATAGAAACACTTAATCTACTGGAAGACAAGATAGGTAGAAATCTTGAAGCCATAGGGGTAGGCAAAGAGTTCATGAACAAAATGCAAAGTGTACAGAAAGTACTTCAACGAATCAGCAACTGGCATCTCATTAAAAAGTTTTGTACTTCAAAAGAAATCACCAACAGAGTGAAAAGAAAACCCACAGAATGGGAAAGAATTTTAGCCAGCTGTTGCTCAGACAAGGGACTTATATCTTGAACATATAAAGAACTGAAAAACACTGGGGCCCCAAATTCAAAGACCCAATACAAAAATGGGCATCTGAGATGAACACCCACTTCTCAGATGTAGAAATACAAATGGAAAATAAATACATAAAGAAATGTTCAACATCACTGGTCATTTGAGAAATGCAAGTTAAAACAACATTGAGTTTGCATCTCACTCCAGAAAGAATGGCTGCCATCAAGACATCAACTGATAACAAAGAAACGCTTCTCCACTGTTGGTGGGAGTGTAGACTGGTAGAACCACTGTGGTCATCTGTGGATATTCCCCCCAAAAGTAGGATTGGAAGTCCCATTCAATCCAGCTATTCTCCTTCTGGGTATTTGCCCAGAAAAATTGAAAATGACATGCTACAGTGATATACATGTACCCATGTTTATAGCAGCACAATTGTAATAGTGAAATCTTGGAAACGATCCAAATGCCCATTAACTATGGAATGGATAAAAAAGTGGATTTTATACAATGGAATATTACTCAGCTATAAAGAAGGATAATCTTGAGGCTTTTATAGGTAAATGGAGGCAATTTAGACCATACTCACAAGTGAAATAAATTGAAATGAAATTGAAATGAAATAAATTGAATGAAATGAACTGAAATAATATTGTATTGTTTCCTTAGTGTAAAAAAACTGAAAGGGTAATAAGATCTAAAATGTACAATCGATATTATGATAATGAAAGGAAAAGAATGTACTCAAAGGAAAGAACTACTAGGATAAGGGAGGGGAGAAAAGGAAGGAAGAAAAATATTACATAGATATATATGTGTGTACACACATACAACATACATATATTATACATATGATAGATAACTAAACTACTAATCTCTTGGTTAATCATAAAAAACAGTCTGTGCTTTCATTGTTTGATCATTTTTTATGCCTAAATCTTGTAATATGAAAAACTACTGCTAAGACAACAACATGCATTATATTAACTAGTCTTAGTTTCCTATTTTTTGAAATTCTGTATCATTTCTATCCTTTTTATGTTTTGCTTTTTAAAATTAAAAAATTTTTAAAAATCTATACAATCTTAATTAGTCAAATTCTCATGTGGTCCATAACATCTTAGTTTCAAATTTACCCACATCATAGCAGCTAGGGATTGAAGCCATAACATACATCTGACATGATCCAAAAGTTGTGTGGGTAGTTATAAAGGTGATTTACTCAATCACAGTGTGGAAGGGGCCTTAAGAGATTTTCTAGTTTGGTCTCCTATTCACTTTAGGCAACTGAATCCTAAAGGTCTTGGAATGTGAACTTCACTGTTCTTGGAACCCATTTCTAGAACTCTGACACAGTGTAGTATCTCCAGCACAAACAGCAACCAACATTTTCTTGTTCTGTGCTCTGTGGTCACAGGGTATAGCTGGACTGTTATTTTCTTTACCAGGAACTCTTATGCATTTGAAGTGCGCAGTTAACTTCATCTTTTTTTTTTCTCTAAGCTTTATAATCTGTTGCTCTTTTCTTCTACAGATCTACAAGATCTTATTTTGTGTCATATGGCCAGTCTTCTTCTTTTCCCCTTCTCTAACTCTATTCTAAGTGCAGTGACTAGCAATCAAGGAACTACTCAAATAAAGTCTGAGTAGTCCTGAGAACAGTGGGGAATTTCAACATGTCTCCCACAGATGGATGAAAGATTATACTGACTTTGCCAAGACCTGAACACATTCCTGTTTCTGCTAATCTGGGGAGACTCTTCACTCGTGATATTCTTCTTTAACCTTGCAATATGAATAAAAGAATTAAAAGAAATATTGGAAAATGTTTTTAGTGTATCTATCCTTGAAAATCAGTTTGATTCTTATATAAGTCAAAGTATAAATTTCTTCTACAGCATAACAAATATTTAAATTTACTAATAGAAAAAGCTTTGTTTCTTAACTATATATTCCAGATAGTGCTTCTTAAAATTGAAAAGCAAGTATTCAGATGAAGTAATTAAATGAAATGCTGGATTTGGAAGGTCTTTCACTATTTTGAGTCTAATCATGGTTGAGAAACTCCTATGGGTGTGTGTGAGAGAGATTCTGGCTGCTAATTACTACCCAAGAAAAATCAAGCATCCAATAATTCTAATCTTTCCTAAGCATCATGAAATATCACATCACATTATGTTATGTCAAGTAACAAGATGTTCCTGAGGGTAACATGACAAACAATATAGCTGAGAAAAATAAATCAAAAGGCTGACCGATTTGCATATAATTTTGAGTAGTTACCATTATGAAAAAAAAAAAAAGTACATGCTTACAATTAGACCAAGAGCCGACGTAAGGGTTTTGATGTTCACAGTGATTTTAGGAAGGCAACTATGTCTCAACCATAAGATTTGGGTCATAAACTGAATAAGTATTATAGCCTCTTTGAACTTTTAAGTTTTTTTTCTCTGTAAAGTGGGGATAATGTCATACACCCAACCTGTTTTACGTGGCTGTTAATGAGATTCCAATGACTGGCACATTTAGGTGTTTTATACATATCTAATTAGACACATGTATGTATCTGAATTAGATTTTATATTTTATATTTAATTGATTCTAGGATACATATTTTTCACTTAACACTTCAGAAACTAGGATATATCTTAGAATGGATACCTTAATATTTAATATTTTAATTAGTATTTTTCTTTTTTAGTAGTATATAAAATAATATATTTAAATCAGTAGCCTCTTAGAAATATAGCAAATACAAGACTTTGGAAATAGTAAAAGTGCTATAAAAATGTCAGTTATTCATTTAGTCATAACATAAGATTTTACTAAAAGTCTCTTTGTGCAAGGCATTCAAAGGGAAGTAAAAAAAAAAAATGAATTAAGACCTGGTCCCTAATGTCAAGTAAAGTACAATGCATGAAGTGGATAAGTTAGGATAACTCAAATACCGAAGTGTATCTGACACGGGCCATTTGATCTGCAGTCTACACTCAGTAACCCATGAATATAGAACAGGAAATAATATCATGTGGGCAATGAAGGTAGCTGCCTGGAATAGGTGGCACTTGGGCCTGACTTCAGAGGAACTAGTCTCTCAACAGGCATGTTTGGGAAGAGAGAAACTCTAAGCACAGAGGATAAGCCAGGCATGGACATAGGATGCACAGTGTGGTATGCTCAGAGAATGAGCAGTCCAGACATGTATGTGTTCAAGGACTGGGTTGAATCTGGTGCATGAGTGAAGTTTTTGAACCAGGAGCAGCCTGATAAAAGTGGGATATTAGGAACATCATCTAGTTGACGAAGTTCAAGGGGACCGGTGAGGAAGAGGCTGGACGCAGGACATTCTAAAGCAGGTCTTGTGTAGACTTGAACAGTCCAAATAATGAACAAAACAGTCCAGATAATGGTGGGTGGCAAGGGTTGAAATAAAATGACAAATGGATGCCAGGATTATGGTAAATGCTGAAGATCTGTAATGGGAATCCTGGAGAAAAATTCTATGTTACAGCTGGACAGAAAGGACACAGAACTGATGCTCGGCTACATGTTCCTAAAGGACAGGAGCTACATGTTTTGTTCATTATTATTTATCAGTTTATTTATAATAGTTGGACAACAATTTGTCCTTGTATTCTTTCCTCCAAACCTTCTCTCTGTATTTTTAATTCCATTTCACAAACATATTTAATATCTAACATCTGTTTGATGCTGGGAATGGAGATGGAGGTGGGGGAAATGGTGGTCAGGGAAGAGTAGGCTGGTACAGTGGATTATTTTCTAAAATGGCCACCATAATCCCCCTTTCACATAGGCTCATGGGCAGCACCCTCAGCACCAACCCTGAGTTTGGGCAGGGAATTTGCTTTTTACCAATAATAACCAAAAATATGATAGATGCAGAAGACTGAAAAAATGCATTCATACTGGGACTTGCCCTCTTCTATTGCTTTTTGGAATGCTGAGACCACTATGTAAAGAATTCCAGGCTGGCTTCTTGGAGATCAGAGACCATAGAAAGCAGAGATAAGTCATCCTAGGTGAGTTCTCAGACCAACCATCCAGAACAGGATTCAGTAAACTACTTTTTAAAGAATTAGACAGTAAATATGTTAGGATGTAGGCCATCTGATCATGTACTGCTACTGTTGGGTATTAATTCTGCCCCGGTGAAGCTTGTCCAAACCAGAATTTCCCTGAGAGAAACAATAAAAGTTTTTTGTTTTAAGCCATTAATGTTTGGGAGTATTTTATTACATGGCATATGCCAACTGATAAAGCTGGCATAAAGCACACAAGGCATATATTTTGTTTCAAGGCACTTAAAATCCACCCATGAAAGCAGTATACACATGCAAGAAATATTTAAGTAACATTAGACATTAAGTGTCAAAATGCACAATGTATAATAATTAGAATTATAAGAATTTATAAAATGGAAATAATAGTTTGGAATAAAGCAGGCTTGAGTGGATTACAGACAACATGTAGAATGTAACAATTCTCCAAACAATTCTCTCATTCATTGTATTTCTTTATGTTGTCTGCTCTTGTGGCTATTACTCCAGTAGACTAGATGCCCCCTCAGGGCACAGTATGGCTTATTCTGTGTTCCCAGACTCTAGTGTGTAGCACTTGGTTTATAAGCAGGCTCAATGTGTGCTTATGAATAAACCATAAGCTCAGAGATAATGAGGAAGAAGGGCTTATTTTATGTGAAAAACTCAAGCCTCTGACAAAAAGGAAATCACATAGGAATCAATGTGCTATGTTTGTTCAACGGAGGAGACCAATGGCTCAGCCAGAGGACTTATGTTGGGGGGAGGGGTTGGAAAACAGAAGATGTGGCTGGATATGTGATTCTGGGTTGGGGGCGGGTTAAGGAGGCAAAGCAAAGGCTCTTGAGAGTTAGGCTTGGGATCTGAACTCAAACACTAGGACAGCATGGTAACTAAGTTTGATGTTTAGAAGGTTAGTTTGATAGCAGAGGTAGGGTGGGTGGACTAGTGTGATAGCAGACTAGTCCAGGAGATGGGAGAATGGCAAAGCTGTGCCATCCCTTGGCAGTCAAAGGTGGGACTTTTTCAGTGGTAGCTGGATCTAGAATGTGTGACAGTGGGATTAATTCATGTGCAATGCTAGGATCAAAGGCACTAGGATTAAGGGTGTGAGTGCTACCCACTTTAAATAGCCTGGATAAAATATATGGAGTAGAAAGGACTGTGGTCATCCCTTATCTCTTGTTGCTTTGCTATCTTCTGCCTGCCATGAATTGTTTCTCTTCTGTGATACCTGTCTGCTATGCCACTTGTGGAGCTAGCGAATAATGGACTGAAACCTCTACAAACTGTGAGCTAAATAAATTTTTCGTCTTTTAACTCTGGATGTCAGATATTTTTGGCTCAGCAATGAGAAAAGTAATGAGACCCTCTGGAAAACACAGAATTCAGTAGGCACTTCATCATAAATTGCAAAGGATAAGGGGGACATCTCATTCATTCAAGTCACATACACGGTGTACAAGACATTTAGTGATACACAGTGAGTACATATGTCCATTGAATAGATCTTTGCTGCCTTTGGAACCAAGGTACACAAAATCTAGGACCTGTCCCTTCTCAAAGTAAAGCATCGGACAACCAGGAACTGTGACTAAGGTGGCTGCTAGTATGGGTGGTCCACAGGCTTTGCAGTGACACACATCAGGCCCTGAAACTTGTTCTGCCCTTACTAGCTATGCAACCTTGGACAGACTACAGTGCCACTGATAATGGTGTTTACCCTGCAGAAGAGAGTGAAACAGAGTGAGTGACACGCATAGCACCAGGTCCTGAAGAAAGCAGGCATTTACATTGTTCACAATTACAATAATGCAACAGTAACTGGGAACATATAAATGGTATAAACTAAGTGTCCTAATAGTGTAGTAAAGGGAAAACCATTTCTGGTTGGATAGCTCCTTTGGATTTGAAAGTGAAGACTGCATTTGTCTGGGGTAAAAAATGAAATTTTTACAGGTGGCTGAAGGGAAGTGAGCATACCTGTGGGTGGCAGAGCCCTCAGTGGAATTTAGCTCAGCTGTTGAGAGATTCGAGGAAGGTGGACAGGAGAGAGGTTTTCATGCCAGAGTGAAGAGTTTGGACTATTCAAAAAGTAAAGATATGTTGCTGAAGGATCATGAGTGGGCAAGTGATGTGGCCACAGAGATGTTTATACCAGGTCAAGCCACAGGTGGGATGCGGAGTGGTATGCAGGCAGGAGAAGCTAATGCCAGGAGATCAGGAATGAGTTAACGCACGCTGCTCCAGGGAGTAGTAAGAGCCTTTGCAAGGGAGGGTGTGTGACAGAGACTGAGGACTGACTGCTAGAGATAGTGCAGGGTGGGCAGGGAAAAGGCCACACTGAAGTTTACTATGAAGTGTGAACACGGACCTTTGGCCAACTCCTTTGTCCACTCAGTTGAACTCCCACTAAGCTGTTTCAAGTGGTGGGGGCACACTATCCACGAGACATGGTCCCTTTTTGTTATTCTAGGGGGCACAGCAGACACACGCAAGTCTTTTCAGTGGAGTGTGATAGCATACTGTGTGATCACAATGGTGGACTGTGGATTCTGGCAACACAAAAGACAAGTATTTCTGCATTTGCAAAGTTTATGTTCTAGTAAAGTATGAATATAAGCATAGGAACAGTGGCCACATCATTGCACTTTCAGGCCTGAAAAACTGGAGGGGAGTTAGGTTACAGGAGACCTCAGAGGAGACGACCTGCAAGGTGTGTCAGGTGGATGAGGTGCAATGGCAATGAGCAACCTTGAGAGAGCAGCCAGGGCATGAAGCTGTGAAACCACAGGCCATGTACAGAAACCTCAAATTATTTAGTATGGCCACAGGGCCAAGTTGGTATGTGTGTGTGCATGTGTGTGTAAGCGCATGTCCAGTTATACTCTTCCCCAGTGTGAACCCTATATCTGATCTACTAGTCTACTCTCTTGAATACATCATGTAGTTTCCCATCCATTGCTTCACATGCTAGTTTTCCCATGTAAATATGCTTTCTCTTCTCCTCTGGGTTTCTCAGTTTATTCAGTAAACACAGAGAGCTCAGGTGACATGCTAGGCTTGGGAACACAGAAATGAAGACACTGTCAGGAGATGAGAGTAAACAAATACGCAGGGGCTAAACATGGAGGAGGTTATGAAAGGTTATGTTAAAGAGTTTAGAACATGTCAGCTCATAATATTTGTGCTTTAGACAGTTCACTCTGGCTTCTTTATGGATTACGGATTACAGTCGCAAAGTTCAGGAGACCAGATAATTGGGTGTGTGTGCCTGAGGCTATGGACTACAGATAGGATGTGGATCCCAGAGGTTTAAAGCAGTAGTTACTTCTCCATATCTGCAGATTCTCTATTTAACCAACTACAGAGTGAAAATATTTGCTACTCGCTCTGATTCCCTAAAAATATATTACAATAAATGTGTATATAGTATTTGCCTTGGTTAGGTATCATAAGTAGTCTAGAGATGACTTAAGGTTTATGAGGATACTTGTAGCTTATATGCAAACATTATGCCATTTTATACAAGGGCCCTGAGCATCCTTAGATTTTGGTATCCACAGGGAGTTCTGGGACCAATGTCCTTCCAGTGCCATGGAATGATTCTACTGATGGGTTTGCCTAATGAATGGCTATAAAAGATTCTTCTTTACAGGAGGAAAAGTTGGGGTGAAATAACAAATTCCAGTCTGCATGGCTTTACATATGAATTCCTAAGGAATGTACAGTAGGCATGTTGGTGATCCTATACTAGCCTTTAGGATGGAGCAGAGAGAAAGAGGAACTACAAAGGAACATGGACTAGCAACACACTAGTGTAAGTAAAGGGTAAGTTCAAACTAGCCATCTGTTCTCATATGGAAACTGCCTTTGACCTAGAAGTCTGATGCACACTTTACTTTTTTATGCCACCTTTGGCATAGATTTTGTCTTGAAGTTTATCATATGCCTCTAGCACTCAGGGTATGTGACAACCTGGGACAAAGGATAGCAAGACATTGGGTAGGACAAGTGACTTTTTTGTTACTTGTTTTGAGGTGATAACACTTAACAGAAAATAAATTCTCTGCATTATCTTTTCATTGTTTTCCACACTAGTTAATAACTATGAGGAGCAGTGCTTGTCTTTTCCATTCATTTCTGGTGTTTCTGGATCAGCTCCTTACTTATCACTGTAGCCTTTAGAGTCTACCAATGGAAAAGTTCAACAAATGTTTACTGAATTCATTTATTCAGCAAGTATTTATTAAGCACTTGCTACGGGTTAGGTATAAGGCATATAGCAAAGAATATGATGACTATTTTTGAGGCTCCTTGAAAACTCTCTATACTCACTTTGTATCCAAAGCGCGCACACACACACACACACACACACACACACACACAATCACTTTACTTCTTTTACAATCTTCTAGAAACTTTCCTGAAGTCAGCATTTGTTTTTTCCACCAGAGTTAAAAATAAACACTCATTTGAGAAGTATCTAACAGCCATTTATGTGTTAAATACAGAGGTTTCAAAAATTTTGGTATTAATTTTGATATTGAAATTAATCATGGTATGATACATAACATATTTGTTCAAGCAACCGTTTATTAAGATCTATTATCTATATGTTCATTTTAGAACAAAACAGTGATGAATCAGAAAGTCCCTGTCCCCAAAGATCCTGGGATATAAAAAGAATGATAAGACAAATAGACACTATATGACAAGACAATAGTAGGGTTCCCAAATGTGTCTTGCCTTTTTTTCCCTCCTGTTTCTGCTTAAAAGCTAAGTTATCTCTACCAAATATGCCCTTATTTCCATTCCATATGACCATTCTATCAATCAAATAAAGTACGTGTCATTAACTATCTATGTCTGTTTTATGTTCTTGGCTAGGTAGATCGTTTCTGGGGACAGGACTTTACACAGCCCTGAGAGGCAGTACAGTGGCTACTCAATAGAAATACTGCTATGGAAATCCAGTGAAGTGAAAGTTGAAAGCTCAAATATCTTTCCATTAGTTTATCAAAAATAGCAAGTATATATTTGTGAACAAAACAAAGGTCCAGAGCTTTTGCAGAAAAAACAAAATTATCTCTCTTTTAAAAATGCTGAAAGTTACCTTTAAATGAAATTTGGCAATTGACTCAATCACAGACAGCAAATGACCTCAAGTACTATGTGAAGATTTTAGAAACAATAAATGCTCTGTGGAAAATAAAGCAAATGTCTTCATACAGAATTTCATAATAAAATCCCTTGCATATTAAGCACATTTGTTCTCAAAGACCTTTTGCAGACATCTCTTCTCATGCCTATGATTGTCGAGACAACTCAGGTGTGTGCATTTCTAGTTGAACCCTAATGTGGGGTTATGAGGCCAGGCTGATGTTGAATCCTCAGCTGACCCACGAACTAAGAGCCAAGCTTTTCCACCAGGTCTGTGGCTCCCACCAACAGCAACACCACGTTCCCCAAGACAGGCACAGAAACAGCTTTTACTCTTTCTTTCCATAGCCTGGAACACATATAATTTTCTGATTTGAAAATTAGCAATGACCACACAGGCAAAGTAACATATTTCTGCTAAATACAAAGAAACATGGTTCAGAGGGAGAAAAACTGGGAGAGACACACAATCTAGTGATAAATCTAGAGAACCTATGGCTTCCATTTTGAATTCTACACAGATGAGAATAATTAGTGTCATTTCCCCATAAACTTTATTCAAATTTCCACACATACCAATGCTCTTTGATTTGCGCTGTAATTGTTAAGTCGATTCTGTAGCACTTACAAATGTATACCCCTGGCACTATCTGCACAACACTCCTTTTCTTTTGATTGTTTTTCCTTTATCTCTGATTTTATGGTTACTCAGGCAATTACTGAACTAGACCCTATGAGGACAGATGTTAAGAAAAAGATGAACAAGTTACAGTTGCTGATACTCAAGTAGCAGACTAGCATCTTGTCATTCACCTTAATGTTTGCACCAGATTTTACGTTGGGGTTTAGACAAGGACCTGTTTTCTTGAATGTTGGGTGGGTCAACAGATGAAGTTTTTGGCTGGAGTGGAGGGCTTGGCACTCCAATGTCTGACTCAGGACAATAGTGGAAACCTCCTCTCTCTTGCCCATTCCTTTTTATGTTTCAGCAACCCCTCTCTAGGAGAGAGGCTGTGAGTAAGAGAATCAAAGTGGCATTTTGAAGCTTTTCACTTAAAGGCATAATATTTAGCAATCTGCTATGTTTGTGTTAATACATAGGTTAAATTTCCTGCGGGTGACACTCTCCTAATCCAGCAATGTCATAAAGACAACTGACTGTGTGGGTCTGGCAAGTTGAGGACTACAAGTCTGAGGGATGAGAGAATGGGAAAATGTTAACATAGAAAATGAAGCAAATGCAGAAGAAACTGAAGATGAACTCACCTCTCCTTCACCTCAAAGCTACCTAAACCTTTTTGTTTACAATAAAAAAAATTACTGAGAATATCATTGTAAACCTGTGCTTATCAGAATAAGCCTATATAGAATGAAGGTAAGACCAGTAAGGAAATTAGCCAGAGATAAAGAATGGATTAGGAAGAGACAGAAATAGAGAAGGAAGGATGGAAATAGAGAGGAAAAAAGGAAAAAACAGAGTAGCAAAGACTCCAGGCTGAGATGACAGGGCAAGGATATGAACATGTGGTCAGGTCTTAGAGTGAGGAAAAGAACCTTCTGAGGCTCTGGCCAGCGGAAGTGGTGGAGAGTATACCCTTCTACTAGCTTCTTCAGCTCTGGAGGGTGAAGCAAGGGCAATGATCATGACCTACTCTGGCACAATGTCATCCACAAAGGACACCTTTATCTTCCGTAAGCCTCATCTTGTCTTCAGCCTGTGACTATCTGGATTTGAGCTGAATACTAGATCAACCCAGTATCTAAGGAGGTTAGGGTTAATGTCCTGTGCCTGTCCTGACTGATTCTGCATGGCATGGGGACTCCCAAGTCTTAAGAATGTTTGGGCTATCTTTTATGTGCGTACCCCTCTGCCAGTATAGCAATCTTGTCTGTAACAACTCTCAAATCCCAAATATGACCTTAAAAGACAATGAGTGGCATTCTAGTATTAGGAGGGGAGGCTACTGTCATCAAATGAAGGCATAAGTGTCAGAAGGGCTAATTTTATCCACAAGAAAATTCTTGCTCTGAACCTAAAGCTCTTCCTTAGAACTCCTATCTTTATGATTCTGCTTTTCCTAGAGTAACAGTCTTTCAGACATCTAAATATAGCTATTGTTTCTCCTTTTTTTAAATTTTAAAAACAAAAAAAGGATAAAAATGATGTAGAATTTTTAAAAATTGGAAATTAACACTAGTTAATACACTGCATATTGTTCTCTTAAAGTAGTTGTTCAGATTACAAGATTTAGGCATAAAAAATGATCAAACAATCAGACAATGAAAACACAAACTGTTCTTTTTGATGTTTTGTTTCGTCTTTCAGGCTTTCTTTTGTTTCTTCAATCACTGGTTATAAGACATGCTTACGGGTGTCCTCTCCATTCTTGATACTCTATGCACGAAGCTTTCAAATTTTTCTGTTTTTCTCCTCAAATGTGCTTTTATAATATACTTAGTGTATCCCAGTACTATAGATGTCCACAAAGCCATTCCTGCTTTCTCTGGACACAGGCCTGCTACTGTCTAAATTAGGATAATGTTAGCATTTTCAGCAGCCACTCTGTAGGGGAGAAAAATCCACAAACGCTCAAGGATTACATGATGAAAGCTGTGACAGAAGCACGAACTAAGCATGGCAATGATGGAGGACAAGTAGCAAATGTTGCCAGAGAGGAGCCAAAGAGCTTTTTAGAGAAGATGGCACTCAAACAATTCAAAGTAAGAGTCCACCAGGTATAGACAGTGGAAGATCTTTCAAGGTAAATGTGAAGGATCTTGCAAAAATTAGCTAGTATGAGAGAACATAGTGGAATTGATTTTTCTTCCCTGCTCCTCATTTTCAATCCCTTTCTCTATTTTTCCAGATTTAGCTTTACTTCCTGATGTTCTTTTCTATCACAGCCCAGAATCCACCATGTTTTCCTGTTTTCCTAAGTATCCCTGGCATGCAGTTGAAAGTCTGTCATATAACATTTGTTTAATTATTAGTATTAAATAGCCAAAGCACTGGCAATGGTACTGTAATAAGTTTTCAAGGTTGCTCTGCATTTCATGGATTGCATCTCTACTTCAGTGAATTGTTTGAATAGGATCAAAAAGCAAGGGGCAACTCATGTATCAAGTGGCAGCCAAGAGGCACTTAGAGCTATGAGCTAGACCACAGCACAGGGCTCTGGTGGAAACAGAGAGGGTCTATGCCCTTTATCAGCTGACTTGCTTTACTCTTCAGTTCCTTTAGCCAGCAGAGTTTGAAATAAGAATTTCAGGATTTCCAGATGGTTTCGTAGGGTATCACCCACAAATTCCTCTCCAGGTAGTATTCTCAGGCTGGAGAGAAGACAGGTTTGGAGCCTCATCTTTGCAGGTGAAAGTCTGAAAGTGATCCCACGTGGTAGTCACACACCTGTCATTTCATCTACTTGATCTTTCTCTGCTGTTAGCTTCTTGGTCAACCCACCCCACCTCTGTGAAAAGGGCACAGTAACTCAAAGCTTCCCTTAGACCTCTGACAGGTGAACAAAGAGACACAACTTCCACGAATCCACCTTATGAAAGGATAGTAGAGAGAACAGAGCTTTCAGTAAAGAACCCTAAACACCCCACCAGAAAGTCCCAAACAACCCTGAAAAGTGAGAATAAAACTACCAAAAGCTGACAGAGGGTAACAAGCATTACTTCCAACCCACACTTGTCCTTCTAAAAAAAGCCAACCAACTACTGAAAAAACCCCTGAAATATATGAAATCTAACATCATTAACATATTTCCTGTCCTCACATAGCTTATAAAAATGTTTCTGAGCTTTTCCCTGGCTCATTTACAATGATGAGAGGGAGCAAAAAGGAAATGCAACAGATGGTACTGAGGGAGGAGGTACTACCATCTCCTCTTGCAGTAATTTGTCTTCACAGTAATTTATCTTGCTTGGGCAAGATTTCAAACATTTTTCAGATGTACCAATGGCTCATTCCTGTTCAAGAACAATGCAGATGAGATTCCTTTTAAAAGCTGCAGGTTATGAGACATGTTTACTACTATTTTTGTTGTTTCTAAAAGAGATCACCTCGGCTTCCCTCTGACCCTCCCCAAAATGACTCTGAGAGAGGATCTAATCTGGTACTGATTCAGAGCTGACAGGTGGTACATGCATAATTAAAGATGACCTAACACAGAATGCTCTCATTCCTGGCATATTATCAGACACTTAAGCAAAGCAATTATCAGTAGGCAATCTTTTCTGTCAACAGAGATAGAGATGAAACATTTCTTCAATTAAGAAAATTCTGCAAGGATGCTGTATGTACCCATCTGCAAACACTTGAAAATCTTTAGAGTGTAATACTACTGCATCAGCTCAGTGGAACACCTTTGGCCGTTCAACATGTGCTTCTACCCTATCCTCTCCTGAAAATCACACATCAAACCTCAAATGCAGGAAAATTTGGGGGTTTTGTCAGAGTTCCTGATGTGAGCTGACAACGAAATATCTGCAGTTTTCTTCCAGAGCCCTGTGGATGTTTGCAAATATACTAAGCCTCCCTTAAAGGCTCAAAGCAAAAAAGGACAGGGTTCACATTAAAGCAAATACAATTAAAATTTCTTTTCAAAGCAGGATTATCCTTTTCCCATGCTCTGCCAATGCAGAATTATTATCAAGCCTTACAACTTCATCTTGAATTTAAGTGATTTATAGGATATTTTTCATTTAGAAATTAAATGTTAAAAGAAGGGGCTTCACAAAACAGATTTCCCACTTCAGATGGTGCACGAGGGAAGAGAGGCTACATTTCCTAATAGAATATTACGATTTTTATAAATTATAGTGCATGTGCTTTATATAGATATAGATGAATGCATTATACCTTTCCTTAGAACAGAAATTGTGTTAATGTTATAGTGAGACAAGTGACTTTTCTTTTTTTTTTTTAAAGAGTGGTTTGAAGTTAATGGGTTTTTGAAGCCCATGTAAAAATTGCCTTTCATGAGACACAAAACTTCACAACGTTTGGGGTGCATATTTTGCCACATTTCACAAGAGGTCTTATTGTTTAAATTCTTATATCCTTATGTCATACGTGAACAAACGACCTTTTGTTCACTTGAACATGTCTTTATAGGATCTCTGGTGGTAGAGCTATGTTGTTGTTTGCATTTTGTTCCTCATCAAGTCAGAACAAAAGTCTTTTTCTGCAACAGTGGGAACTCGGGAACATGGCAGTGTGTGGCAGCAGTCATCAGTTGGAAACACCATAATGATAATGTAAGTGAAGTGCTAACTTTAGCGGGTTGACTTCTGACAAGTAAATCAAGTTCTATGGAAAATGTCTTCTACACAGCAGACTTTAAGGTAATGTAAGATAGAAGCACTTAATAGGACAATTAAGAATCATCTAGCAAACTATCACTGCAAGAGGACTCAGTGCTTTTAAGATGTGCTTTACCTGCAAGGCACTCCATTCAGAATGTTAAGGAGAAAATGCCAGTCGTCTTTGGGGAAAACAATCAGGTGGAAGGGAGGTGGTGATAACAGGATCATTAATGGGAGCTTCAGCAGGACTCAAAGCTCAAGTTCATTATATTTCTCAGAACTAAGAATAGCTTCTGAATGAGTACTCACAATTCTCCACAGACCTATTTCTCCTACAGAGCTCCCCCTTCCTCCCTTTCCAATTTTAATGTAAGACAAAAAAAAAATACAGTCAGACACAGGTAGGAAGAAACAAAGGAAGCTCTTCAGAATGAAGAGATTGGAAACTAGGTCCACTTTAGATACGGCCAAATCCCTTCCGTCAATATTCAATTCAGAAAAACCCCATATAGTTTGAGAGCATGCTGCAGCAAAAAGCCAGGAAAAGGAAGTTGCACGTGTAATGTGGTAAACAATAAAACACATGTGATTTCCCAGTAGATGTCCTGGATGAAAAGAACATGTAAGACACTAGGTACATACCATCATTAAGTGAACATAAAACGTCTCAGTGCCATGTGCGGTCCTCAGTGTGGAAAGGTTGTGCTCACAGACTTATCAGTATTCATTAAAGCCATACAAAAGTCAGGGATTCTTAATTCTCTGGGACAAATCCTTATGTCCCAGCAGGGATTCTTAGTTATCTGGGACAAACTCATGTCCTAGAACCTCTGACTTCTGTGTGCCTTTGATACATACATAATGTCCAAACTTATTAAATTATATACTTTATACATGTATAACTTATTATATGTCAATTGTTCACCAATAAAGCTGTTAATGTGAAAAGAAATATCTATTATATTGCCATTTTTAGTGACTTCTTAGCATTCAATTACAGAGCATTATCAAATTTGTTCAACAATAATGGTATCTTGGGAAAAATCTCACTGGTTATAACACTGTATAAAGCTGGCATTTGCTTTTTAAATTTAAATAGTAAATAAAGGACACTATCTTTAAAAAACGAAGTGACCATGACTAATTTTAGAATACCTGGTGCTAACTTTGTAAAGAACTAGTGTTTGGAGTCAAATTAGACATAGGTGACAAAGACACATCTTCAGTGACCTAAAAGGCAGTGGTCTAATCTATGTGCTTATATTCTTCTAATTCCTTCCCAGAGAAGGAAGACAAATCAACTCAAAAACACTGGCCTCACTATATCTCAGGTGGACAAAAGAAAAAAGAAGTAAAAAGAAAAAAACCTAGTTTTTCTTCACAAGTCACACTCAAGGAAGCAGCTATTCTTAACTTTGAGTGCTTTTATCAAAAGAAATTCTATGCACCAGTATGGTTTGGGCTGGAAGGTGATGGGAGGAAACTGGTGATAGGAGAGGAATATGATATACGTGTTCTTCTTAAGGCAGAAAAGAAACCATGTTATTGAGAGAATGAGGACTAAATTCTTACAATGCATTTTTGCAGTTTACTGAAAGAAAATAAGGGCAAGCTCACAGCAAACACCTAATATCAGCCAGATGTAAATAACAAGAGACTGCAACTCTGGTTTATAGAAATCAACTTACATTCATTCCCTTATGGCTAACTGTAACCTTTACTTCAAGCAGACACTTTGTGCTTTCACATGTATACAGCTGTCACTTGTATATAAACTCATTAAGAAAGGCGAACACAAAATTCTCCAGGTAAAATGGAAACCAGTGCTTCTATGCCTGCAGCCAGTTGTTTTCTATCTTCATCTAGATGCGGACAGCCCTCTCTTTCCTCCTCTCATTCCGACACAATGCCTTCAAGGTCTGTCTAAGTAATGTAATTTACTAGAGTGGAATTCCCTGAGTATCCTGTGCAGCACTTGGTGACAGTATCATTTATACTCCACAGTGTCATGGCCTGACACGGATATATCGGCCGCCATCCCTCATTCATAGCAGAGCATGCAATTTCACCTTCCACTGTGCCCTTCTGTGGAGTGCATGTGCAAATTTACTCCATTCAGCCCTAATTACAAACCTTGGTTGAAATGCTCTCATTAGATTTATATTTTGCACTCCGAATGTCACTCTTATTGAAAATTCTGGTTTCCCAAGGATTCATCCATTAGCAATAAACTCTAAAGCATTCCATGACTAAGTGCATTAAACCAGCAATGCGGACATGCACTTAAAATACGTCATTAGAGTAAATCTCCATTGCAAATGCTTTACATTATTCAACCAAAAGAATAATGAGTCCAGCTCAGCCAGTGCCCTTAAATCGCACATGAAGGATAGGTTAAAACTGGCTGTTATGCCGGAAGAAATGCATGGCATATCAACGGGATGCATTTCAGAATTTCTGTCATTCCACAAGAAGGTGTGGGAGGGAATCACAGGCAGAGCCTAATTTATCATCTTCTCTATGATTTTTACAGACATTTTCATCTCTAGCAAAATACAATGAGGCTGGCAAAGATAATGGGGCAGACGTACGTGTGGAGGGGACTGAAGGTGATCTGCAATGCCAGAAACCTTGAAAGTCACCTGGCATGATTTGCTTGGCTTAAATAGCATTCTTGTATTTTGCTTAATAGAGAAAAATGGATAAAGCAACACTAGATACACAAGAGGATGCTCTATGTCATTTTAATAGACAAATCTCCCTGACAAGAGTTGACCTGAGACATGTCTCCACTGTGGAATAATGGCACCTGACTTTAAAGACCCAGAAAATCTGATGATTATGCTCATAGATAAATTATAATCAGCAATGGTATCTGGGACAGAGATGGCAAGACAGACCATGAAAAGTACATCTGAAGGGAAACAAAATGTACTGATTGATAAAAGTAAGTCATCACCATTTTCTATGCGTACCATGTATTTAGTTTTTTAGCTTACTGGTCTCATTTATCACTTCTTGTCAGGTCTTAGGTGAGGCAAAGTTAAGGTGCTGTCACAATTTCTTTTTTAATTTGATAAATGAAGAAACACCATGCCAGGAAGGTTATGGAGGAGGTTGAAAGAAGAGTCTAATTTGAACTGTAAAAGGTCTCAAAGGTTAACTAAAAAAGTTACATGATACATATAGTTATGACCTTTCATCATAAAATAGACAATATATTTAATTTGCAATGGAAAACGTGGTTGGGCAGAAAAGGACTCCTAGAAAGACTGGTGTATATTACATGAAAGAGAAAATGATTTGCAAAACTAATGAAAATAAAAGCAATGGTAATTATTTTCTGCTTGTCAGTAGTTGGTCATCTAACTGATCAGTAATGAGAATTATAAAAGATGTAATATTTCTGTAGGAAACTGTTCTACCATGGAAGCTAACTGCCCCTAAAGTTTTGCTCATTTCCACCTGAAATATTTAAATCCTATCTCGATTACAACATTAGCATTCTCTCTTTCTTAATGTATACCATCAGGTACTACAATTAACATGCACAGATGTTAGAACTGAAATATCCATGTTTAAATAAAAAAACATAGTGAGTAGGTAAAAATAACTGAATATGCTCAACACAGTGCTAATCTTAAAAGGAAAGAAAACTTATATTGTTCTCATTTAATTGCACAATAAGAAACATTTATCCAGATAGCATTAGTAACCTATGAAGCATCAAACTGCCCTGAAGATGCTGTAGCTTTGATTCAGAAACAGTAAGTTAGAAGTTGATCCTTTGTCCATTTACACTCCAAGAATAGAGGGGAATCCCCAAAAGCCCTGAAATTCTTCAAAACATCTGTATGATGAAATGACACACTTAAAAATGACACCAGCTTCATTTTATGGAGCATTGACTTTATAGTGCATGTAAGTTAATCCCACTGGCTTCTTACCCTATGAGGTAGGTCCTATTCTTGTTCCCATTTTCATACAAAGACCCACAAGCATATGTGGTTAAGTAAAGAGATCAAGGTCAATAAGGTAACTCAGCTAAGATTTACTCTGGTGTCTTTTTTATCCCAAAGCTCTCATCTCACTTTAACCACTGTGCCACGCTGTCTGCCACAGTTGAAGGAATGGGATTTGCAGTCTTCATTTCTTAGAGGCTTCTGGAATGACTGCTTTTTTTTTTTTTTTTTTTTTTTTTTGTGGTACTGGGGGAACTTATGACCTTGCGCTTGCCAGGCAGGTGCTTATGCCACTGAGCTAAATCCCCAGCCCCTGCCCCTCTTGACTCTTCTATTTCACAGATTACATCAAATCCCCTATTTCACAGATTACATCAAATCCAAAGGCTCAAAACACTTGCAGACATCTTCATTCTTTGGAAATGCCACAGCCACTCAGTCAGTGGAATGGGACAGTACCATCTCTACAATCACAAAGGCATAAATTTCCCTAAGAATGCGGATGCCATTCCTGTGTGGTATTTTTTCTAGGCACAAACTAACATGTTATCACTTGCTGTGGGTGCAGTAGATTCAGATACCAGAGGAACAGGAGTTTTTACTCGGTAAATTGCTCCCCCAACATCTGGTTGAGGGAGGGTCCTACAGGGCATGTAAGGGCTCTTCCTGGGTCTCTGGTACCCTAAATCCTCTCCCTCCCATTTTCCATTTACAGCAACTCTAAGAGACCATTTCCTCACTATTTTATGAGCTTACAATTAATAACTTTCTAACAATGGGTCAAGAAGACGGATGTTGTAAGGCAGCATTTCCAACAAAGCATTTTCTTTCAAAAAAGATTCAAGGGTTCCATCACCCCTTTTATCTGTTGATTGTCACAATTTGTATATGTATGAGTTCAGTTTTTCTTCCTTCACAAGGGGAAAATACTGATAAACTATCACATGTAGAGAAATATCCTGAAGCCCTGGCTGCCTTTTGCTATTTAAACAGAGACACATTTATTACCCATTATACCACTTACCAAACAGATGCAAAGATGTGGGCAAACCAGTCATCAGAATTAACAGAGTGATTTTGCTTGCACTACATATTCTGATTTGTATGAATCTTATTTTTAGCCAGGCACAAAGGGCAATAAATGGAAAATGTTATTCTAACCACTACTTTTTCTGGGCCACCCACACTGCTCCACCTACCACACAACTTTACAAATGTAAAAAACCCAACCTAGGGTTTGTCCTAACAAGGGATGCAAAGTGGCTAAAATGTGTGACATTTTTTCCAGTTAGTGTTTGTACTTTCATTCTTTTTCTGTATCAGGACTTTCAGGGAAAACAAGGTTGACTTATTATCTCTGGGCAAGTTCAAAGTCTCTAAATTGGTTTGTAATTCAGTGTAGAGACAAACCCCATGAATGGCATGCAAGGAAACATACTTAAAAACTCTTCCGTGCATTCAGGAAGGTAATACCTATAATGTTTTATTTTGAAACAATAATGATGTTTTAAAAGTTTTTCCAGTTAACAAAAGTAATATTATAAACATAAACATTTCTAAAACAGAACAGGCTGTCAGGAATGATTTTGCCAGACTTAAACTAATAGCATTTGCTTTAGACTAGCTTTTAGTCTGCAGTGGACCGGACTTACCAAGGCACAGCATCCATTTATCATCTTTTCCTTTTTCTCTGTCAGCCTTAAACACACTTTACCATCGTGCAGCCTGACACCTGTCAAGCATTAACGCACACATAGGTATCACTGAAAAGTGAAGCACTTGATGTTTAGAGACAAACCACCTTAACAGCAAATAAGAGAAAAAACATTGATAAAGACAATGTCTGCTAGGGCCACAAAGAAGATAGAGATGAGAGTACTTTTGATTCTCTTCAGATTTTTAATGAATGTTATCAAGGTCTCAGTATCTATCATTCAAAAGGCACAACAGCAAACATGCAGTGAGTGATTAATAGTTAAAAGTTACTTCAAGAAAATAATGAAGACACAAAAGGAGCCAACTCTGAGAAAGGTAACTTTACCTGTATGCTTGCTCATTATCCAGAAACTAGAGGAAATGTCCTGTCATCCTCCGGTAGTTCACACACCCAGCGCTAACACCTTCTTCCGACAACGCACACTGCAGAACTGCACTGAGGTGATGCCTCAGAAAATCTTTCTTACGTTTTAGTCCACTATCGTCAGAACTTCTGGGTTGGGTTGTAAAAACTCAGGCAATTAAGTATTACAAAAAAGTGGGTCATACACCACTGAGAAACAACCACACCGCCCCCAAATCAGACTCCAAATGACTGTGCTGTGACAAGGTGGGAGGGGTCTAAACACAGCGAAAGCAAAACTTTTATGTGGTGAGGAGCATTTTACTTTTCACTGGTTTAGGTTAGAGAAAGTTAATCTCAATGTCAACTACAAAGCCAGCTATCTTTTAGAGCGTTCTTGAAATTATATAAGGAGTGCTGGCTGTTAATGAAATGGGAAATTAAGACACAATGTCATAAACGGTCTGAGGAACAATCTCAGGTTTAGATGACGTGCCCATTGCCAAATGGTGAGCTTTGTGACTCACTGAAATCAGGTGCTCAAACTGAAACCAAAGTTGAAGAACCAAATTCTCACTATCCACACGAACACCTCCTTCTCCAAGACAGGATCACAGTACTGTATACCACTTCCCCCGACCTGTACCCAACTGGGACACTGAAAACAATTATAGATCATTATCAAGGCACCCTTCCACTGCTGTGCGATGAAGATAAGATGGAGTTACCTGTACACATTCATTCATCTGTCACTGAGGGCACAGAGTCTTACTTGAAATCAATGCATGTGGAGTCCCTGTTGTATATGAGGACACACAGCACCTGAAGGGATGACGACAGAAGTCTCTGCTTTCAAGGAACTTCGTGTCTTAATACAAGGGCTGGTCAAAGATAAACTATGTTTTTAAAAAAATTAAATCTTCTCTAGCAGTTGCTTCTTAAATATTTCCTATTTTATTGACATAAGGTTTGTAGATGATACTTGTCAGATGAACTTTTAATGATGACACAGTTTTATCTGGAGTTTCCTTGAGTGCTCAAAGCCCTTCTTAATCTGCTGAGGGTAAGGATTCATTTCAACCCAAAGGCCTAGTGCTCTCTACGGAGAAGAACAGAGATCCCAGCATGATGCTCATTGCCAAATACCACACCAGAGTAAACTGAAGAGGTGCTTCTCGAAGGAGGACAAATAAATTTGAAGAAAAACTCCCTGGTTCTGAGCACAAGAAGGCAGATATTTGAATGAAACTCTCATTACATTCAATTATAAAATCAATTATAAAACTGGAATTTTATTGGCATATATATTGTTTAGATTGTGGACAGAAATGTGGGAATCTGGCTGAATCAATCTTCTGTTTCTTCTAAATAGGCTTATAGCACATTGTTACTATTTTAAATAACCAGAACAAATCTGCATACAAGTGATCTTTTTATGACTCTAGAGACTCACAAAAATCTTGCAAGGTCATTCTGGGCACCAAGGGAAAGACTAGAGGCATCATAATTCTGGACTTCAAGTTATACTACAAGCCTACAGTGATTAAATACAGTATGATATTGGCAAAAAACAAACCAAACCAAACCAAACCAAACCAGACTTGTGGCTCGGTGGAACAGGATAGAAGATGCAGAGATAACTTTATCTTTGACAAAGAAGTAAATACTTTTGCTGGAGGAAAGATGACCTCTAACAAATGGTGCAGAGAGAAGTGGCTATCCACAGGACATGCTGAAGATTGACTCTAGACCCATAGGTCTCATCATACACTAACTAAAATCAAAATGGATCAAACACTGAAATATTAAAACAGAAACAATCTGAAGGAATAGCACAGAAGTAAAACTCTTCAAGACACAGGCATAGGCAAAGATTTTATGAACAGAACCCTGGTTACACAAGCGATAATATCAAGAATCAACAAATGGGTTCATATCAAGTTAAAACCTTCTGCATAGTGAAGGAAACCCTAAGAGTAAAGGAACCTACGGAACGGGGACATTTGTTTTTTGCTAGCTAGTTATCAGATAAAGATTAAATCTAGAATATATAGGAATTAAAAAAAAATGACCCCCCCCAATTTAGAGGCCTAATTAACAATGGGTATCTGAAATGAATAGAAACTTTTCAGATGAAGAAGTACAAATGGCCAATAAATATGTGAAAAATTGTTTAACACTGCTGACCATTTAAAAAATTAAAGTTAAAACAACACTGAGGTTCCATCTTACTTTAGAAAGAATGTCTATACTTGAGTCACCAAATAATAACAAATGCTGGAAAGGCTCTGGGGGTGGGAAGAAGGAAACCTTCTTATTGTTGGTGGGAGTATAAACTGGTATGTACACTATGGAAATCAGCATAGAGATTTCTCAAAAATATAAAAATAGAAATTCTATTTGACCCAGCTATACCTCCCTTATGAGGTATTTTTTTTTGAAAGAGATAAAGACATCATGTTAAAGTGATACACACACATATTTATAACAGCACAATTCATAATACTTAAATTCTGGAAACAGCCTAAATGTCTATCAACAGATGAATGGACGAGGAAAATGTATTTATGTATGATGGAGTGCTACTCTGCCATAAAGAGGGATAAACTTGGGTCATTTGCAGGGAAATGGATGCACCTTGAGAATATAATGTTATGTGAAGTAAATTAGATGCACAAAGTTAAATACCACATGGTTTCTTTTATATGAGAACACTAACATATCAACTAAGTGCAAAATAAAGAACACATAAGTAGGGAATCGTGAGATGGATTTTCAGCACATTGGAAGGGAACTGAAAGATAGAGGGAGGAAAAAGGGGAAGGAAAGGAGACTAATTAAAGAAAAGTGGGGGAGGGGCATTTGTGAAGCTCTGTGTAATTGCACTGAGTCTCTATAAAGAATATGATCATTGTGTATTGTCTGTCTATCTATCTATCTATCTATCTATGTATACCCTATACACACACACACACACACACACACACACACTCTCTCACACACACACACACATATGTATAAATTGCCAAGAGGTACAGGTAGGTAGAGAGAGGGGAGTGGGTTAAAAAGAACTGAGTGAATGACCATGTACCAACTCTCCATAATGAATGTACTCATAATGTACTGTAGACAAGTATCAATAAAAAAAAGGTCTTTCAGGGCTTTATATTGGTAGAATGCTGAAATATAAATACTGGTTGATAGAAAATTCTACCCGATAAAGATACTGGTGAGTCCACACAGGTATAGTACCTCTTCTTAAAGGGCTAATTAATATAATGTGAAGGGAAAAAATAAGCAATAAGGAGATCATTATCCTATAAAATGACATCAAACATTATTGTGCCTGAGTGCCACTAACTTGTGGCATATAATTAGTACAGAATACTGCTTATAAATCTATAATTAGTTGGTTAGCTGAAAAATGCCTGGAAATATATACAAAGTATGAGTGAACAGGTATCTGGGTAACCAAATTATAAGTAACTTACCCTATTTTTATTTTTTTCTGTTGCACAAATTATGTAGTATAACTACAAGTAGTCCTGTGCTACCTAATGAGAGTTTGGTCAACAATGAACAACAAATATAAGGTATTACTTAGAATGCCATAACTGTGTGTATTCTATGATGCTCACACAATGATCAAATTGGTTAATAATACATTTCTCAGAACATATCTGTGTCATTAAGAGATTCATGACTGTATCACTTTTTTTTTTTTTTTACTTCTGTTTTAATAAAAGGGAACAATTATTTGCTGACTGGCTTTTTCTAGAAATTAAGAACTTTTAACACATAGGACTCAGTATAATAATCTGGCCTGGTGATAAGGCATGGAATGTGGAAAAGTCTACATGAGCAATGAACTATAATTTCTATGTAAGCATCATAAGAATTCTAAAAATCTGGCTGTCTGCAACCCTTTGCAAATACTATTCTTGGGCAGAAGAGTATAAGTGACTGTCCTCATCACAGTACCTGGTCTTAGTACTTTCTGACTGCAACAAAGCTGCGGGTGCCAGGCCATTGCAATGATCAGTTTATTTTTTTTATTTTTTTGCACCAGGGATCAAACTCACAACCTTATACTTGTCAGGCAGGCACTTAGGTCACTGAGCTAAATCCCTGGCCTTGCAATGATCAGTTTAATGAAGTGTCCTTGTATATGCTGTCATTCTCTCTGTTAAATCAAGACAGAGAGCGATAGAGAGCAAGAGCAAGAGCAAGAGCTTTTGAGAGGGGTGTATCATTTCACTACTGCAGGCAGATCCAAGTAAGAGCACACAAATGATTTCTTACAAAACCTAACAGATTGGCAATGGTCGGAATGAACTGATAAGCTATTTTTGCTACAACTTATATCACTTGGTAGACAGCTTTACAGTACAACATAGCTTTCTATTATTTGGAGACTCACCGGGAAGGAATATCATCTGAAGTTTTTGACTTGTATACCTACACCATGCCAGTAACATCACCTTTCTCTGTACTATTAGCATGAATGCAAAGAATGAAAATAAATTTTGATGATGCCATGAGCAGAGCATAATTGTGAAGCTGAATCTGTTACAAATAACCATATTGAACATTCTTAAAAAAATACAATTAGCCTTAACACTATAGTTCCCCAATGACTAGAGAAATTAATACACAGGTTCATGAAATTATTTTATTATGGTGCTCTTAAAACCAATTATATCAAAACTTGTAGATCACTTCTAAAACAGACAAAAGATCTAACTTTTTAACTTTGGCACTGGAAAAGTAGGAAGGCAAAACTTGTACAGTTTCTCAAAAAAGAATAAAAATGAATGTTTTATTTTTCTATCCTCATTCAATAAAATTTTAGTTAACTAGACTATTTGAAGATAAAGACAGATTTCTGGCTGACAGCTAGAAAATGCTTTCTGCTGAAGGTCTTTCCAAAGCTGTTTCTTTTCCTAATTATAAAGCATTTAACTATTTCAATGATTCAGCAGGTCAATGTCATCAGCTACAAATATCCTCCAGCATGTATCCCCCCTACTCTTCACTAGAAACCAAAGCTATCTTGTTTTCTGCGTCTTTATCTCAGAAAAAGGGAAGTGGGGTATGTGCGGCAGGGTGGGGTGTATGGGAAAGGTTGGGGTGGGGGTGGGGAAGTACAAAGGTTAATTAATTCAGGTTCTGGTTAGTTGGGTTCCAGGTAGCTAAACCATCAGTAAACATGAATTCAAGGTCTGGAACCAGGCACATCTGAGTCATAAGAAAAAGAGGGCCTACAAGGTAGGCATGGTGGCATATGTACTCCAGGACGCTGAGATCAGAGGACTGCAAATTAGAGCGCAGCATGAGAAAAAAAAAAAGCCAATAAGGAGGGTCCCCAAAGGTGTGTTATTATTGCTTTTCTCTACCTCATATCACTTTGTCTGGTTGTCAACCAGTTCACTGGTCTTTGCTTGAGGGAGTTTGTGTCATCAGCATGTCCTCTGAACTCTTGAAGTTGCATTTGTTTTGATTTGATATCATATCTGTGCTATTTCTATGCAAGCTCAGGTGTAGTAGATCCATGTGGATGCCAGAGATGAGTAAGTCCTTAGATTTTTCTTCCTCATATTTACTGACCTGGAATTTTTTTTCCTACAAAACCCTTTAAATCAGAATGTGGTGGCACATGCCTGTAAATCCCAGCATTTGGGAGGCTGAGGAAGGATTGCCACTAGTTTGGGGCTATCCTGAGCTACACAATGAGAGTTTGTCTCAAAAACCAAAATAAAGAAAACCTTTTTAATTCTAACAGCATATCTCCCAGAATTAGAGAAAACAATCCTAAAATTCATTTGGAACCATAACAGACCTACAATAGCAAAGGCAATTCTAGGCAACAAAGGTAAGACAGGAGGCATCACAATCTCTGACTTGAAATTATACTACAAAGCTACAGTGATAAAAACAACATGGTACTGGCAAAGCAAGCAAACAAACCAACCAAACAGATGCAAGGATCCTGGAACAGATTAGAAGATGCAGAAAGAAGACTATACTCAGCCACCTTATCTTTGACAGAAGTGTCAAACATATTCATTGGAAGAAAGATAGCCTCTTTAAAAAATGGTGCTGGAAAAACTGGCTCTGCATATGTTGAAGATAAAAATTGGACCCATATCGTTCACCATCAACTAAATTTGAAATGGATCAGATATAAACATTAAAACAGAAACATTAAGTATGTTGGAAGATAGAATAGGTAAAACTCTTGAAGACACTGATATAGGCAAAGACTTCATGAATAAAATCTTGATTAATCAGGAAGTACTATAAAAAATCAACAACTGGGATCTCATTTTATTAAAAAGCTTTTGCACAGCAAGAGAAACCAACAACAGAGAGAAGAGACAACCTACAAGGTGGAAAAAAAATGTTGGCCAGCTATTCCTCAAAAAAAGGACTACTATCAAGAACATATAAAGAACTAAAAAAAAAATCAGATTCCCAAATTTCAAGACCCAATCAAAAAATGGGCATCTGAGATGAATACATGCTTCTCAGATGAAGAAATACAAACAGCAAATAAATATATGAAAATGTTCAACATCATTGGTCATTCAAGTGATGAAAATTAAAACAACACTGAGATTCTGTCTCAGCCTGGAATGAATTGCTATTATCAAGAAATCAACCAACAACAAATGCTGGAGGGGATATGGGGGAAAAGGAACCTTTGTCCACTGTTGGCAGGAGTGTAGACTTGTGCAAGTACTATGGAAATCAGTGTGGAGACTCCTCAAAAGACTAGGATTAGAAGTCCCATTTGACCCAGCTATTAACTTGCTGGGTATCTTACCAGAAGAATTAAAAACATCAGACCACAGAGATATATGTGCACCCATGTTTACAGCAGTACAATTTGTAATAGCTAGATCTTGGAAACAACTCAAATGCCCATCAACTGAAGAATGGATAAAAAAAGATGTGATTTTATACAATGGAGTACAATTCAGTCATAAAGAAGGATAAATTTGAGACTTTTATAGGTAATGGATGCAACTCATGACCATACTTAAAAGTGAAGTAAATCAGACTCACATGTGTAAACATCGTATTGTCTTCTTAGTGTGAGAAGCTGAAAGAGCAAATAGGATCCAAAATGTACAACAGATACTGTGAAATGGGAAGAAACTGTTCAAAAGGGGCAAGGAACTAAGATGTGGGAAAGGAGAAAAGAAGGAAGGGAAAAGCAAAAAAAAAAAACAAAAAAACCACAAAAACCCAAACCCAAAAAACCAAACCAAACCAAACCCCCCCAAACCAAAAAAAAAACCCCACAAAACACACAAACACACGTATATATATATATATGTAAAAGTTATACTATTAATTTAATTCATTGAAAAAAAGGTTTATACTAAGATTGTTCAAATAATTAAATGCTTATATCTTCTACCCGAGTATCTAATTTAAAGATAACAATATGCAGTGTATTAATCATTGTTATTATCCTATTATCTTGTTTTGAAATTTTGTCTTTTCTCTTTAAAACACAATTTTAAAAAAGCTTTATGTGCAGTTTTCTCGATAACATAGTAACTGACTGAGAAACCTTTGCTGCTTTGGCTGCTAGGTGTCCACACTTAATTGCAAAGCATCGTCTGATTTTAAGCAGGACTGGAAAGTCTAGTATAAGAACAGGAGATTAATACATGTTGTTTAACTTTGATGACTTCATTTTATGTCCTTTTGTCTTATACTATTTTCTTAAGCCAAATTTACATATGCATGCATGCTTGTGTATGTGCGCACACATACGTATAATCTTGGTATCTCAAGCAAAGGGATAACTGAGGAGAGTGGTTTTGGAGCTTTTAAAATAGATTCCTGTGTAATACTCTAAGGAACTCTGTCCCTGGACAGCCAGAGGAAGAGGTTCTGAAGGTAGCAAAGGAGACATGAAAGAAACATGTCTGTTAGACCTGGTAAGAACTGGTTGGTTGTTTTTCAAGGCGGCTTTTGAGACACAGAATAAAAAGCCAAATCAAGGAAGGCAGGGCCTAGTGAACTTACCCAGTGGATTAAATCCTGTGTTATCCACAGGACTACAGGTCACTCACTGTCTTATTCTGTGACTTGTAGTAAAATAAGTTTCACTCAGTAGTACAGATGAAAGACCTCATGTAGCATGTAGAGAATGTAGAAAGGAATTACAATAATAAGAGGCCCCATGGCAGGAGAACCAGCTGCTATGAGTTTCCTCTTAAGTATTTCCTTTTCTACTGCTCTGCACTCTGATAAATCTGCATTCCCTACTTCCTACATGTCCACCTCCACTGAAAAACACCTGTCATTGCCACAGCCAGGCACAGCGCCATGACTCTGACCACGCAACTCTGTGAGCACAGGCTTGCTATGAGCACCTAACTGGAGGAGCTGGAGCATCCCTGTGACAGCTACATGCTTCCCGTCATCCCAGCGAAGGAGGCTTCTTCTATGTGTAAATGGTATTTTGGGAGAGACTGAAATGTTAAACACTGCTGTCGAGCATTAGTTAGTTATTCTGCACAATGTTTCTGGAAGGAAGGTAAGCCCTGCTATCCATGATTTTAAAAACTGTGGTAAAATGTGAATAACAAAGTTTATCAGTGTAGTCATTTTTAAATATAGCGTTTGATGGCTTTAAGAACATTCACATTGTTGTGTAGTCATCACTACCAGAACTTTTTCATCTTTCCAGATTCAAACTCTATATCCATTATACAGTAATTTCCCAATCCTCTCTCCCTCCAGCACTTACCATTGATATTCTATCCATTTGACAACTCTTAGTACAGTACCTCGTGTAAATGGAATCAGTTAATCCTTCTGCCACTGGTTTATTCAATGTAGCATCTTTAAGATGGAGTCTCATTTTTGGTAACATGTATCTGAATTTTACATCTTTTAAAGTTTTAATAACATTTGACTGTATGTATATGTCACATTTTTGTTTATCTGTTGATTTGATGACATACACTTGGGCTGATCTTTCCTTTTGGCTACAGGATGACCTGAATAATGTTGCTATGAACACAGATGTAAAAACATAAATCCATACTTACACTTGAGTATATACTCAGAAGTGGAATTGTTGGATCAGGTGGTAATTCTGTTCAGTTTTTTGAGGGATCACCTGCTGCTTGGTATTCAGTATTTTTAAATTATTTTTAAGAGCAGTTTAAGGTTCACAGTAAAACTAAGCAGAAAGTGAAAAAAGTTGTTCATGTACTCCCTATCAGTACTCAGTATACCAGAGACACTCTAGGCTACTGGTGGTGAATCTATGGCATGCACGCTGCAGTGGGCTGTCTGTTATCACCAAAAGAGCTAAAAGGTTTGCCATTACTGTCTAGGCCTTTGATGATCAAGTCCTCTCTCCAAGGGCACAGGGGTGATATAGTCTAGTCAGAAACTGAAGCTTGATTCACCTGAGTAGTCACAGGAACCTTCTTTCAACCCCGATCTGTAGACATGAAACTGACTGAGAGCACAGGTGAATCTATAAGAAAGCCTGATGTGTAAACATGGAGATCCACAGATTTCAAAGCATGAGGGAGTGGACATAAGGAGTGCTCCATCTGAGCCCTTTCTTTCACTTCCTGAGGATGCATCATAAACCAATAACTTTCCTTCTAAGAATGCTGTGCAGAATAGTGCCTGACAGAGATGTTAAAGTTTGCGAAGGTGGAGTAATAATAGATAATTACATCACTGGCAACTCTGTCGCCCTAATACCAGCCCAGTTGTTCTCTGGGCAGCTGTAGAAGACAGCACTGGATTAATTTCATTATAAAACACTCATTACTTACTACTTTTTCTCTTTATTTTTCTGGTCTTGTAAGTTTTATTTTAAACATATGCATTTAAAAATCTATTTTCAGGAGTTTTGGTTCTATTAATGTTTAGGCAATGGCTATGGTTCTTCTTTACATAGTTGCTTGGCAACTGCTTTATTAGCAATGATTATTATTATATTCAAGTAAAATACACAAAATCACAGTGCTATTTTCACAGATTTAAAATGCCTAGCAATTTCTCAAATGTTCCTGGACAGTATTACACCATTTTTACACTCATCCTGAGTCAATAAAACAAAAGAAAGTGTTTGAAACTCCTACAACAAAAACTCTCAGGTATATGTGTATATCTGTATGTGTGCATACATGTACCCAGGTATGCATTTGTTTACCTAAACTCTTCTACTTTTTTCTATTAATGTGGAATAAGTTGCTCTTGTCTTTAGAAGAGAGGCAACTGGCTATGTGAAAGCTAACATGAAACACCCCAGTCCTCAAAATACACCCCCCAAAACTCTGGACTTGATGATTTGGGATACTTATTGGAGATGTGCCTGCTGTCACATGTGTTTTGTATCAAGTCACAGTTAAGCATGTGAGGGAGGGACAGTACTATGATGACTCACTTTGAATGGGAACAATGTATTTCGTAACCCGGGGCAGGGCGGGGGGAAGATTTTTTTCTTGAGTGTATCTGAAAGCATGCTAAGCACACCTGCAGAAGAACTGTAACTATTGTTTTTAAGGTTAATAACAACACTATTAGTCACACCTTCTGAAAACCAGGGGCAAAGCATGACTGGTACTAGCAGTAGGAAAGCTGATATGGAATAATGGCATTTCTCTCTACTTTGAAACCTAAAGGTACTGAGCAGACTTTAATTTTCTCTTTTCTGAGATGTGTAAAGCATGACATCTCTTAATTTAATGGTATTTAATACTAAAGAACACAGTTTTTTACCTTTACCATTTAGCCCTCCCATCACATATAAGGCAGCTGTTCTTAAAGTGAGGGGTCCTGGAAACTACACAGGCATCACTTAGCAACTTGTTAGCAAAGCAAATTTCTGGCCCACGCAATCCCGATCTCCTGAATCAGAAATTCTAAGTGTAAGGCTCAGCAATCTGTACCTTAATGAGCTTGCTAGGTGATTCTGATGCAAGCTAAAGTTAAGAATCAATGAGTTAGGGAACTGCCAATATGCAGATTCTAATCCTTGCTCCTTTGCTCAACTGTAACTCTCAAGATACTCTATTAAAAGAAAAGTAATTAGCGTATGCTTAGGCTATTTGTTACTATCACCTAAGAAAATATTTGTCATGATTTCATTAAGGAAAAGAAACCTTAGTGAAAACTTACATATAAATCTTCCAGGTCCTGTCCTGGCTTCGAGTCTTAGGACGCAGGGAACTGGGCAAAGGGAGAGATGAGAAGTCTACAGCAATCCATTCAGACATGGACCCCAAAGTTTTGCGGGGGCAATCTTGTGGTAAGTCAGTAACTGTCCACCTATTTGGAGAGGAAAAGTTGTCCATTAACAACAAACTTCGCATGTGAATACTTCCCACCCCAATCAATACCCTGTTTTACTCTTCATGATCTCTCCATTAACTTTTTATCTCTTGACCAACACACATAAACAGAGTATGACAAAACAGCCCAAGATATTAATGCCTGGCTCCACCCAGGTGGAAGCCCTATTCTGAGGTATTTCCTTAGGGAAGCTCCCAGAAAGAGCTAGGTGACAGACAGGTCACTATCCAACCAGTAATCTATTTTTCAATTTCATTGCACGAATTCTGTCACATTTAAGAAACACATGTGGCTGTTGTAACTAGGAGAAATTCTGGAAAAAAAAATGATTAGTTTGTGAATTTTGATTGAAGTGAAGTGACTCTCTGATGCCTCAAAAGTGTTTAAAATTACTAACTTTTTTTCTGCTTGTGAGTGAACGCATGCTTATCGTAAAGCATGTAGAAAATACCAAAAGGCACAATGAAAGAATAATGGTGAGGCTGACGTTGATAAATCACTAACAAAGGGGCTCATAACCCCTTCACTGGAACTCCTGGGGGAGATAAATCTCAGAATTCAGGCTTTTTTTTTTAATTTTAGAGAACAGGATATAAAATTATTACCTATCACTCTAAGACAGTCTGGAATAGCAACCATATTCAAACACAATAAATACTTCTGTGTAAAAACTGAGGCTTGCACCGAGTGTGGCAAATTAGAGCCCTTTATAAATTCAGGTCAGGGTTTTCTTTTTCTTTTTCCTCTTAGTTTTTGCAGTGCTTGGGATGGAACCTAGGGCATCACTCAAATTCTACCAGACCAGGTCTTCCCGTCAAAGAAGTTACAAAAATAAAATAAACCCCCAAACAATTTGGATTTAGAACTGGAGTTGAGGGATTGTGGACCAGTATTCTTTTCAGATATGCAGACATTTGCAGAATTTTGTCTCTACTTATAAACAGTTTGAGAAATGTAGCTGGCTATCAGAGTCAGAATTTCTTAACACTTCTTTTTTTCTTTTTGGAACTGGGAATCAAACTCAGGACCTCATGTTTGCCAGGCAGGTGCTGCATCTCTGAGCTATACCCCAGGTCCTGAATACTTTCTTAGATGAGAAAAAGAATTACTGAGCCAAATGGTGTGGACTTTAAGTGTTCTGATAACTTCCCAGAGAGCCTTGCCGGTTCATGCTCTTTTCAACAGCACGAGGGCCACAGTGATTTGCTAATTACCAACTCTATGGTAGGAGCAGAAAAATACACTTGCAACTCACCCATCTTACAGAGTTCTAATTTAGTGATGACCAACGGGATATAACGTAGGATATTTTGTTTTATTTTTCCTTGCACAGAAGATAGTAGCTTGCTAAGAGAAATGGGATTAATGTAATCCAAAGGTCCTCATGAGGTCAGGCTGAGTCAGATATGGACCATGGGACCACTGCTCCACATCCATGGGGTCTTAATGTGGAAGTGGTTGGGAGTTTGGAATAATTCACATGTTATCTATAGGCTGAGACACTGAGGCCTAGTGTTGCCCTTTCTTTTGGTGTTTTCTTTTTCCCTAGAGGTTTTGCTGTTTCTCAGCATGGTGTCAGAGAGCAAAAAGAGATATAAAAACAAAAATCAACTCAAACACACTACTAATACTGGCTAATTCTCCACACGCTGTGTTGTTGTTTCTAGTGCCATGTGTCTCCCATGCATTATCTCATTCAAGGGTGCATGTGCTGGTATAAAAACTAATGGCTGGTAAAGTGTGTGTGCACTCACTTATCAGTCCTCTTTACTACTTGGAGGAATGTGAGCTTTGGAACATCATAGATCTATTTGAGCCTAGTATCTCATCACCAAGACAACTCCAAGCCTGGGTATAAACCACAAGCTTTACCTTTTCACTCATGTGTCAGCACCATCTATAGTAGTATCTATCTGAAGCAGGGATAGCAGCGTAAAGGCCAAGAAAATCTGAGAAGACAGTAAACCCTTTGAAGATCCTATACAGGCAGGAAGGAGGCTGTATTTCTTAGAGCACAGTAGTGAGCTAACTTTGATGCACAACATAAATCAGGGCATACATGGAAGATGATATGAAGCCATATATACAATATACACTGTAAAAAGCAAACTTGTAATATATTTCCCCAAATGTAACTACAAATTAGGATTTCCAAAGCAGGGCTCCCATATCCAAGTTCTATTGATGACTTTTTCTAATAATTTTTCTTTCTTTTTCCCTTTATATGAATTTAACATTACAGGATAATTGGTATAGAGACTGTCATAATTTTCATATACTAATAAAAGGATATTGAAAAAAGATATTTGTGTTATTGGAATGAAATAACCTCATTCCATAAATCTATAAATTCAGTTTCTACAACCAGTAGGTACCATAAAATGGCTAAAATTTGGAGAGTGGGGATTCAAACATATTTTCTAAAATTTAAAGAGTAAAATTAACCTTTCCCAAAATCTCACCTAAAAGTAGAAGTTGTTTCTATTAAAATGATCAAAAGACCAAACCTACATCAAGAAGTGGACCATTTCTTTCACTGTGGCTTTTCTTTATAATTTAACTAGCATTTGCCTGATAATTCGGTGTCAAAATGGGTAGAATGGACTATATATGGTTTTCTTTTGCTACAATCAGTTATATGGTTAATTTTCTAAGCACACCAGGAATACAGGGTGTGAAAAATAAAGTGGTAATAGAGGAAATGATCCCTCAAAGAGCATACTTTGTGTTTTTCAAAGAGTCTAATTGCCTAGGGGAAAATACAAAAAGCAAATCACCGCTAATAACAGAAACGCTTACCAGAAGCTCTTTAGATACTTAAACTGTACAACTAGCATTTGTAAAGCTAATTACAAATTTGGATTCTCTCATTTTAAAAATATACTTCAAAGCAGCCCACTTCTGTTTCAATGCTGAACTAAAGTCTGTGCAACTGGCACATAATCAAAGTAAAAAAAATAATAAAATGCATCACTTGTATAAAGTTATTATTTTTGATGTTGCTAAATCCTGAACTGCAAAATGCCACAGGCTAAAAACTAGTAATACCACATGGTTATATTATCTTACATTTTTAAGAATTCATAGTTTTTTACCAATTTTTATAAGAGTGTAGATCTCTCTAGTTACCCTAGCTTTGTTATGCTGGACAGGCCACTCATTGCCTCTCAGCCTGACACCTCTCATGGGTTCTTCTGGAGATTAAATGAGAAAATGAACAAAAGTGGGATTTTTTTTTTTGCATATTTTAAGACATACATAAAATGTTGGAATTTTTTTTTTTAACTAACAACGTTGTCGATCATCAAAATATTAATCCTCACTTCACAGTTAAGGAAAGTGACAAAGGAAGTACCAAGTTAGGAGTTTTATTTCTGTACTGGCCACAAATGAGATGATTGATTAGCTTGGGCCTTGATTTCTTTGGTAAAATGAGGGCATGGGATGAGATGATTTTAAGGTCTCCTTGACACAATGGCTCTGTAGTTTGGGACTTAGACATAGCAGTGATGGGGAAATTTTTGGACAGTACCTTAGAAAGTGTCTTTCTTGAAGGTCCATGATGCCAAAGGCACCATCTGCCACTTGGAGGCCTGCAGGGCTGGGGTATCATTTTTGAGTAGCCTCCTTCCTCTGGGGAGGGGGCAGATATCAGGTCAATCATTTTGCTGTACTGAACAGATGTTGGGGGAATCCTAGGGAATAAGCAAAGCCTCCTGGGGCATAAGAAGATACTGGAAGAGCTTAAAACAGCAGATTTTCATTAACCGGTAGAGATATTTTACTACTTTCACAACTATTGTAGCCAAAGAAATGTATACCAACTAGATGTCAGTGTTGTTAACAATATCAACGTTGGCAGTCACTCTCAAAGAGACAGCCACTTCCATGGGCCACCTACCTTTCTTGGTTGAGTTCCCAGTATGGAATGAGTTGTGTAAAAGGGTTTTTTATGTTGGGGGCACACTATGGTCACATGGGAACTTCACTTTAAAAACACTGGGGCCACAAACTTAGGCCTCTGTGATACTACATCAGCACTAATATAACTTTAAGTGATGACAGAAAAGTTCAGCATTTGCACTGTCCAATATGGTAGTCACCAATGCCTCAGGTGGTACTGAGCACTTGAAATAATATATTTTAATTTTAATCTATTTAAATTAATAAATTTAAATACTCACATGTTGTAGTGGACAATGCAGCTATCACACATCCCCAAGCTAAACTTCTCAGAGGTATTTCAGACCCCAGAAGACAACAAATACTACTTTCATTCGATTAGTATTTACTGACCTCCTGCTAGGTTCTACATACTCTTTAGCTGTCCAAAATGATGGTGAATAAGAGAACCATGGATACTTCCTGCCCTAATGGCATTTTTTCAGCTAGACTGATTTCCAGAGACCTCACAAAATCTTGAAGTGGCTCACTAGACTGCTCTTAGGAAAAGGTGGGTGAAGAGATACGGTAATGCTATACTAAGCATGAAAGCACTGCTTTTTCATTTCTTCATACTTACTGTTACAGAAGTTGGGGGAAAGTTTAAAAAAAGATATCTAAATGGTTACCAGGCATTCACTTTTAAGTAAAACACCATATCCCAGATATGGGAAATTATCTGTATGTAATTTCCTCTTGCATAATCTTGAATTTACTTAAGAGAAAAAGTCAGTGGGACCTGCATTCTTGAGCTAAGCAAAAGCAAATGATATTTCATTACTGCAACAGTCATAAAAAGTACAAGTGGGTATCCAGCTGCAAACAGTGGGCAAGGGAACATTTATATCAATTAGTTGTGAAACGATCAGGTTTTCAGAAGGTACTTCTTGTACAAGTAAGGTTGATTGCATTCTTTATTCTTATAACTCAATCTTTGGCTAAGATTTCTTACTGCCCTTAATGGGATTTGATGAGCAAAGCCCTAGGAGACTATAGGTGGGGTTATTTTTTTTCTTTTTCTGAATCACAAATCTAATATCAAAACATAATTTCTAAGAAACAAAAATGTGGTTTAATGCTCTCTTGATTTCATATATTGCTCCTTATGTCCTCTTGTTGTCAATTCTTTCCTAACCAAATTGCCTGTTTGCACTTTATTGGAATTTAGAGTGACATGAAAAAACAAAAGGCAATGTTCAGAATATTAGCTTATTCTCTTGTTTGAAACTGAATTCACATTTGTCTAAATTTTAAGAACAGTAACTTTATGTTTTCAGATACAGTATTTTCAAGCTAATTCTCTTCACTGTTTTCACATTATCATTTTTGAGGTAAAAGATTCACCAATCAAAACAACATGATTTTGCTTAGTATCCCAGTGAGATGGTACATTGTGTGACTCCTGTAAGCAAATCTGGTTGTATAGTGTCTGTCACTTCTGGCCAAAGTCAGTGTACTGACTTTGTAAAAAATTCTTCCACACTTCCACATACACATACACATACACATACACATACACATACACATACTCCATCCCTTTCCCACTGGACTGAGTAGAAAGATTATTCATGAAGGTCCAAAAACAAAACAAGAGTTTAAAACTCAGTTCCAAAAATACAAATTACATTCAGACTATTAGCTGCTTAAAATGGTAAATCTCAACTATCTTCTGGTTTCAGGTTGTATACAAATACTACTAATATTTTTTGGTGGACAGGTTTACTGATGAACACACCAACTTGAACAGCCCTGGAGTTTTTATTCATATTCAGAAAGTCCAAATGCAGTAGTCATGCACCATTTTGTGGCCAGCAGAGTTTTAAAGAGAAAAGTGTCAAACTGATGCTAATTTTTGGGAAACTACAGAGATGAATTTTTAAAAACCTATCTTTCAAACAGAATTTAAACAGTCACTTGATAAGGCAGAAGATGTCTGAATCATAGAACTTGTGCCTTTCGTGTTTTGTTCTATGGGCATGGTGACACAAAGAAATGTAATTTTCTACTGCAACAAGGAAAGAAGTGAGCAGGAGACATAGTCATTTCAGACAGGACAGAGAAAACTGACTGAGACAAAAACAAAAACTCTAAAAGTTTCTACTTACATGTTCATGTGCTGGGACTTAGTTATTCTGGTTGGGGAACCACAGCTAGAAAATTCACTTCTTTGATGTTCGAGGTATATATGTCCCCAAATTTAGCAAAATTAAAAAAATTTCACCTCTGCCATAAAAGGAGAGTACAGTTTGAACCACTTGTCACTCACAATGCAGAAAAGAAAAGCAGATAAAAGGAGACAAGTGCTGAGAATACCGTCCCTGAAATAATTTTGGGGTTTCTGTAGGCTCTATATATAATAGATGAAATCCTAGTGTTATTGATGAAGTATCATCAGCTCATCACAATTTCCCTTTGCTAAAAATTTCTGTTTGTTAGGAGTTATACTATAGAAAATTTGAAGATGTTATTAGTACACGTGGTAGATAAGAAAACCCTGGTTCAAAGAAGTGAAGTGCCTTGCCTAAGTCATACTGCTGGAGATGGGCTGCCACATGATCTCAGCCCAAGTTCCCCTGACTCTAAAGGGTCCCCTATGACATCCATTAAAATTTGGGAGATTTTTTTTCTGCCAAAGGAAACGACCTTTCCCATGTGCTACTAGTAAAAAGTTCAAGTAAGGTGACAAAACTTCAGGTTCTACTGCAATGTATTTGTGTAAAAATAATTGATTAACTTGTGAGTATAAAAGGGGCATATTTCATGAACTGTACTAGAGTTTTAAAGCTTTTTCCTACTGTAGTTTCTTTAAAAACATTGTCAGACATTTTATTAAAAGCATTCCATGTCATTCTCTTACAGGTGCACGGTATGACTGCCGTCCTCAGTCACAGAGATGGCAAGGAAAGCACACCATATCAAGCATCTCACTCTAGGTCCCTGTCTCTAAAGATCATCACCACTCCTGGCAATGCTTATACAGAAAATGCCATAAGTAGGTTCTGATGTAGCATTTAGGGTTGTTTCTAGGATGCAAATACCATATTTTCCATTCTTTCTCTAAGGATCATCTCTGATCTCTGGCAGCCAGTGACTAAACTTACTGAGGATGCGGGTGCGCGTGGTGTTTTGGGTGCTTGGCAACTTGGTGAAAGGCAGTTTCTTGGAAGCTGGATGAGTACTGAGGGTGCCTTCACTCCTAGAGGAAGTACTTGTTTGGGGCTGTTTAGGGCTTTCTGCCTCCCTTCCTTTTCTTTATCTGAGAACATCACCTCTGCCAGTGCTTCATCTATCATCCAAAAAAACTCTGCAAAGTCCTATGCTTTTCTGGGAAGCTGCACACAGCCAGAAAACCCTGCAAAGTCTTACCCCTGTCTGAAATTTCCCAGGTGTGGGTACGAAGTAGGGTCTACAGTATCTCACATAAGGCAAAGTGCTGCTGGGCTGACCGTGCATGAACCTGCTGAGGTCCACACAGAGCTGATCACTATAAAAGGGGCAAAGGTTGCAAGAAGTCTGACCAAGAACTTTAAAGACAAGTAAGGGATTTGGCATCTGATCTACCATTCCAAGAAAAGACCTTATCATTGACCCAGCTAGCCCAGCTAAAGACCTATCAGTTATCTTTGATCCTCCAACTCCCATATCTAGTCCCTCAACAAGTGCTATAAATTTTACCTTCAAATGATAGCTCAGCTCTATCTTCCATTCCTCCTTGTCTCTACCACCATAACATCATTTCTCATCTGGTCCACTGCTACTGTCATTGTTAACTGGACTCTATTTTTCATTCCCTTTTGGCATGTAGAGTCTCCAAGGCCATGCTCAATTAGGTGATTCACCAGGAAGACTCAAAGGAATAAGCATATGTCATACTCATGAGTATGGATTATTACAGCAAAAGGATACAAAACAAACTCATCCAAAGGAAAAGGTGAGTGTGAGTGTGGAGGAAACCAGACACTCATTCCCAAGAGTCTTCTCTCAGTGGAATCAGGCAAGGATATGCTTAATTCCTTCAACATAAAATCGTACCAAGTGTGAAGTGCTGACTACAGGGAAATGACATTAGAGTTTTGATGTGTGATGATTTTACTGAGGGCTGGTTGCCCTCTTCCTGCATATAACGGAATTCCAGAATGCCAGAAGGAAAGCAGGTGTTCAGCATAAAGATTACTGTTTGTATAACTGCTTCAAAGCAGTACTCTTATCAGTCAGGGAATGGCTAGGACACTCTTAAATTCCAAGACCTAGATGTCAGCCAAGGGCATCCAGGCAAGCAAGGCTTTTACAGGACAGCAGTCTCAGACCTGCTATACTGGCTATGCACATACAGGAGTCAGTGATCTTAACATTTTAAAAATTATGTCACTTAACTACTTACAATCTTGAAATGATTTCCAGTGCTCTTAGAAAAAATCATCCCCTTCTCTCCCCACCTGCTGTTACACACTCTCTTACTTCTTACACTTCAGCACCCTTTCTGTTCTTTGATTATTCAAAGTGTTCCCAGGCTTTGCCATTTGCTAATCTCTCTACCTAGCATTCTCTTCTCTCCTCTCTTAGCTTGGCTAGCTACTTCTCTACTAAGTTCTCTCAGAAATACTATCCCTATTAACATCCCCTGTCCTTTTCCCAACAGTGATGCATCACCCTGTTTGGTTTCATTAGAGGATAATTAAAATCCACATGTTTGATATATAATTACTTACCCCCTCCAAACCTGGGTAAAAGCCACTATAGTAGGGACCTAGCCTCCATTATTCATCATGGATACCTGGCACTTGGAAGACTACCTAGTGCAAACTTACACAAACAAATACGTGAATGAAGATTGTGTATCTGCAGAGTACAGTGACAGTGCACATAGAAAGAATGCTGGAGACACTGCCCCGAGGATCTGCCTGCCTTTACCGGCCTTGGTCAGATTTCTGCACCCAGCTCATCTGCTGTGTGGAAACTGACCTTACATCTGTCTTCAGCACTCCTTCCTAGATGCCACCTCTCTTCTTCCCCTGCTTCTTGATGTCCCTTCCTTAAATGATGAACTCATATTCTTACTCTGGATTTAGTTTCTATGTTCATACCACTATCTACCTTGTTAAAAAAAAATCAATGGTGCATAACCCCACTGTGGTCACCTTCCCTTCAGACAATCTGGCATACAGAACTCACATGCCGCAGTACTCAAACCAGCCTGAGATCAGCATCAGGTTCTTCCTTGCCCTGTGTCCCAAGCCTCTCTCCTGTCTGCCTTTGATTCCATTGCCAATCACGTGGATGATTCCTAGCAGTTGAGGAGAAGAAAGAAAGGGGAGTAGAGGAGATTGTGGGTAGAATGCAACAGAAGCTGCTGAGCCCACTCAAAGAGTGGGCTTTTCCTGTTTTGCAGATTTTTTTTTCATAGTGAGTTTAAACTGTGGATCAGCAGACATGAAAAGCACCTTGTAAATCACCAAGCCAAACATCTTTATTTTACTGATTATGAAACCAAGGTGTGAAGAGGTTAGAAGGAAGGAGAAAGACTGTTTATTGAGGACTTAACATCTGCTTCCAAGTACACAGGTCCAGGTCCCACAGCCAGTGGTAGCGTAGCTGGAACTACATAGAGCTTGAATGAGCATTTGTATACCGTACAAGCTCTTGCCTATACTTACACATTCCTATCAGCGTAACATAGGAAAGGGCTTGATGCTTAATATATATTGTACAGATACTTGAAATTTTTGTCCTAAAAGGCAAGCAGATTTCCTCTCTATATTATCCAATTCATTTTTTATTGTAATAAAATATCCAGAACATAAAATTTACCATTCTAGCCAATTTTAGTGGCATTATGTACATTCGTTTTGTCATGCAACCACCACCATCTTAAACAGTCAAACCAAAATAGGACTTAAAATAGCCAAAACAAAACAAAGAAACATTTGAAGGAAAAGATAAGCAGAAAATAAGTGTTTAGGGTTACATTTAATTTAATAAAATTTAATAAAAGTCAGGTTTCCTGTGATGTATTCTTCACTATGTGCTTGTCTTTAAAATGGAGACTGAGTACACTGTTCACCAAGTGAAAAGGTACAAGTTCTTATCCTTTGTGTTGATTCTCTAGGTTCTAGACTGATTGTAATCACTTATCAAAAGGTTATGCAACTCAGGACATTATAACCTTCCATGTATCGTCCCTAAAAGGATAATTAAATGGTATTGCTTGGTTGCATTTTTTTTCTTAAACCACTACTCTGCATCTGGATGGAGCTGTCTCCATTATTTGTTTGTTTCTACACAGGATTTAGAAGTATCGGCACAGAGCTCTAGGAATATCCCTTAGACACTCAGCATTTAGTTCGACCTCATGATAAGACCACTATTTTTTCCTTCCTTTCTTGGTTTAATGACTCTTAAATATACTAATACCTTGTCTTACCTAATCCTCTAACAAATTCTATCAAACGCCAAGACAGAATCAGACTGCCGTGCAGGTAGTAACATCATTCGCTAAGAATTCATTTTTATTCCAAAAATTAGGAGGACCAGGCCATAACACAATCTATCACACAGCCAGAAAATCAGCCCAGCATTCAAAGTATTTTAACATTTCTTGTACCACAGATCCTTTAAAAAAACTGACGAGACTTTTCCCAAAGACACACACACACACACACACACACACACACACACACACACGATTTCTACATAATATTGGAAGGTTCGAGGGCCCTTTAAAGCTTATCAAAAGATCTCCTGAGAATCCACAAATCCCAGGTTAAAATCTCTCGGAAAAGAGCTTCAATAGGAGTTTTTTTCCCCAGGACCCTGCAATAGACCCTAGCACCTACAGCATTTCAGGTGACTTGCTCTGATGCCCCTGTGTCTGCCTGACAAATGGCTTCTTTGGTTTAGGCTTCAGGAATAGTTCTAAGGGATTCTGGTCAAAATTACAATCACTATGGTTGCACCAAGTCAGCTGGCCACTCTGGGAGCATTTATTGCTCTCATCATCTATGATGTGCTTGCCATGACTACATTCTGAATTCTACTTTTCCATATTCCATCTTGTATGCTCTAGTCTGCCCTGAGAGCTTCAGCTATTTTCCTGCCCTTTTCTTTTGATCCTTTCTTGCATTTTTATTGTTTAAAATTCTTTTGCTTTTTCTCCAAAAGCATCCTTCAACCTTTTGTGGCTTTGTTCCTTAAGAATAATCTGCCTGCCTACTCTTAAACAGCAGGTCTGGCCATTCTCTGTTGGGCCTAGGCCTGGTTTTCCCTTCAGGATGTAATTTGGTAAAATGCATAAGAATAATCCTGAAGTCAGACAGACAGTTCCAGCCCCAGTATACAAGTGCAATGACTGCCCAGGTAATGTAAATGAAGGCTCAATTTCCTGATATGAAAAACAAAGTCAGTAACACTAACTCAAGTTCCTGAGGACCAAAAGTTGCCCAGTCAATGGGCGTGCCCATTACTTTCTCATCTTCCTTTTCGCATGTGGGATTCAGCATATTCTGCCTTTTAAAGGTAATTCCTGCTTCTACGGTAGCCATAACTATTTATCTTAGGTACTTTTAAATAGGTTTACTGAGATATAATTCATATGTCATAAAATTTATAGTTTAAGTACACAATTCAGTGACTTTAATATATTCAGAGTTGTACAATGATCACTACTATCAGAACATTGTCACTGCCCCCAAAAGAAACCCCATACTTATAGCAGTTACACTTTATTTCTTCTCCCAAATCCACTCTTTGGCAACCACTAATCTACTTTCATTCTCTATGGACTTGCTTATTCTGTGCATTTCACACAAATAGAATCATATACTATGTAGCTTCTAGCATATGGCTTCCCAGGAAGTTTTCATGATCACAATGCAGCATGTATCAATACTTTATTTCTTTTCTATGGCTGAAAAAAATCTACCATATGCATTTACTGTTTTGTTTGTCCATTTATCATTTGATGGGCATTGGGTTGTTCCTGTATTTGACTATTATGAATAATGCTGCTATAGGCATTTATGTATAATTAGACATATCTGAATATGTTTCTAATTCTCTTGGATATATGTCGGGTAGAATTGCTAGATGTGATGGTTAATTTTTTACATCAACTTGGGTATGCCATGATACCAGGGTCAAATATTATCTGGACGTTGCTGTGAAGGTATTTTTTAAAAGAAGAGATTAACATTTGTAACAGTAGTAGAGAAGATTATCTTCTAGAACGTAGATGAGTCTCACTCGATCAGCTGAAAGTTCTAAAGAAAAATGATTGATTTTTCTTAAGGAAGAGGGAATTTTGATAGCAAACTGCCTTTGGACTCAAATTGCTACATCAACTCTTTCCAGAGTCTCCAGGCTGCTGTCCTACCACGTAAATTTGGACTTGCCAGCCTCCACAATAATGACAGCCAATTCCTTAAAATAAATGTACTTTCTCTCCTTTTCCCCCTCTCTCTCTCTTCCTCTCTTTCTCTCCCTTCTTCTTTCTACCTTCGTCTCTCTCTCTCCGTCCCTTCTTCCCTCTCCCTTTCTCCCAGTCTCTCTCATCTATCTCTCTCACAAACACACATATCCACCCACACTTACATGTACAGACACACACACACATACACACTCACTCTCTCTCTCTATCGGTTTTGTTTCTCTGGAGAACCCTAACATATACCAGGACATATGGTAACTCTATGTTTAACATTTGAACAACTTCCAAACCATTTTTTGAAATGACTATACCATCTTACAATCTCATAGGCAATGTGTAAGGATTCCAATGTCTCCACATGCTCAACAATGCTTACTACTTTCTGTTTTAGAATCAGGGCATCCTAACCTGGATAAAGTAGCAACTCATTGTGGTTTTAATCTATGTTTCTCTGGTGATTAACAATGTTCAACATCTTTTCATATAATTATTAGAATTTGTAAGTATTTTCTGGAGAAATGCCTATTTTAATTATTTGCTCATTATTTAATTGGATTATTTGCTTTTTGACTGTTGACCTGTAAGAATTCTTCATATATGATTGATTCAAAACCTTTGTCAGGTATACAATTTATAAGTACTTTATCCCATTTTGTAGGTTTCACTTTATTAATGGTTTTCTTTAAACATGTAAGTTTTTAATTTTGATAAAGTTCTAAGTATCTTTTTTTTTTCTTCGTCTCACCTCACACCACTATTTTTTTTTTTTTTTTTTTTTTTTGTACCAGGAATCAGATTCAGGGCCTTGCGCTTGCCAGGCAGCTGTTTATACCACTGAGCTATATGCTCGGTCACACCATTATTTCTTTAGGTGTCATAGAAACTACTAATCAGTCAAAGATCATAAAGATTTATTCTTACATTTTCTTCTAAGAGTTTTGGTACTTACATTCAGCTTGTGATTCATTTTTAGTTAATTTTTATATATGGCATAAGGCAGGACTATATTGCCTGTTTATTGTAGCTTTGTAGTACCTTTTTAAAATAAGAAATGTGAGCCCTCCAACTTTTTCTTTTCTCAAGACTATTTTAGTTATTCTGGGTTCTTTATATTTCTGTTTGAATTTAAAAACCAGTCTGTCAATTTCTATGAAACAGCTAACTGGAATTTTGATGAAGACTGTGTTGAATATGCACAAGTTTGGATAGCATTAAAATCCCCCAATTTATGAACACTGGATGTCTTTCCATTTATTTCTTAATTTCTTTCCATAGTGTCCTACAGTATTCAATATTCTTTTCTTAAATTTATTCCTCAATATTTTATTCTTTTTGGTGCCATTATAAATGGAATTTCTTTCTTAATTTCGTTTTCAGAGTGTTTCATTGATAGTATATGAAAATAAAATTGATTTTTTGCATTTTTTTATCATGTAAACTTACTGATATTGTTTATGAGTGCTAACAGTTTTTTGAGTGTCTTTTTTTTTTTGTGGGTTGAAATCTTAAAATTTTTTAAAGTACTGTAAAGCACAAGAAAATTTAGACCCATTAATCCAGGACTTAAATTTCACTATATATACAAAGAGCTCACATTGCTTGTTCTTCCTCCCTTGATCCTGGGTGCTATGCCTGCCTCCGGGTCAAAGGGTTGGGAGATGTCCCTACTCCTGCTGCTCTTATTGACAGCCCATGTAATTATTTGGAGAGGAAAGATTTTACAATACAGGGCCCATGGTGAAACATGAACCTATTTTCCACAGAATGGTGTTATAAATAATCAGATTCCCAGCTCTCTTTGTATAGACATCATAGGGTGAAAAAGCCACAGGGTTGAGCCTCAGCCTTATCAAAGAGGACTTAAAAAGTTTATTTCAGTGGGAACCCATATCTTAAGTGATTCTGAATGAATCTTTACAAAAGAGCCATCCTAGAGATTTCTTAAGGTTTTCATGTAGTCTTTATCTGTGCTAACCTAGTTCCTCTTTCTACTTAGGGCAGACTCTTGATGTACATTACTTTCGTCATTATTTTCACATAACGAGTGCTAAATTTAACACAGATTAAAATTATTATTATTATTTTTACTAGACTATGCTTTGTTTCAGGTTTAAAACCTGATTTCCACCCAGGGAGCATCCGAGACCTACTTTGCATCTCTGAGTCACTGATTTGAACATGCATTTGCCAAGAATACCCAGGCATAGGAAAGGATCAAAATACCACACTTTGATTGATTCAGAAAGTTACTTTCTACCACCATGCAGTCTGAGAGTTTCTATACTGCATCTGACTAATTAGGGATGCATAAGAGCAGAGTAAGTCAAGAGTCCTGTGTGGAAGACCTGTCTCTGCCTCAGGCACCAGGATCCCAGGGAGTAAAACCTTCTGCTCTATTGGTGAAGTGCGTCTACAGGATGCACAACGAGCATAATCTGGGTATCGGAGTCATCTTTGAGGGGATCCTGGTATTTCGGTTTGACAAAAATCGAGAAACATTTTAGAAAGAAAATCGGATTTGTGTGTAAATGAAAAATATTCCTGAAAAGAAACTCTGTTACGAAACTGAAATCTGGAGACCGCGGTGGTGCTAAGTTGAGTCATCAGTTCCCTTTACACCCTAATAATCAACGGCACTTTGATCACAATGACTGCTCTGGGTGATGCTTTTTTGTTTGCTTTTTGAGTACTTCCTTTTGTAAACAGGTTGTCTCACTATCGTCTTGCAAACATGTTTACATTTGGGGGATCATAGGCAACGTCTGTTAGAAACAGATTTTACACTTTTCTGTCAGCTTATGGGAATCTGAATTGGATTTCTTGATAATATATTTTTTAAAAATGAAGTTCTACTGGAAGGGAGCATGATGTGATATTTTGACTGCTCTTCACATAGATACTTAAGAGTCTGTCCTGAAAATGTCCAACTGAAATAGTTGAAAATAGGCATTAGTTATTCTTCATATTTCTAGATTGGGACAATGAGGTATACAGAAGTTAAATGGCCTGATCAGTGACCAAAGAGGGGACAAAGAGGGAACAGTATATATCTCAGGTCTTTTGATCAACACACTGACACTCCATCATCAACACCACTCAAATTCTTAGGTATCATGGATTCTCTGATATTATTTGCCAAAAATGTTACAATTTTTCACCAGTTTGAGAAGAACAGTTAATCTGGAGAAGGCAAAGGAGGGATGGCTAAGAGCCCTTCAAGCAGCTTCCTTGCCCAGAGCTTGAGTTAGAGACCCAGCAATGCCTCGAGAGCTGGGGCATGCAGAGAGGGCATCAGGACAAAGCCTAGAGAAGTTGAACAGATATGAAAACTTAAAGGTAAGATGCCTCCAAAATTGTAACCCTATGTATGCTATTGCCCTACCCAGAGCATCGTAATCTTTAGGGAATGCCAACTTATTCTAGCCCTTCAAATTTAGGCAGGAGTAGTGTCAATGTGGAGAGAAATAACTGTCACCATGCAGCAGACTCCATGTAAGGGTCCCAAGGCAACAAGACACTTAGGCCAGTCTCCTTCAGTCCCCTTGTCTCCCACCCTGCCTTGAATTCATACTCTCACCTTCAATGTTTTAAAATTTCCCACCCAAATGGTCCCAAGCTTCCAGGCTCAGTAGAGGCTTTTTTCCTGGGTCCTTCTTGCCTTGAATGGATTGCATTATCTGAAAAGTGAGCAAAAGCTACAGAGCAATATTAATGGAGATGTGGTTTTATGATGGTTGTGTGGTTATCAAAGGACCTGCAGGATAGATAACTGGGAAATGGGAGGAGCAGGAAAGAAGAAATGGATATATTAGCTCCCTAATACCTCCATGTTTCTGGCTGGCAACTCAAGGAGCCTGGAAATCCTAAATTAAACCTGGTCTTCAGAAAGGTTATACCATCAAGGCAGAGGATCATGAACATACCTATGCAGCCACTTGTTAGCTTGATTTACAGTATTTTAATATTTAAACATGTGGCACATGACCGTGAATTGTGACCTTGTTTTGAGCCCTACAAATGTTAACAGCCAGACCTATTCAGGCGCTATGGAGATCAAGGCTGGACAGCCTGCTGATATGGGTAGAAAGTGGTAGACTATAGACATCCAGGGCTGCAGACACTGACCCTTTGAGTGAGCAAAGGCGGGGGTCAAGGGACTCTTCAAACATCAAGATAGCCCTTCAGCAAAGGCCTCCTTTCCAGCTGTTTTGGGAAAACCATGCTGAATAGGGCTTAGCCAAACCTTTTCCTGTTTGGCTATACAAAAACCAAATATTTAAGGGTCTCACCATGGGTGAATTAAGCAAACATTAATCTTAAAAAAAAACCACCACTACCACCACAAAACAATCATCTAATACCTTCACCTCTTTTTGTGCTCTTTTTTTTTCCACACATAATTTGTAACGTACTTATTGAATAACTTGAGGGAACCAATGTGAACCAAAACAACAGCAGTTATACAGCGCAAAAGGACCAAAACACAGGTAGAAAAATAAAAATATCAGTGAATATTACACTGAACTATAAGAAATAATTAAGTAGTTATACATCAAATGCATAAATATGATTCATTTTTAAAAGCCCACACATGTTACACCCACTTTCCGGAGTTTCCCAAAGTAATTTAAAACTATTTGATGTTGCTTCCTGTTTTTCAATCCTTTTATCTATTTATGGGGGTGGCAATTCACTGTTACCAATGGAACAAGAAGAAAAGTTAAGGATAAGGTAATTTTTTGGCTTTAGTCATTAAAATTTGCCTTAAAAGGCTTAATTTTTAGACCTTAAATACCAAAATGCGGTCCCCCCCTTACCTTCAACATAATTATTTACAACTTATCTCTTGACCCTATAATGCACCAAAGCTTTGTCTTAAACTTAATGAACTTTTTACAAAAACTTTGTGCTTTCTGCTGTCTGTGTATATTTTCCTACTGAAACAACTAATTTTCAGATGCGAGAGGAGTAAACTGAGGGCTGATTGGCCTTGATCTATATTCAATATATTGTTTTTTCTTCCTTGAGACAAGGACTGGTTAGAATAAGATTTCTTCATATTTGAAGCAGCCATTTCCAAAAAAAAAAAAAAGCTAAAACATTTCAATACTATTCCATATTGTCATATTGTCTTTAGGCAGAAAAAGTAGTGTAGGCACCAGGTATCACAGAATAAAATTTCAGCATTCCATGTCTGCAGTGGCCACCTCTTCTTATCTGGCTTTCATAGATCATTATTTTAATCAATTACATAGTCAGTGAAAAAAGCAAACCTATACTTGTTCATGAAGTAAACACTGTTATAGGGTGGAGGCATTTTGGGGATCAGCTAGTATAATCTGCCATCAGAGGCTAGATCACAAATGGTTGATTCTAATTAGTTACCTCTAATGAGAAGGTACTCATTCCAGGTAGCCAAGTCTATTTTGAAGAATTATATGTACAGTGTTGTTGTGTATAGTCTTCTTGGAGGCAAATCTGCCTCCTTGTAACATAGAAACATGGGTCTGCTCTCTAGAGGAGGCAGAGCAAGGATGGACCTATAAAGGTATTAGGGAGCAAAGGGTATAAGTTCTTTTCCCCAAGCCTTCTCTCTGGTAATTGTTTCCACTTTCTTCAAATGGTTTGAAGAAACCATTTGGTTTGACATAGTTTCATGTCCTCTCACTATCACTGCATCGGGTGAATATTCTCTGAAAAAAACCTTTGAGGTCTAAATTTAAAGATAATCATTTCAATTTAACACCACATTGTAGCCAACAACACACTTGCCAATATATACATCAGAATGTGATCTCAAATAGAGGACAATTTTAACAGTGAGGAGTAGACAGAACTATGATCTTCTTAGTCTTACAAGAGAGGCTACAATATCATTATGTTTTGGGCAGCTCCATCCTCACACTGACTGGGATGAACTTGTAGAAATGAAGCCCTCTAAGGACCTTTCATGTATTACTAGTGCACTTTATTTCTCACAATCTCTATTTGTGATTTTTGGGGGGCAGGGGAGATACAATTGTAGGTGTTAAAACTTATTCCTATTCTTAAATGTCAATTCACTCAGCTCTAGTCCTTTTTTTGAATTTTCTTCTGTTTATCCATTTAAGGGCAAAGGAACACATGAAAGAGAATTGTGCTCAAAGGATTTTTCTTTTTTATCATGAAACTGTACTAGGCTTACAAAGTAATGGATAATCAGGGTGAAAACTAAGTCAGAAAACAATACCCTTTAGGAACTGGCTCAGTGTGTATGCTGCACTGAATCTTTCCTCAGTAAATTCTGAGAGGAAACTCTGAATAAATATTTACCATATTTATTTATTTCTCCTACTGAGAACTATCTAAGACAAGAGGATGTTTAATGATGAAACAGATTTCAGGATTTCTGCTCTATGCAGTGTCCTGCCCCAGGGCCGTGAGGACTGATACAAGCCCAGCCTCATAATGAAACCAGACACAGTTCACTTCCTTTTTTCTTAAACCACCCCCTCACCTGGGGGATGTCTTGAGATGACACAGAATTAGTCATGTATCACTAACACAAGATACTGAAGGAAATGATTGGTATTCATTAGCAATAATAGTACTTAAAATATTCCTTTGGGAAGATGGACAGTATTTTTTTGGAATGGAATAGAACCTTGCCTAAGTCTTTCTGCTAAAAGCTTCCATTCCTAATCGTTTCCAAAGGACAACAGAGACCCTGCAACCTTAGAGCTATTTCTTCTTCTAATTGACATACCAAGGAGAAGTCAGGAAGCATCCAGGTAGAGACGACTGGGCTTCACTTTCAGGGCTTATTATGGAAGGTAAGTACTCCCTTAAATCAGAAAACACCTTTTGTATAGTCCTCTAATCAGGCTTTTGGGAAACAGTCTTCCAGATCTGAGAGAAGAGTTCAAAGTACAGGACTCTGTTTAATGAAGCCCAAGGAAGAGTGCTAAAATAACTAAAGCAGTAGAAAAATAGCTACCATCATTCTAGATTCAAGCAAGTGAAAAAAACCTCAAGAAAATCAACCTGTCAACCAACCAACCAGCCAGCCAGCCAACCAACCAACCAACCAAACCAGTGATGGTGAACCTTCCAGAGCTTTCAATGTATCATTGAAACAACCCACTGAGGCATGTGTGCCACAGGTTTGCCACCACTGACCTAGGCTCTTGCTATGGTTTGAATATTTTTTGAAGCTCATGTTGAAATTTAATCCTCATTAATGAGATATTAGAAGGTGAGATCAGGTACTTTTAATTGGTGATTAGACTCTGCCCTCATGAAAGCGTTAATCTATCCATGTGGTCAACAGATCAGTGGGTTATCTTGGCAGTGGGTCTGCTACAAAAACCAGTTTGCCTGGGTCTCTCATACTCTCTCTGTTTTGTCATGTGATGTCCTGGGCTACACTAGGACTCTGTCAGCAAGAAAGCCACCACCACATGTGGCCTCCTGATCTTGGACGAGAACTATAAGACCAAAATAAACTTTTTGTCTTTAAAACTCTAGGACTCTGTCAGCAAGAAAGTCACCACCACATGTGGCCTCTTGATCTTGGACGAGAACTATAAGACCAAAATAAACTTTTTGTCTTTAAAACTCACTCAATTTGCATTACTGTTTTTATAGAAGCAGAAAATGGACTGGAACAACTCCTGTTATCTTAGAGATCCCCCAGAACTTATTTTATGTTTCTTACTGTCAGCCTTTTTTGAGGATGTAGGGATGGTCTGCTCTACTCTTGAGTTTTTTCTCTGCTCTTCCCAATCATATCAGGGATTGATTACTATTCTTGAGCTCTGGGCCCCAAACCTTTTCTCTCATTTAACCAATATGTTCTGCAATTTGTCCTTGTCTTAGTTATTTTTTACTCATCGCTGAGACAAAATACCTGATGCCCAAAGTTGGGAAAGGAAAGGTTTATTTTTTACAGTTTTTGGAGGTTTTAGTCTATACTCAGTTGGCTCTAAGGCAGGGTGGCATGGCATGGCGGGACCGCAGTTTATGGAGGCTGCAAAGAGCAAGCAGAACCGGCAAGAGAGAGAGAGAGGCACACCTTTTTTTTGTCATTATATCACATCTTGGCTCCACCCCCTAGGAGAGTGTAGCACTGACACCATCAATCCAAGACAATGAACCAATCACAAATGCACAATGCAAATACATGAGGCCTGGGGCCACCGACATAAACCATGACAGTCCTCATTCTCACGTGACATTATTTTTCTCTCTTTATCTTAGACCAGCTCTACTGGTAAATAAACATGCTTAATATCTTCCATCTTAAAAATCCCTTTTTCATCCCACAGCTTCCTCCAGATACCACCCCTTTCTGTCTCTGTTCCTGTTCTGAAGGAAAACCCTCAGGAGTTGCCTACACTTGATGTCTTTATTTTCTTATTTCTTACTTTCTCATTAAACTGTTGAAAGTAGTTTTTTGTGTTGTTCCAGAGAAATTTTATCAAGGTCACTGATAAGCTCCGCCTTGTCAGTTCCATGCTCAAACCTACTGTCTCAGCTTACAAATGACTTCTCAGCAAAATTGGACTGAGTTGTCCACTTTCTTCTTCTGTGGTTTCAGTGGTGCCACACTGTCCTGACTTTGCCTCACCTGGACATTTGCCTCACCAGGAAGCCTTCCCAGTCCCTTTGCTGGCTCTTCCTCCTCTAAATGTCTCCTAGCTCCAGTTCTCTTCTCTAACCACACTTACTCCCAGGACTATGCTTTTGTTACCTGTATCCTGAGGAAGCCCAGATTTATTGTACTTTGTTCTGACTTCTCTAATTTCCAAATCCAATTTTCTATTTGTTATCTGAACATGCATCTCAATATAACAAAACCAAAAAAAAAAAAAAAAAAGAATTCTTGTTTTCATCCTCCCTCCAAATTTACTTCTCTGTAGTTTTTTTTTTTAAATCATAGCTCCTTCAGAAAAGTCTCTGAAGATGAATCAAAGAAAGTAGTAAGTCTTTCATTGACTATATCACCACAATACATCCTGAACTGAACCAGTTTTCACCACCTCAGTTTCTCAAACATCTTGGGCTGAGAATTCCTTTATATATCTAAAAATTTTAAAAAACCTCAAAAGAGTTCTTTATGTGAGTTGTATCTGTTGATACTAGAAATTAAAAAAATACAGAATTCATCTAACTAAACTAAAACTAAAATTATTCTAGGTTAACATAAATAATACACTTCATGAAAAATAACTTTATTTTTTCCCAAATAAGAGTGAGACAAGTAACACTGTTTTATATTTTTGCGAATCTCTTCAATAGATGCTCTGATCTACCCAGAGCATATTTGTTATAACATTCATTCTGTTGTGAGACGGTGTTTTGACTGAAGGGTATGAAGAAAATTTGGCTTCCTGAAGATATGTAGTTGGAAATGGATAAAGTATTTTGGTAGTCTTTAGTAACTGTGGATATTCATCTTTGATTCTGTTGTGGAACTCAGTAGTGGTAGTTTTAAAAATGTGGAGTCTGAAATGTAGAACTGAGAAGCCCATCCAGAAACTTTTCTCATTCTATCAATGTTAGAATCTATCAATCTGTCTTGTACTTCGAATGGATCTTTTACTTGTGCTCTATTTTATAACATCATACATTCATCATTTGGAAATACTTGTATACTGTCATAGAGATCTTCCACATACTTATATATTACATCATTTAATATTTAAAGATCTATATTAATTAATTTCACCATCAATTTTATTAGAAAAACTCTTTAATGCATGAGGAAGTTGCAAGTTCACAGTGGCAGTGACATGTTTTCCAAAATCCTAATTTTTGTTTCAAATTTGATCATTGGCAACAAATACTGTCAGTTGTTTTCCTGGAAGTATCAAAACTATTTCAATTTTGAGAAAATGTCTGTCAAGAAAACATTCAACTCTGCATAACTGAAGTTATGCAGAATTTTCCCGTGAGTTGTTCTCCTAAGGCTGACATTTCATGCAAAAACAACAGCAGCCAGTTCAGCTTAAAACTCAACAAGTGCAAGAAGGCGTCTTTAGAGACAACCTTCATAGTTTGGCATATGGTAGGAGAACTTCAAGTGCGTGTCCCACCTTGTGGCACAGCATACTAAAAAGTTATTGGTTGAGCAGTGGAGATTTAATGAAAGGAGTAATGGTTACTACTTATGCAAGGACATTCTTCAGTGACACTGGCAGTCTGTTTGCCTCTGAAGAACCTACACGTTTGGTGCCCCTGCCATGTTTCATGCTGTAAGATACCAGCAGTCTCACCCATCAGCACTTCTGCATGATTTAGTTACATGTCAACAGTATAAAAAGGGAAAATAGTATTTTGATTCAACTAGGAAAAATTTTTGACTTTGTATTTATCTCTATAGGTCTGGGGACCTTCAGGAACCCAGAGACTACACTTTGAGTTCAATATCTTCTGTTGGCTGGACCACCTCTTTCCTGGACCTACAAAAAAGCTTCTGTATTGACTTCTATGCTTTCACTTTTGTGACTGTAAAAGCCCTCTTTTCAGATTAGTGAGAGTAATCTTTTTCAAATGTACTCCAGATCACATCGTTGTCCTGCCTCAGACCTCTACTTTAGCTTCCCACTGCTAATAAGAGAGAGTCTGAGGTTCTTACCCATAGCAAGTCCCTATCTGGACCTTCTCAGTATTGCCCATTTTTTTTCTTTCCTCCTCTCCAGTCATCTGTGATATAAGGAAAGAAATTCCCAACCAACAAGATGTCTGCTATGAGTTTGTGTTCTCTAAGAATGAATTTTACAAACAACGGAGGTTAAGAGCAGAATATATTTATTGAGAGAAAGAAAGCTTCTGTCTGAGACAGACAGACAGACAGAAGGGGTCCTGAGCGGGTTGTCAAAGACCCTGCCTTTTCTGGAGATTTTATAGAACAAAACCCCAAGGTGAGGCATGTCCAAGGTGGGGGAAAAATGGGAGTTCACAACATGGGCATGAGGTGGGACAGAACTATGATCAACCCATAAGATCACAAGTATAATTGCTCAGGTAAAATTGGTTAAATTGGGGACAAATGGGGAAGCAAGTCACACAGCAAGTGGGCACACCTATAGAGCAGGGGCTCTTCCTGCAGGGGTTGGGTTAGTGGCTCCTTCTGGCTTCCTCTGGGTGATAGAGAGCTATTTAGAATATCAATCCTTGTTTTATATCTTTATGAAGTATGTAGGTGCATTTGTTTTATCTTTTGTCTTGAGGTGTGGTCCAAGCAAAAGTGTCTGTGTCCCCCACAATTGCAAGGTGCCTGTTTTTCTGCACTGGCTCTTTTGAGGACCTAGCCCTGTCTGACTGCCTGTAATATTTCTATCTAACTCAGCTGCCTGTAACACTTAGGCCTGCAGATGTTCCTCAAACAGTGCCCTGTGTGCTTTAGTACTTTCATGTTTTTGTTTGACTCAGCCTAGAAGGCTTTTCCTTCAGGTTTTGGCATGGTAAGACCTTCTCATTCAGGTCTTAACTGGCCTCTTATGCACTGCCCAACCTTCTGTATATGCACCTCCCTAAACACTAACCTCTTCAGTACATGGCTGCATTCTGTTACCCTCCTAGCACTCAATGCTCTCTGAAATAATTTATTAATTTGATTACTGGCTTATAGTCTATATTCTTGAAACAAAATATAAATTTCTGTAGGAGTGGGAATTTCCTCTCTTACGTCCTGCAATCTTAGACAATACATAGAATACAACAGCTGACTGATTAGTATTTGATGAATGGATGCGAACATGTATAAGTGACAATGGGTGCTAAGGTAATATGCCAGAAATCCCTCTGTGTACCACAAGACAGCATATATGGTTGTCAGGATACCAAAGTCTGTGAATCCTCAAGACCCTTATAGACAGTGCTATAGTATTTACATATAACATATGCATATTCTCCAGGATACCTAAATCATCTCTAGATTATTTATGACACCTGACACGATGCAAATACTTAGTGAATAGTTGTATAGTGTCTTGCTTATAGAATAAAAACAGTGAAAAAAGCCCATACATGTTCAGTATAGATGAATGTATTTTCTGAAAAAAATTTAAAACTTTGATTTGCAGTTGGTTCAATCTTTGGAGGTAGGAGTCACATAGATGGAGGACTAACTATGCATTTAGGTAAGAGGAGGATTCCTGGTGCTTTTCAAGAACTGTAATTCAGGGTGGCTGGAGCATAGAGCAGGTCAGGAAGATTGGTGAAAGGTGAGGCTGAGGAACTAAGCAACATCCTGATTGTGACCAAATTTGGAAGCTGTATTTGAGCTCAACTTAATGGGAGGTAAGGGTGTGTATGGCCAAGCTTCCACTTTGAAAGTTCACCTTCATGTGGAGGATATCCTGGAGAGACAGACCGGTTTGGGAAGAAGCCATGCAATCTGGGAGTTTTACCTTGTTTGATCTGCAGAAATGTAGTCAAGATGGTCAGACATTCATAAAGCAGTTATGTCATCTAGGACCTATTTGTGAAACTAGAGTTTGTACCAGTGACGGGTCATTAAAAGTTAAGCACATTATAAGTTGAGCTCAAATACAGCTTCCAAATTTGGTCACAATCAGGATGTTGTTAGTTCCTCAGCCTCACCTTTCACCAATCTTCCTGACCTGCTCTATGCTTCAGCCACCCTGAATTGCAGTTCTTGAAAAGCACCAGGAATCCTCCTCTTAGGTTTCATGCACTCATTCCCTCTTCTTCCCCTCCTCTTCTCCTAACAAACTCATCCTTTAGATGTAAGATTATTGAGTATTTTCCCTCAGAACCTTTTTGAACTTCTGTGTCAGGTTTGCTTCTTTTATAATTCGACAGTGTCCTATACTCCTGCAAATTCCTATGATAAATACTCATTTTTTTCCATTTCTCTACTCAACTGTGAGCCCTTTGGATCCAGGATCCTGCTCTCCCTTTCCATTACTGAGCTCTAGCACCTAGCATGCAATCTAAACAACAGGTGCTCACTCAATGAGAACTATGGAATTGATGAACAAATGAACTAATGCTTGAATTCCATCAAAGACAAGCTTCTAAAGCACATGTGGTCAGCTTTGCCTTTTCTCTTAAGATCTTTGGTTCTTTCTCATTTTGAGCTTGACTTTCAACATTCATGTTTTTTACTTTGTAGTCCTTACATGTACTTTGGATCAAGAAAACTCTCTTTGTTATTTTGTAGTCTTCAAACCAAACAAGAATGAACTTGGTCTTATCTAAGTTTAGGCCTTTTTCTGCTAAATTCTTTTGCATCTCCTTTTTTTTAGTTTAGTTTTTTTAGTTAAAGGACTCTGAATTGTTTATTATTGAATATAATAGTTTTATTTTGTGATTTATTATGGTTTCATTTATTTGGTTACGTTTAAGGACACTTAAATCGAAAGTTCCTAAAATATAAAATTTCTAAAGCAATTAAAATGTAAGCTTTAAAGCAAAGCCACCTCCTATGGACACTCCTTGGAACTGTCATGCTACCAAAGAATCTGAAGAATCATCTATTATTCATACTAAGGGAATTGGGACACAGCTTCACACAACTGATTTTTCTTTGCAACTAACTAGCTTCTTTCGCTCTGTGGATTACACATACAAGATGAAAGAATCATGATATTCTATGTGTAAGTAACTTTTTTAAGCAACTCGATTCCATGTTAGGAAAATTACCCTCCAGTGATTAAAACAGCTTTTCAGGATCCCCTGTTATTTCATCCAAGTACATCTTTAGTCTCACTGAGAGAATTTATTACTTTAAAAGATCTTTCCTTACAGTGGTAATAGTTTTGATAAATAATTTTACTCTTTATGTACATACAGTTAAAACTGATGTATCAGTGATCAGTGCACAAGCAATAACTTCCCTGTTAATGTTCATGCTTTCTCATTAACTCAAGAGATATGCATGTGATGAATGGAAATGAAAAGAGCATTAATTAGAGACAGACCAAGATGTGTTCTTAAGAAAAGCAGACCACATGAAGCTGGTGGGGTCACTATAAGTATCTGAATTTGAAGTAGAATAGAAAAGGAACATTTGCTCTTCACAGTTATTCATACAGGTAGCAGCTGAGCAAAGACATTAATGTGTGGGCATGGCGATCTACGTTTGGTCCCAAGCACTGCCATATGAGCCTATAATAAGGCAGCTAGAAAAAGTTACTTTTAATGCCCCTAAAACTAGTACTACAACATAGAAATGACAGTGCTTAATAGGATTTTTGTGAAGGTTAAAGGAGATAATACCTACAATTAAACTTGAAGCCAGTCCTCGAGACACAGAAAATGTTCAGCGCATTTTACGTAAATTACGCATCATACTTTATCTGTCCTCATTTGCACAAACATGTGATAAAACTTCCCAAACAAAATGTAAAAACTTTACACATAAGGCCCTGTGTGACACTGTAAACTTCCATGTGCATAAGATATTTCGGAGCTTTGACAATATGCTGTGGAAACTGCACCTATTGTGCACAGGTAGTTGCATTTAATGATGATTAAGTCATGATCCTTTCAGGGTCTCCTGTGGGCCCAACCCTTACTGCATTTCTCCAGTTATGTTTGTTTCAACCAACAACTAAAATATGAAGGTTTAATGAGATATGAAAATGAAAATGCACAGATTCCAAAAATTAACTTAAACACTAATGTAATGTCCAAAAAATTCATTATTTAAAATACTGTACAAATTACAGAAAAATGTTTAATTATTGTTCAACGTACCACTTTGATCTGTGCTATCAGTTTACTGAGCCATCAGTGTTAACTTAAAAGGCTGGCATTTGAATATAAATAATAGTAGGCAGCCACAGAAACAACCACCTAAAATATATGTACCACTTCCCAGCAGTTTGCAAGGCAATTATAGTATTTATTGAAAATATTCAGAATTTAATATTACCCAATAACTTAAAAAGTTACTGCAAGGATATCATTAACATTTACTTGAAAATTCTTGGTGGGTAAAAATACTTTAAATGAAACAAATATTTGGTATTTTTTAGTCTCTTAAAATATAATGTTCACTTACCTTTAAAAGGAAACCACTGATTTAGATACTTGCAGATAATTCTGAGGCTCAAGTTAAAAACTCTTAGGCATGTGTATGAAAATTTTGTGCTGTGTTTAATTGTTTAAATGCTAAATGTATTAAAATCAGAGTTACTGGTCTCGGAGTGTGTTGTTACAAACTAGATCAATAGGTTTTTCCAAGGCCTGGGGTACACTGAAGACACAGAAAACAGCAAAATCCCACCAGGAGACCCAGGGGCAGCAGAATTAAGACAAAGAAGACCTGGGTTTAATACAACTCCACTTCTTAATAACTATACATCCCGCCTCATTCACTCAATTGCCTATTTACTCCAGGTACTGGGGACATCAATGAGCAAGACAGATGACACTCATAGTGCTTATAAAATAAGACCAACACCCTAAAATAGGGAGAGGACCACAGACAGCAGGGAATTTAAACCAGAAATCACAGTAGAAAGTCTAAGCTGGTCACTACTGTCAAGGAGCAGAAATTCTTTGGGTCTGTCTCTTTATCTGTAGAAAGGGAATAGAAACATCTGTTTTCTCTACTTCAATAAGGACCAAAATGTATGTGCACCCAGTGACATTATACAAACTTGAAATTAAAGAAAAATCAAATGAAACTATTTTATCAAAACAAACCAATAGGAAAATTAAGTTCAATGCTCTCAGAGCAAAGCTTGCCTATTTCACAAATATCTTCATTGACAGGTTTATTGGTTCTTCAGAAGAAGCTAAATATTTGCCCACCTATAAACCTACTTTAAATATCTCAAGCTTTCCTGCAGATCTTACTGCTCCAAAGTGACCTCTATGTTTGGCAGAATTCTTCAACCATTTGATGACTGTACTATTCGCTTTTTATATAGGCTTGTTCCTATGAGTTTGTTAGAGAAGTTCAGAACATACCTAGTACAAAGACTCTTTAACTGATGGATCTAAATCGTTTGTCTAGCATTAATCAACATTAGCAAAATCAAGCTAATCACCTCTATAGACTATAATGAATGATTCCGTGGTCAAGTAAATGTCACAGAATGCTCTTTGGTCCTTTGGATCACATCAGCTGCCTCTGATCCAGTTGCATGCTTAAACTGTCGATGCCAGCTTCACTTCTTATTGTAATTATGGAATTCAAGCTTATTTTAGCCAATAAAACTTGAGTGTGAACAGTTATTTTTATGAAAATTGAACAAGATAAAAGATGTGAAAGAAATTTCACTGAAAGAAATCTGCTACTGAATTAGGTATAAATAAGATAACTGTGAAAGGCTATAAAATAGAAATTTAAAATGATTTCACAGATTGCGCTGTGTCTTAAAAAGTTTTCCACTTAAAGAAACTACAAATGGATTATGCAAAATAATGTCCATGAAACAATGACACAGAATCCTAATCAGCAGACCCAAACTCCAAGAACAAGTATTGGGGCCACATCAAAAGATTACTGGTAGCAGATAATAGTAACTGTTCATTTGTAACTTTAAGTTAAATATAATATTTAGGCTACACAGTATCTTTTTTTAAAAAAGTGATTCATCTGTTCACCAATTTTTCAAGTAACAAGAAAACATCTAGTCTCAGACAGGCTAGCTGAAGAGGATTCTGCCTCCACAATTAGCTGTGAACCCTGGGAATTCTAGAAAATGGGGTTCCTGATTTTTGCTTTTTCTACTTTTTAATTTTCTATCTCTTCTCAATGGCTACTAATTGCTTATTTCACTTAAAACATTTTTTATTAAATGTACAATTTAGGAATTTTAGCTATCCTGAATAAATAGGATTTATACATTTTAAGGAAATAAAGCATCAAAGATTTTTACTTTAATATTTATGGTTTAGATATTTAGCAATTTGGCATTTTGGTCCCCATTTCTTGTGTCACACTACCTTCTTATTAGTAAGACTGGTTCAGCTGAAGTTCAGGAAATGTGACCGCCCCTCCCCCCAACTAACAAAGGCTGGAGCTTTCCAATGTAAAGGTTGATTCTGGGGCAGCAGACACCTGCTATGTGAATAAGTTTTCCTTTTACTAATTTGGTTCTCCTCCTGCATATTTTGGGAAATGACACAAGTCCAGGCCAATCACAGCACAGGCCAAATGTGTATCTCTGTATGTGTCTTGAAGGGTCTCTGACTCAAACCACTTCACTGGGGATGTCCAGAGGTTGTACATGACCAGACACTGGCAAAGCACTTTTGAGAAACTTCTTCCTCAACTCAAAATACCCACTGTGAGAAACCTGTAGAGTGTACCTCACAAGCGTGAAGTCAGTAAATATGCCCCCCTCAAAAAAAAAAAAAAGACAGGCTTGTGTCATTCTTAGTGTCAAACGCAGTTCACCTTGCTTCACCAGAACAATACCAAGAAGGGTTACAGGAAAGGACAGCTTAAGAGCAGTAAGACAGGCTCCACAGCTAAGTCCACTTGTCTTTCTCTTTCTCCTGGAAGGATAGGGTGGGAAAGGTGGTCCTGAACTTGTTCAGAGTCCAGATGAATAAAACCAACTGGGTTAGAGCGATACTTTTTAAAAGTTTCTACCAAGATTTAACTTCTACTTCTCCGTATACATATCTCTAATTTCTGCTTTCAAGGAGGGAGAAGAATGAATGGTACATTGCATCTCTCTCCAAGCTTTTTTGATGCAAGAAGTGCGGCTGTGTTCACACAGTGTTGGGTGGCCCACTGATGGCTGAGACAACTGCTTTCTAAGAGACGACCCTCCTTCCCACAAGAAGAGAGCCCTCAGCTCCACAGGGCAGCTGGATTGCTAGAGTGGGGACTCAAATGCCGTGGTGGCTGTTCAATTTTCTTTCTTTTTCTTTTTCTTTTTTTCTTTCTTTCTTTCTTTCTTTCTTTCTTTCTTTCTTTCTTTCTTTCTTTCTTTCTTTCTTTCTTTCTTTCTTTTTTTAATGGAAGAATTTCCTTTAGTTATACCTAAAAAAGAGAAGTAAAATCCCAAAATCCAACCTCACAGAAAAATGAGAAATACAGAATGTTTTACTTAACTTCAAAAATGTTGAACTGTGGTCCCCCAAAATGATGTGTCTGTGTTCCAACTCCTGGAACCCATGTGTGACCTTGTTTGGAAATGAAATCTTTATAGATATAACTGGATCTTTTTTTGTCTTTTTTTTTTTTTTTTTTTTTTTTGATGAAGGGTACACTATATGGTTGAGGTTGGCCTTCAACTCATGTTGTAGCCCAGGCTAGCCTCAGCCTCCCAAGTGCTGGGATTAGGGGTGTGTGCCCAGGATTTTGAGACCAAATCATCCTGGATTACCTGGTAAGCCCTTAATTCAATAGACAGAAGAGAAGGCCATTTAAGATAAAGGTGGAGATTGGAGTCATGTGCACAAGCCAAGAAATGTCCAGAATCTCCCCAAAGTCTAGAAGAAGTGAGGAAAGATTCTGATCTAAAGTTTCAGGTGGAAGTA